>CM055118.1:930329606-930904981 GCA_029206835.1 Rana muscosa | reverse complement strand
TGTTGCGTGTGAGAGTATATCTCCTAGAAAGTGAGACAGATCTGGGAGACCTGGGGAGTTGAGCATTGTAAAATCATATTGTAATCTTAAACCGTTAACTGACAAAATAGTAACAACATTTAAGGACAAGGAAGAGAAAAAAAAAGAAAAAAAAAGAAGAAGAGGGGGGGGAGTGGAGGGAGGACCCAGCTGTCTTACTAGGTTATATGGAATAGTTCATGCTTCGCATGGTAACAGTGAGAATCTTTAGACAGTTAGTATCATGAAAAAGTCTTGTCCCACTATCTCACATGGTACAAACAGCTTGTTGCTCCATGCAGGATAGACAGGAGAGAGAGCTTAGAAGCCCAGAAAGTAGCTTGTACAATTGAAAAATAACACAAAACGGATAACAGTAGTCATAAATAGAAGACCCACAACTTTCAAATAACAGTAGTTTCGTAATAGTGGTTGCATGTTGGCGGATTATCCTTAACAATTTGTGGGAAAGTCTGTCTCCACCAGTAACTGCTGACACAAGTGGGTCCGCCAATGCGTGTAAAAGCAATCAGTGTCTATGCGACATAGCTTATGCTTGCAGATGTAAATTTAGTGCTCCCTCAGATGTCCAGGGAGATTATTCTCACTACATCTTTAAGTGTAGCCCATTAGAATACTCACTGTTCTGCCGGATTGGAGAAAGAAGTTCTCGTGAGGGTGTTGCGTATTCTGGGCATCTAGCCTGAGGTGGTTCCCTGGTGAGCTAGTCCCAGGAATTTCGGGGTATAGAAAGAGTAGAGGCGGGTGGAAATATCGAAGTCGTCAGATCCCGGCCTGTTCACTCATCTTACCCCTCAGTTGAAACCGTGCAAGTACTAATAAAATCTATGAAAGTAGTCTCCCCTTGGGTTCTATTCCTAAGTCTTCATACACTGTGGGTACAGTGTCCTTAGGTTGCAAGTTTTAGGCACGGTGGTTCGGGTCAGGAGAGGGAAATAATTGAGCGAAGTGAAGAGGATTGACTTGTCGCCTTCATGAAATATCAACAAAGCCAACTAGGCCTCAAAACAGAGGTTACAGTCTTGGGCTTCCTGGAGAAAAAAAAACCCTGTGGGGGGGGGGGGATGGGTGGATGTCCCCTGTCTGTTTTGTGGACAGATGCTGTAGAAGTGAATATTGGTCTTTTTACATGAGCTTTGGACTTTTGGCTCCTTTGGAGGAAGGAGGAGGAAGAAGGAGGATCAAAATTGCTTCTGTTGGCATTTCTGCGATAGGATCCTTGTTGGAAAGGAGAGCGGGTGGGTGTTGATCCAGAGCTGGCTTGGTAGTTGTTGATTTCCGGCGGCAGCAGAAATTCCACATACCACTCGGGTAGATCAATCGGAGCTATTTGTAGGTTTTCGCAGAATTTTTTTAAATCCTCAGGGATTTTAAGCAGGTGTTGTTTGCCCATGTAAGAGGCTTGAAGAGCAAATGGAAATTTCCATCTATAATTGATGCCTTTTTCTCTTAAGACATCCAGTAGTGGCCGCAATGCTCTTCTGTTCTTAAGAGTAATTGGTGACAGATCTTGAAACAGTTGAACTGCGGATTCGTTGAATAGGATTTGGTCATTGGATCTTGCTTTTTGGAGGACATCTTCCTTCAGGCCAAAATTGGGTAGGCAACATATGATATCCCTAGGTGGGTTTCCATCTGGTGCTGTAGGTCTTAGAGCTCTGTGAGCCCTGTCAAATTCTATGGGAGATTGTTCAGGTCTGTCAAGGAGACTATTGAAGATGGAAGTTAGTGCTGGTTTAATTTGGTCTGGAAGGACTGTCTCAGGAACACCTCTGATTCTTATGTTATGTCTCCTCCCTCTATTATCCAAATCTCCCAGGTGCCTATTCATTACAATCAGGTGTTGGGAGTGGGAAGCAGTGATATCATCCAGTCTGACCAATGCCCTGTCTCTCCTTTTCCCTGCACGTTCCGTCACAGCCATTTGTTCGGAGAGCCTAAGCAGCTCAGTTTTAATGTCCGTAATGGCGGAGGTGAATGATCTTTTGATGTCTGCAGCTATGTCTGTCATGGTAGCATAGGTCAGAGGTCTGTCATTGTGACCCGCTGCAGAATCCTCAGATGGAAGGAGGGACACTTCGTCTTCATCCAATTCTTCTTCCATATTATGTCTGTGGGGTGTCTCCATTTTTGAGTTTCTCCCTCCCCCACTATATCTGTACTTGTTCAAGTTTGATGACGATAACCGTCTTTTGGGGGTAGTCAGAGAGTGGAGAACGTGGTTATGTGTCCCTTTTTTAATCTGTGTGGACATATTCACTGTGCGTACGGTTTGTTTTAAGGCCCAGGTCTCACAGCGACTCAGGATTCACTCACACATCTGTTATCAGCGCCGCGCGCCAAGCCATTATCCCTGATTCCTGAGTAAAGGTGGTAGAGCGTAGTTCTGTCCTGCTTGGATAGGTGCACAGTCTGAGCGTCAGTATGACGCGTGTGATAGTTGCATTGGGGAAGGAATGACTGCTGCGTCAGATCGCAGATACCTGGCTACAGCCCAACAGGAAAGGCCCAAGATGCAGCGATCTGTGCGTCCCCACTGGTGTATATGCCGGGCTGCTTCTGCTGAATAGGGGCTGGGCTGGAGCAGACCGGGATGACTGGGCCTTTGCTGCTGTTAGATTAAGGGTGTAGCAAGCTGAGGCCCGGTGAGCAAGTCACTCCTTCCATGCAGCTACTTTGCGGGTTGAGCGTCAGTTTTGTGCCTTGGCAGTTAAATAGGGAGGGTATTAATCCCAGTGGGGCACTGAAACTGGTGTAGAGGGAGCTGTGGGGGGATGGAGTGGGATGAGACTGGAGTGCTGGGAGTAGCAAGATGGCCGCTGACCTCCGAGGGTAGGCCGAAGCCGCGGTCTTTCCTGAGGATGGAGGCCAACCGTGGGTGCTTCGCTCGGTGTAGGCCTACGGTTTCCCCGCTAGGAACCCCTCCAGTGCACCCGTGGACAGTCACTTCTGGGGGGTGTCTCGTTGTGGAAAGGTAGGGCTGCTGCCCTGCTACTCACTGCGCTCCAGAGAAGGGGAAGTCCGGGGCGGCAGGCCGCAAGATGGCGTCAGGCAGCTGGATGCCGGAGCTAGAGGCCAGGATCTTCAGGTGATTCTGTTCGGCAGAACGTGACAGCGGCAGCTGGTGGATCAGAACCGGGCAGTCGTTTCGTCCCCCGATTGCGGAAGTAGAGAGCTGAGGACCTCGGAGGGCCAGCAGGCCTCAAGATGGCGACGTGTCCCTGTAATGCGGGTCTGTTCGTCTGCCCCAATCAGGTACAATTTCTGCAAATAGCTAGTTTGGGCTGTAGCAGGGGAAGCCCAGGTGCTGTTGGTGATGGTTTTGAGCTTCAATGGGTGAATTAGGGCAAGGATGGCAATGGACTCGCCCTGTTTGTGTGGAGCTCAGCTCTCACACGTCTTCCCTGTTCTGCGTCCGGCCACGCCACCCCTTCTTCATTTCACCTACTTGAGATGCGAGGAAGGGGTTGCACCCCCAAAACCCGTACATGGATATCCCCTGATAGCAGATGGCACATGTTGACACACTGTGTGCATCTTCAAATTTTGGCTTCATTGATTGTCAAAAAGCATAAAATTGGGGGAAGAACAATAGCAAAAAAAAAAATGGGGTGTTTTGTGCCTTATTCAATTCACCCCAAAACATCTAGGATGTCCTTAAAGGTTTGATCCATCACATGAATTCTTTGCTTAATTCTGTCCAGTTCTGTACTACATTCCATCACTTGCTGTATGATTCGTAGGGCACTGTCAGCAGAGAAATACATACTTTCTTTCCCCCCAACATTTTCATCCCCTATAAAAAAAATAAAAAAGGTATTATAACTCTGCAGGCCTACATCTCTTACCTGAAGCTGTGGTGACAGATACTGACCTGTTGTGGTGACCAGTTCCACCATGTCATCCACTTCTCCTTCCTCCACCTCTTCAACTTCCTCAACAACCTCAGGTTGGGGTTCTTGGTGAGGTTGGGGTTCTTTAGAAGGTGTGGGGTTCCTGTGCTCCCTGGAGTGGTGTCCTCCCAGTCTTCTCTCCCCTATGAGAATCAAACAAAAAAGGTATACTTAGCACACAGATATTTTCTTAAAAATAAATGAACATGATACATTGCTTGGAATTGGGGTCCAAGTGTCTGTTTGGGAGGAATTTCAAGATGAAGACATTTTTTTGCCCAAAAAGATTCTTGACTATTCACCTTTTGATGACATTTTTTACACATGGAGGCACCCTAAAAATACACTCATGCACCTGTGTGGTGCACCCTAAAAAGGTTGTTCTGGTGGCCCACACTATAGTGCTCAAGAGTCCAGATGTGGAAACAGCTGCTGAGTGTCCTCTCCTTTACATTGATTAAAGTTTGCATTTCATTCTCTTTCCAAAACACATCATCTAGCCAACAATGTACTAACATTTATGGAATAAAAACAGGCATTTCTGTAAATTATTGGCACCCTGTAAAATCGCTAAACATCGTATATAGTGGGCGAACGCTGTGTCTGTAACGACTGATTACTGGGCCAAACCAAAGTCCTAACGATTAAATTTTGGAAGGTACAATAGTCAAATGCAACAACATGGAGCAACATGCAAGTTCTGAAATACAATAATAGGAATACAGGAGAAGGACTTACTTTTTTCTAGCATTCTCTTAATGCTCCTTAACTGCTCCGGCTCCCTCAGTTTGAGGTCAGACCACCTCTTTCTAAGCTGCTCCTTTGATCGTTTCACCCCGAAATTCTTCTTCAGACTTTTCACTACTTTCTTCATTATTTTGGACTTCCTTAGATTAGGGTGTGTATACGGCCCATGCTTTGCATCATAATCCGACTTTAGTAATATGTCCACCATCTCTGCCATCTCCGCGTAAGACATATTCGATGCCTTGAATCTCCTCCTTGATCGTGACGTTTCACGGTCTGGGCTGGTCTCCTCCTCGTTATTTGAAGAATTAGAAGACACCTGCTGTGACTCCGCCATATCTGTCTGCGCGCCGAAAGAGAAGGGGCGGGGAAAAGTTGATACTTTGAACGTCATGGGTGGGCGACATGTGCTGAGCGACGTGTGCAGAGTTTCACGCATGCGTGGGGTATATAAAGCAAACACACATGTGACAATACTACGTTCGGTGTGCGGAGAGAAGAGGAAAAGTGACGGACGTGAGAACGAAGGTATGTGATTTTTTTACTTTGTGAAATCGGTGGCCTATAATGCCTAGAGATTGTTGGAGGATATATATGGGGAATCTGATTTACAGGAGGTTAGACTGTGTGACTGACATTCCTTTTTTTGTCTTCTTTTTTGGCTTGCAGAAACAAAATTAATGCTTTTATCAGTGACCGTGAATTCCTGGCAGAATTTATAGACCGGGTAAGGGAGCTGCCCGCTCTGTGGGAGACCAAAAACCCCATTCACAGGAAGAAAGGTGTAAGGAAAGCAGCGCTGGAGACCCTGCTCCCATTTGTGCAGACCAAGGTACCCACAGCAACCACAAAACAGGTGGATAGGGATGAGCTTCGTGTTCGAGTCGAACATACGTTCGACTCGAACATCGGCTGTTCGATCGTTCGACGAAGATCGAACGATTTGGGCCGTTCGCGCCAAATTCGAGTGACGCGAACGGCCCACAATGCACTACGCCATCGCAGTGTCATCCAGGCGCTGTGATTGGCCAAGCATGCACTGTGACCCCGCATGCTTGGCCAATCACAGCGCCGGCAGCGAGGAGAGCAATGATTGGCCACAGGCAGGATGCCTGTGGCCAATTATTGCTGAGGGTGTTTAGTACACGCCCCACACTATAAAAGGCCGCCAGCACGGCGGCCTAGTGTAGTGTGTTCCGGAGCAGGGAAAGAGAAGCATAGGCAGGGACAGTGACATTTATTTCTTTCTTGCTTAACCTGGATTCCTTTAGTTTAGGGAAAGAGAAGGATAGGTAGGGAGAGTGTCAGTGTGTTTTACTGTGCGAATCCTTGTTTCTAGGGACAAAGAAGGAAAGTGAGGGGAATTCTCCTTGTGCTATAGTGTGCTTTAAAAAAACATTTTTTCTAGGGACAGAAAACTCTAGGTAGGGAGAGTGTCAGTTTCTTTCACTGTGCGAATCCTTGTTTCTAGGGACAGGGAAGGACAGTGAGTGAATTCTCCTTGTGCTATAGTGTGCTTTAAAAAAACATTTTTTCTAGGGACAGAAAACTCTAGGTAGGGAGAGTGTCAGTTTCTTTCACTGTGCGAATCCTTGTTTCTAGGGACAAAGAAGGAAAGTGAGGGGAATTCTCCTTGTGCTATAGTGTGCTTTAAAAAAACATTTTTTCTAGGGACAGAAAACTCTAGGTAGGGAGAGTGTCAGTTTCTTTCACTGTGCGAATCCTTGTTTCTAGGGACAGGGAAGGACAGTGAGTGAATTCTCCTTGTGCTATAGTGTGCTTTAAAAAAACATTTTTTCTAGGGACAGAAAACGCTAGGTAGGGAGAGTGTCAGTTTCTTTCACTGTGCGAATCCTTGTTTCTAGGGACAAAGAAGGAAAGTGAGGGGAATTCTCCTTGTGCTATAGTGTGCTTTAAAAAAACATTTTTTCTAGGGACAGAAAACTCTAGGTAGGGAGAGTGTCAGTTTCTTTCACTGTGCGAATCCTTGTTTCTAGGGACAGGGAAGGACAGTGAGTGAATTCTCCTTGTGCTATAGTGTGCTTTAAAAAAACATTTTTTCTAGGGACAGAAAACTCTAGGTAGGGAGAGTGTCAGTTTCTTTCACTGTGCGAATCCTTGTTTCTAGGGACAAAGAAGGAAAGTGAGGGGAATTCTCCTTGTGCTATAGTGTGCTTTAAAAAAACATTTTTTCTAGGGACAGAAAACTCTAGGTAGGGAGAGTGTCAGTTTCTTTCACTGTGCGAATCCTTGTTTCTAGGGACAGGGAAGGACAGTGAGTGAATTCTCCTTGTGCTATAGTGTGCTTTAAAAAAACATTTTTTCTAGGGACAGAAAACTCTAGGTAGGGAGAGTGTCAGTTTCTTTCACTGTGCGAATCCTTGTTTCTAGGGACAAAGAAGGAAAGTGAGGGGAATTCTCCTTGTGCTATAGTGTGCTTTAAAAAAACATTTTTTCTAGGGACAGAAAACTCTAGGTAGGGAGAGTGTCAGTTTCTTTCACTGTGCGAATCCTTGTTTCTAGGGACATTGAAGGACAGTGAGTGAATTCTCCTTGTGCTATAGTGTGCTTTAAAAAAACATTTTTTCTAGGGACAGAAAACTCTAGGTAGGGAGAGTGTCAGTTTCTTTCACTGTGCGAATCCTTGTTTCTAGGGACAAAGAAGGAAAGTGAGGGGAATTCTCCTTGTGCTATAGTGTGCTTTAAAAAAACATCTTTTCTAGGGACAGAAAACTCTAGGTAGGGAGAGTGTCAGTTTCTTTCACTGTGCGAATCCTTGTTTCTAGGGACAGGGAAGGACAGTGAGTGAATTCTCCTTGTGCTATAGTGTGCTTTAAAAAAACATTTTTTCTAGGGACAGAAAACTCTAGGTAGGGAGAGTGTCAGTTTCTTTCACTGTGCGAATCCTTGTTTCTAGGGACAAAGAAGGAAAGTGAGGGGAATTCTCCTTGTGCTATAGTGTGCTTTAAAAAAACATTTTTTCTAGGGACAGAAAACTCTAGGTAGGGAGAGTGTCAGTTTCTTTCACTGTGCGAATCCTTGTTTCTAGGGACAGGGAAGGACAGTGAGTGAATTCTCCTTGTGCTATAGTGTGCTTTAAAAAAACATTTTTCCTAGGGACAGAAAACTCTAGGTAGGGAGAGTGTCAGTTTCTTTCACTGTGCGAATCCTTGTTTCTAGGGACAAAGAAGGAAAGTGAGGGGAATTCTCCTTGTGCTATAGTGTGCTTTAAAAAAACATTTTTTCTAGGGACAGAAAACTCTAGGAAGGGAGAGTGTCAGTTTCTTTCACTGTGCGAATCCTTGTTTCTAGGGACAGGGAAGGACAGTGAGTGAATTCTCCTTGTGCTATAGTGTGCTTTAAAAAAACATTTTTTCTAGGGACAGAAAACTCTAGGTAGGGAGAGTGTCAGTGTCTTTTACTGTGCGAATCCTTGTTTCTAGGGACAAAGAAGGAAAGTGAGGGGAATTCTCCTTGTGCTATAGTGTGCTTTAAAAAAACATTTTTTCTAGGGACAGAAAACTCTAGGTAGGGAGAGTGTCAGTTTCTTTCACTGTGCGAATCCTTGTTTCTAGGGACAGGGAAGGACAGTGAGTGAATTCTCCTTGTGCTATAGTGTGCTTTAAAAAAACATTTTTTCTAGGGACAGAAAACTCTAGGTAGGGAGAGTGTCAGTGTCTTTTACTGTGCGAATCCTTGTTTCTAGGGACAAAGAAGGAAAGTGAGGGGAATTCTCCTTGCGCTATAGTGTGCTTTAAAAAAACATTTTTTCTAGGGACAGAAAACTCTAGGTAGGGAGAGTGTCAGTTTCTTTCACTGTGCGAATCCTTGTTTCTAGGGACAGGGAAGGACAGTGAGGGAAATTCTCCTTGTGCTATAGTGTGCTAAAGCATTCCTCATCAACCATCTTTGAAATCCTTGTTTTTTGACAGTCAGGGAAATTGTCGTTGTGCTATTCTGTGCAAAAGCAATCATCCTCAACCATATTTAGAAATCCTTAAGTAAAGGGACAGAGAAGGACACCTGAAGGTAGCCCTTATTGCTTTTTTCCCATCTCCCTGCAGGCCATCTATTAGAATGTCTGGAAGGCAAACAAGGAGAGGCAGACAGTCAGGAGGCAATAAAAGAGGGCAAGCAGGCTCTGTGTCTGGGGGCAACAGTGCTGGTCGTGGACGCGGTGCATTGTCATCAGCACATGGCCATGGGACACGCTTGTCCTTCTTTTCGGCAGCTGGACATGTTGAGCCACATCATGCCGAAGACTTGGTAGAGTGGATGACCAAGCCCTCCTCCTCCTCCTCATCCTCTCTCACCCAGGCTCAGGGTACTGGCAAAGCAGCTGCCAAAGCGTCCTCTTCCCTGGTATCAATGTCAGACTCATCATCAGTCACTCCTTCCCTAGACCCACCATGTCCTCCTCCTGAGGAGTCCCCCGAACTGTTTGAGCACAGTGTTGGGTACATGCTCCAGGAGGATGCCCAGCGTTTCGAAGGGTCTGATGATCAAACCCAGCTACAGGAAGGCAGTAGCGTGAGAGCAGACAGAGGGGATGCTCAAGAAGGACACCAATCTGGCAGTCATGTTCCAGCAGCTGCAGCATACTGCCAGATTGGCTCCAGTGATGAGGAGGGAGGGGATGATGAGGTCACTGACTCCACGTGGGTGCCTAATAGTAGAGAGGAGGAGGAGGAGGATGAGGAGGAGGCACATCTCCAACGAGGCAGGATGCCCTTTGGTGGCCAGCGTAAGGGCAGTACACCGACGGAATCACACCGCAGAGCTCCGCCTGTGCAGGGCGCTGCCTCTGCCCGTCATTCAAAAAGTTCCTTGGTGTGGGCCTTTTTTGAGGCTAGTGCATCAGATCGCACAGCTGCTGTTTGCAACATATGTCTCAAGCGTATATCGCGTGGCCAAAACATCAGCCGCTTGGGTACCACATGCCTGACCAGACATATGTTGACCTGCCATGCAGCTCGTTGGCAAGCCTACCTCAAAGACCCACACCAAAGAACAAAGCGGACCTCTCCTTGCACCGCATCAGCTGGGATCTCCAACCCCACTATAACTTCAGTCCTCTCTGAAACATGCACTGAGAGGAATGAAGGTGTAGAATTAGGTGTGTCACAGCCAAGTACTTGCGGCCACTCTGCTAGCAGTACACCGACGTCCGATTCTAGCAGGCAAATTTCCCTGCCCCAGCTGCTGGACCGTCGAAAGAAGTTCACTCCCAGCCATCCACATGCCCAGCGGTTGAATGCTAGCTTGGCTAAATTGCTAGCGCTTCAACTGCGGCCTTTTCAGTTGGTAGACTCGGCCCCCTTCCGTGAGTTTGTGCAATGTGCGGTTCCTCAGTGGCAGGTTCCCAAACGCCACTTTTTCTCACGGAAGGCTATTCCGGCTCTCTACCGGCATGTGGAAGGCAATGTCTTGGCCTCGCTGGACAGGGCGGTCAGCGGTAAGGTGCATATTACCGCTGACTCATGGTCCAGCAGGCATGGACAGGGACGTTACCTTTCTTTCACGGCCCATTGGGTCACTCTTTTGGCAGCTGGGAAGGATGCAGGACAAGGTGCAGTAGTGTTGGAGGTTGTTCCACCGCCACGCCTCCAAAATGCTACTACTGGTTGTGACACACCTCTCTCCTCCACCCCCTCCTCTTCTTCTTCCTCCATGGCCTCTTCCTGTGGTTTGTCCTATGAACCAGCGGTGCTCCGTAGCCGTTCACGGGGCTACGCAAGTACGCAGGCAAAAAGATGCCATGCCGTGCTTGCGCTGGTGTGTTTGGGGGACAGAAGCCACACTGGGGCAGAGGTCCTGTCTGCTCTGCAGGGCCAGGCCGAGAGGTGGTTGACGCCACGCCAGCTTAAGCCAGGAATGGTGGTTTGCGACAATGGCACCAACCTCCTCTCCGCCCTCCGACAGGGACAACTGACCCATGTGCCCTGTGTGGCTCACGTCCTTAACCTGGTGGTGCAGCGGTTCTTGGGCAGGTACCCGGGCTTACAGGATGTCCTGAGGCAGGCCAGGAAAGTCTGTGTGCATTTCCGCAGATCTTATAATGCCAGTGCTCGCCTGGCTGAGCTGCAAAAGGAGTTGAACCTGCCCAAGAACCGCCTTATATGTGACATGCCCACCAGGTGGAACTCAACGTTGGCCATGCTGCAGCGGCTGCACACGCAGCAGAGGGCCATCAATGAGTACCTGTGCGACTACGGCACCAGGACAGGGTCAGGGGACCTTGGTTTTTTTTCTCCACGCCAGTGGGGCATGATCAGGGATGCATGCACTGTCCTGGCACCATTTGAGGAGGCCACGAGGATGGTGAGCAGTGACAGTGCATGCATCAGTGACACTGTACCTCTTGTCCACCTGTTGGAGCACACGCTGCGTGGAATAATGGACAGGGCACTTGAGGCAGAACAGAGGCAGGAAGAGGAGGACTTCCTTGCCTCTCAAGGCCCCCTTTACCCAGACAGTGTTCCTTCTGTCCCACCCATCGCACAGGAAGAGGAGGAGGAGGAGGAGGAGGAGGATTGTGTCAGCATGGAGGTGGAGGCTGGCACTCAGCATCATCAGCAGCAGTCTTTTAGGGATGATTTACAGTCCCAAGAAACCAGTGGACTTGTACGTGGCTGGGAGGAGGTGGCTGCGGATCATGTCGTCCTTAGTGACCCAGAGGACTCCGGAGCGAATGCCTCAGCAAACCTACGCTGCATGGCCTCCCTGATCCTGCAAAGTCTGCGGAAGGATCCTCGTATTCTTCGGATCAAGGAGAGGGACCATTACTGGCTGGCCACTCTCCTTGATCCACGGTACAAGGGTAAGGTTGCGGACCTTATGTTACCGTTGCAGAGGGAGCAGAGGATGAGACAACTCCGGGAGGCCTTGCAGAAAGGTCTGTGCAACGCGTTCCCAGAGACTGGGAGGTTACAAACTCCTGGTCCTGGACAACGAGTTGCTGAGGCTTCGGCCAGTCAAAGAAGGAGCGGTGGGGAAGGTGGCCGTCTGACCGATGCGTTCAGACAATTCTTTAGTCCGCAGCCCCAAAGTATGATCGGTTCCAGCAACCATCGCCAGCGTCTGATAAACATGGTGCAGGAATATCTAGGGGCAAGGTCAGACTTGGACACCTTCCCCACCGAAAATCCTCTGGCTTACTGGGTCTTGAGGATGGATCACTGGCCAGAGCTTGCACAGTATGCAATTGAGCTACTGGCCTGTCCTGCATCCAGCGTTCTTTCGGAACGCACATTCAGTGCTGCTGGAGGATTTGTCACGGATCACAGGGTGCGCCTGTCCACCGACTCGGTTGATCGACTGACTTTCATCAAGATGAACCAGTCTTGGATCACCACCAGCTACCACACACCTGATGCTGATATAACAGACTAATTGATTTTAACATGTCACATCCCTTCAAGACTGATGCTGATGCTGAGTGCCTGTGCTGTTATGTTGACTGGCTATCCTCCTCCTCCGAGTCCTCAATGATACGATTGATGATGATAGCTTGGAAGATCATTTTTGTTTATGGGTGCCGCCACCAGTGGCTAAGGCCCAATTTTTCAGCCCCTGTTTTACAGGGGCGTGTAATTACAATTTTTTTTAGCAATAATTTGCCATAGGGCTCATTGCTGTGCTCCAAGTACAGTATCTGTGAGGGGTTGGAGTGTTGTGGCACCAGTGCCTAAGGCCCAATTTTTCAGCCCCTGTTTAACAGGGGCGTGTCATTACAATTTTTGAAGCAATACTTTGCAACAGGGCTCATTGCTGTGCTCCAAGTACAGTATCTGTGAGGGGTTGTAGTGTTGTGCCACCAGTGCCTAAGGCCCAATTTTTCAGCCCCTGTTCAACAGGGGCATGCAATTACAATTCTTGATCTAATAATTCACAGCAGGGCCCATTGCTGCACCCACCAAGAGTAACTCTGAGGGCTTACAGTGTTGTGGCAACGCCACCACCACCACCACCACGAAAGGCCCAATTTTTCAGCCCCTGTTCAAAAGGGGCATGTAATTACAATTCTTGATCTAATAATTCACAGCAGGGCCCATTCCTGCACCCACCAAGAGTAACTCTGAGGGCTTACAGTGTTGTGGCAACGCCACCACCACCACGAAAGGCCCAATTTTTCAGCCCCTGTTCAAAAGGGGCATGTAATTACAATTCTTGATCTAATAATTCACAGCAGGGCCCATTGCTGCACCCACCAAGAGTAACTCTGAGGGCTTACAGTGTTGTGGCAACGCCACCACCACCACCACCACGAAAGGCCCAATTTTTCAGCCCCTGTTCAAAAGGGGCATGTAATTACAATTCTTGATCTAATAATTCACAGCAGGGCCCATTGCTGCACCCACCAAGAGTAACTCTGAGGGCTTACAGTGTTGTGGCAACGCCACCACCACCACCACCACCACGAAAGGCCCAATTTTTCAGCCCCTGTTCAAAAGGGGCATGTAATTACAATTCTTGATCTAATAATTCACAGCAGGGCCCATTCCTGCACCCACCAAGAGTAACTCTGAGGGCTTACAGTGTTGTGGCAACACCACCACCACCACCACGAAAGGCCCAATTTTTCAGCCCCTGTTCAACAGGGGCATGCAATTACAATTCTTGATCTAATAATTCACAGCAGGGCCCATTGCTGCACCCACCAAGAGTAACTGTCAGGGCTTACAGTGTTGTGGCACCAGCACCACCATCAAAGGCCCAATTTTTACTACCACTGTTCAACAATTATATGTAATTAAAATTCCTGATATAATAGTTGACAGCAGGGCGTTCCAGCACCAACCAAGAGTAACTGTGAGTGCTTACAGTGTTGTGCCAACACCAACAACTAAGGGGCCTATTTCTGCAGAGTATATACGGCAGGTCCCTACTTTCAAACATCCAACTTACAAACGACTCCTACTTGCAAACGCAAGAAGACAACAGGAAGTGAGAGGAAATCTACCACTAGGAAGGAAAATTCTCTCCTGTAAGAATAAATATGGGAGAAAGGTGTCTCCTCTGTACTGATGCTTTATCAGCAATCCTTGTTTCAAGAAAAACACCACATTTCAAAAACAGTTGTCATTGGGACGGAAGGTGAGGTGAAATGTTCTGAACAGGGGCACAGACAGCAAAACAAATGTTACAGGGGTGATAACCCTTACCTATGTTTTCCAAAAAGTTTAAAAATAGATTTTTGGGCTGGAGCTACACTTCAACAATGTACCTGTTCAAAATTACAAACAGATTCTACATAAGAACAAACCTACAGTCCCTGTCTTGTATGCACCGCCTGTATACGGCTGTTCAGAGTATATAGGGCCTTTTTTATTTTATGTGCGGGGTTCCCCTTAATATCCATACAAGACCCAAAGGGGCTGGTAATGGGCTGGGGTAAGGGGGGGGGGGTCATGGGGTAGCTATGCCATTTTTCTTAAAGAATTTCATCCATATTACCGGGACCAGACATTACATTAAAGCCGCAAGCAGTTTTAAATGGCTTTTTTTTCCTTTAGAAGTGTCATTTTGTGCAGGGACAGTTCTAAACACGGGAAACACGTGGCACTTCACAGGCATACTTTAGACACCCCCCAGGTACGATATTTAAAGGAATATTTGACTTTTTTTTTTTCACTTTATGCATCATTAAAATGACTGCTCCCGAAAAACGACCGTTTTTAAAACTTCTTTTTGCATTGATACATGTCCCCTGGTGCAGAACCCGGGTTCCCAAACCCTTTTTAGGACAATAACATGCATAATAGTTGTTATAATTAGCACTTTAGAATTCGAACGTTCGCATCCATTGTATTTAATAGGGTTCTATTGTTCGTACGAACTTTCGGTCCGTTCGCGGGTTCTGGTGCGAACCGAACCCGGGGGTGTTCGGCTCATCACTACAGGTGGACAGTAAAATTGGGAGCTTGAGAGGCACATACAGGACTGAGTGCTTTAGGGTCCTGGCTTCTCAGAGGTCTCAGGAGCAGCAGCAGATGATGTATATGTCCCGACTTTGTGGTAATACAGCAGGATGTCCTTTCTGAACGACCACCTTGAGGCAAGGCCATCACTGTCCAGTCTTCCCCCCAGACTTCCCTGCAGCCAACCTGAGCCTTCTCTGGAGCAAGAGGAGGCAGCCATCCTGGAAGAACCTGATTTGGACATCTGGAGCCAGGTATAGTATTTTCATTAAATGTCTTGTGAGAAAATTAATGCATGAAAAATAAGATAATATGTAAATCCCCCCAAAAATTGGGAGCAAAAAGTGATCTCAATATCAATAGACAGTAGTGGGCCCAAAATTGGCGGAGAAGAATGAAAACTGATGGGGTCATAATAATAGTATTTTCTATAGATTTACATTCAATTAGCAACAGTCATGAGCTATAATTTGTGTGAAAATGATGAACCACAAACTAAAACTATGTCCCTTTTTCATACACAGGATGACATCAGCCAGGAGGAGGGTCTGGAAAGTGTCAGGCAGGAGGAGGCAGGGCCCACTGTGAGCCAGGAAGAGGAGGCAGGGCCCAATGTGAGCCAGGAGGAGGCAGGGCCCACTGTGAGCCAGGAGGAGGCAGGGCCCACTGTGAGCCAGGAGGAGGCAGGGCCCACTGTGCGCCAGGAGGTGGCAGGGCCCACTGTGAGCCAGGAGGTGGCAGGGCCCAGTGGCACACAGGAGGTGGCTGGGCCAAGTAGAAGGACCAGATCGCAGGTGCCTCCCATCCGCCTTCCAAAAATATCAAGGAGGGACAGGAGCACAAGCGAGGCAGCAATGGCCCTTATTAGAGAGGCACATGCCACCCTCCAGGAGCCCACATCCCCTGAAGAGGCCTAGTTGAGGCCAAGTTCAAGGTGATGAGCATGGAGCAACGCCTCCTATGCGAGCCCCTGCTCATCACCTTGCTGAACAAGGGGATGATGGAGAGAATTACCCCAAATACGGCCATATGTGAGGTCGCCCAGCTATCCCAACCTCAACCTCCTCCACCTTCTTCTTCTCCTCCACCTCCTTCTCCTCCTCCTGACACGAATACACCTCCAGTGGCACAGCCTCCAGCCACACGCAGAAGGAAGGCTGCAGGGAAGGCTGCCAAGTAGACCAGGAAGTGATGGCCTTGCTTCAATGTGGTCTGACAGAAGGCAGCCAGTTGTAGTACCACAAACTTGGGACATGTATATCACCTGCTGCTGTTCCTGACCTCTGGGAGTCCAGGATCAGATTGTGCTCACAACTGTTGTGCTTCTCAAGCTCCCAGTTTTATGGGCCACACAGGGTTGATGTGTGCTCTGGGGTCCCATGGATGCACAAATGGCAGCAGGTTCTCCAGCGCTGCCTTCTATTTATTTTGTTAGATAACTGTAAAAATAAAAACCATTTATTCATGTAATACTTGACTATGTGTTTTTCTAATAATTATAAATTTAGCTTTGGAGTAGGCAGATACATTTTAACAAATAAAATAAAAGTGACAGATAACACAAAAAAATCTCCTTGAAGGTCTAAAAACAAAAAAAAAAAACTAAAAAAAAAATAAGGGGTAAACTTGACACAACAAAAATAAAAAATCAAATCATGGAGATCACTATAAAATAAAGAAGCATTTAAAATGAAGATCTGAATTCAAAATTAAAATAATATAATTATTAAGGAGATCTTGCTCGATATAGTACAGCTAAATATTCATGAGATCAGCATGAAAAAGGTTTAAAATAGTTAGTCAGAACTGTGTGAATATCAGCAGCAAAACAAGTTCTTTATTTTTCATTATTGTAACATTCTAAAGAAGATTTCAATGCGCAACATTTAAACGATGCAATAATTTACAGCGGGACGAATGTGCTATCTCCATTACGAAGGCTTGTTTTACCAGAAGAAGCGCTCCCGTCATACTTGATTCTGAGCATGCGCGCTTTTTGAAGATTCGTAAAAGCATACACACGAACGTTTTTCTCGTCGCAAAACAGGCCGACGAAAAACACGACGAGAAAATCGAGAATCCTGACGAGAAAAAAGAGAGCAGGTTCTCTATTTTTCTCGTCGAGATTCACGGCAGTTTTTTCGACGAAAAACCATACACACAAACGGTTTTCTCGACAAGAAAGCTCTCTCGGCAGTTTTCTTGTCGTTTTTGGACGAGAAAATCGGTCGTGTGTACGAGGCTTTAGGCCCAATTTTTCAGCCCCTGTTAAACAGGGGCGTGGAAATACAATTTTGATGCAATACTTTGCAGCAGGGTTCATTCCTGTGCTCCTAATAGAGTATCTGTGAGGAGTTGCAGTGTTGTGGCATCAGCACCAGTGCCTAAGGCCCAATTTTTCATCCCTTGTTAAACGGGGGCGTGTAATTACAATTTTTGATGCAATACTTTGCAGCAGAGCTCATTGCTGCGCTCCAAGTACAGTATCTGTGAGGGGTTGCAGTGTTGTGGCACCAGTATCTAATGCCCAATTTTTCTGCCCCTGTTGAACAGGGGCATGTAATTACAATTTTTGATCTAATAATTCACAGCAAGGCCCATTCCTGTGCTCACCAAGAGTAACGGTGAGGGCTTACAGTGTTGTGGCAACACCACCACCACCACCAAAGGCCCAATTTTTCTGCCCCTGTTCAACAGGGGCATGTAATTACAATTATTGATCTAATATTTCACAGCTGGGCCCATTCCTGCGCCCACCAAGAGAAACTGAGGACTTACAGTGTTGTGGCACCAGCACCACCACCAACGGCCCAATTTTTCCTACCACTGTTCAACAATGGCATGTAATTACAATTCTTGATATAATAGTTCACAGCAAGGCGTTCCATCGCCCACCAAGAGTAACTGTGAGGGCTTACAGTGTTGTGGCAACACCAACACCTAAGGCCCAAATTTCTGCAGAGTATATACGGCAGGCCCCTACTTTCAAACATCCAACTTACAAACGACTCCTACTTGCAAACGGAAGGAGACAACAGGAAGTGAGAGGAAATCTACCCTAGGAAGGAAAATTCTCTCCTGTAAGAGTTAATATGGAAAAAAGGTGTCTCCTCTCCACTGATGCTTTATCATCAATCCTTGTTTCAATAAAAAACCCACATTTTCAAAAAACATTTGTCATTGGGACGGAAAGTGAGGTGAAATGTTCTGAACAGGTGACAGACAGCAAAACAAATGTTACAGGGGTGATAACCCTTCCCTAGGTTTTCCAAAAAGCTTAAAAATAGATTTTTTGGCTGGAGCTACACTTTAAAAATGTACCTGTTCCAAATTACAAACAGATTCTACTTAAGAACAAACCTACAGTCCCTCTCTTGTTTGCACCGCCTGTATACTGCTGTTCAGAGTATATAGGGCCTATTTTTAATTTGGGTGCAGGGTTCCCCTTAATATTCATATGTAGCACTTATCCCCGAAGGAGCGGCTGGTTTTGTTTCCCCGTTCAATACAGTGCCGCGTCTCCTCGCTATTGCAGCGAACGCGAGATGTGTCATCACCCTGTCGCCGAGATGTCGGCACCCCTGTCGCCGAGAATCTCTGTGATAGGATAGCAATGAATATACAATGTCGGTGGCACCTACTGTAAAACCTAAACAGCAAGGCTTTATTTTCCTTTTGCAGTGGGAACTTGAAGAGAAAGCAGGAAACGATAAAAGTATAGGGGAAGGTTCAGGCATGCAGCACTAAAAGCACACTGAAATTGTAACGTCGCCACTCAAGCCTGAGTGGGTATTGCTCATCCGGATAGTCCCCCTTTTTCTGGTCCTAGCAGCCGGGATGATGCACGGATCTATTCTTAACGGTCTCCGTTACAGACCTTGAGGTGAACCTGAGGATGCGTCCAGGAATCCTCTGCCACAGGATTATTAAAGTCCCGAACGTCCTGGTCAAGCAATAAAAGAGAACCTTTATGCCAGATTGGCGTATTGCAGGGCCTTTAAGTTCTTGGATCCCTCCTTGAGTAGGTCGCCAGGCCTCTCCCGAGACAGCAGTACCGTTGCTTGTCTCCTCTGGGGAAGGTCCTCCCCAGGCTTTCCTCTTCAAGAGCAGACTTCCCGAATATGGGTAGCATGGGATCCTCCTCAAAGGTGTAGGCCCCAGCCAGCGGAGCTGGGCCTACCAGGCAGCGATGCAGCCTCGGGCTGAAACACACACACACACCCCGTGCCATGCGGGCCATGGGGCGCACACACAGGACGAACCCAATCAAATTACGTCTGCCCCTTATGTACCCCTTCCCAGCATGCACAGCGGGTTAACCACGCCCACTGCACGGCTGCCGAGAAAGGACACCATATGTGCTGTGTCATGCCTGTATTCCAACTTGAGTCTGTGGCGGCAGTGCCACCTACCGACCAAGGGGAATAACTGCCAGGCAATGTCACAGCCAGAGCAGAAACCGAACTCAAACATAATTAAACAAGTCTGAGCCCATCTATGGCTCAGACATACCCCTAAATTTAACATAGCGTCCCAACTATTTTGGAGGGGCGCTACACATACAAGACCCAAAGGGGCTGGTAGTGGGCTGAGGGTGGGGGGGTACCCATGCCATTTTTCTCAATGATTTTCATCCATAGTGCCGGGACCAGACATTACATTAAAGCCGCAAGCAGTTTTAAATGACTTTTTTTCCTTTAGAAATGTAATTTTGTGCAGGGATGGTTCTAAACACGGGAAACACATGCCACTTCACAGGCATACTTTAGAAACCCCCCCAGGTACGATATTTAAAGGAATATTTCACATATTTTTTTCACTTTAAGCATCATTAAAATCACTGCTCCCGAAAAAACTGACGTTTTTAAAACTTTTTTTTGCATTAATACATGTCCCCTGGGGCAGGACCCGGGTCCCCAAACCCTTTTTAGGACAATAACTTGCATATTAGCCTTGATAATTAGCACTTTTGATTTAGAACGTTTGAGTCCATTGTATTTAATAGGGTTCTAAAGTTCGCGCAAACTTTCGGTCCATTCGCAGATTCTGGTGCGAACCGAACCGGGGGGTGTTCGGCTCATCCCTATTCACCGCTTATCATCTGTCATTTCTCCTCTAGGTCAGTCAAGTTCAGTAGGTCCATCCTGCACCAGGTTGGACGTTATTCCCCCAGGTAAAAAAAAAAAAATGTAACAAAAAATAAAAAATTTAGACATGAATCAGGCACATAGGCCTTTACAAGAAAAAGAGAAAATCTTGACTCTTATGTCACCCCCAAACATAAGTTCCGGTCGATCAGCTTCGACCCCAAGACAGAACATTAGAACTAGGGCACAAATTACCCAGAGCCATGTCGCAGGCCGGCAGTAGACATGTGCAATTCGTTTCGTTCCGAATTCGTTTTTTAACGAATTTCGACAAATTCGTTAATTCGGAAATATAACGAATATTCGTAAATTCAAATTTACGAATGTACGAATTTACGAATATACGAATTTACCAATGCACGAATTTACGAATGTACAACTATCCGGAAATTCGTAAATTTGAATTTACGAATTTCCGAATATTCGTACATTTGTAAATTTGTACATTCGTACAATCGTAAATTAGTAAATTCGGAAATCTGAAATAATAATTAACTAATAACTTAACTATTACTAACTATTCAATTATAGGTATTGTAATTTCCTTTCAAATTTGGCTGTTAGTGAACTTAACGAAGTTACGAATTGTTTTCCGACATAATGAATGCCGTATCTAAACGAATGGAACGTAATGAATTAATAATAATAATAAATAACAATAATAATAATAAAAACGTTTTATTATTATTATTATTAATTTGTTCCGTTCCATTTGTTTAGATGCGGCATTTGTTATTTCAGGTTATGCGTAACTTCAGATAAATTTGTATTCGTTACGTTCGCTAACAGCCAAATTTGAAAGGAAATTACAACTATAATTTAATAGTTATTTTTTCAGATTTTCAAATTTTCGGGTTTTCGAAAATATCGAATTTCCAAATTTCCGAAATTACGAATGTGTAAATTTACGAATGTATAAATTTACGAATGTACGAATTTACGAATGTACAAATTTACGAATGTACAAATTTACGAATGTATAAATTTACGAATGTACAAATTTACGAATGTACAAATTTACGAATGTATAAATTTACGAATGTACAAATTTACGAATTTACGAATTGCGATAATAACGAATGACCCGAAAAACGAAAAAAAAAAAAAAACGAATGAAACGAAAACGAAAACTAACAAATTTTTTGGCAGTGCACATGTCTAGCCGGCAGTGAAGACCTCACGGCCCCTCGGTCACCTTCTACCGTTTCAGAGAGCGGCAGCACGCAGTCCCTCAGGGCATAGACCATCCCCAAATTGACGGCCGAACTGAGGCGCAGACACGTGCCCTTCCATGCCACAGCCAGGAAGGCCGAGCTGTTCAGGCTTCTTTTCCCTCCACCAGCCACACCTGGCCCCAGTGTCCAGCAGACGGCCCTACAGTCTATATCCGCTGCCATCTCTCAACTACACACCATGGTGTCATCCCTGTCCACCACAGTCACGGGCGTACAGGCCAGAATGACACTCTTGGGGTCCCGACCAGCCACGGCCATCCCTGATCTAGCCGCAGTACAGGCTCCGACACCTCTTCCTGCAACTACCACAGGCAAGAGCCCCACTGTCCTCCCAGCACACTTGATCCCAGCCAGCATTAGGAAGGACATCCTCGAAGGCAAGGACGTCAACCTTGCCTCCCTCCTCATTTCAGTCCACGACCTAACAGAAAATAAGTCTTACACCTGGGGAGACGTGTCAGTGGTTCTCAAGGCCAAAGATCCGAGGCTTAACCGTAAACTGTCCGTTTCAGAGTTTGCGTTAGCCTTCGGGATGCTGAGGGATGTCCTTTGCTCAGCCTCCCCCGACAGGAGGGAAGAACTGGACCTGTACCTCCACAACGTAGTAGACTTGGGTCACAAGTATGGAGGTTTCGCGTACTATGACTACCATCTTTCCTTCTCCGCCAAGGCAGCAACCAGGCTGTCACAATTTCAGTTAGCCACAGATTGGAGCATAATGGACACCGAATTATTCTGCCGTCACTTTGCCGGCCTGCGCTCACCACTATGCGCCATCTGCCAGTCCTCCACCCACACCGCCTCCTGGTGCGCCAACGCAGCAGCTAGCCGCCCCTTCGAACCCCCATCCACCTCAAATGCATTTAAGAGTCCACCGGCCACTGGACAGACGCCACAGGTGGACAAATTCGGACGCCCCGTCCAGACAGCAAGGGGAGCAGCTATCTGCAATTATTACAACTACAACACACGAATGCAGGAACCTCCGCTCAGCGGCCGCTGACGAGCAGGCCATAGATCAGTTCTTACAGACCGAACTAGAGCGAGGCTTCATCATAGGCCCTTTCACCCAGCCAGCCCCCTTTCAACACCTGGAGAGTCAGCCCTATTGGGCTTGTCAAGGGCAAGTTCTCAAATAAAGTCCGCTTGGTGTACGACCTGTCTGCGCCTCATTCTTCACATATCCCAAGCCTGAATTCCCTAATCCCCTCGGAGGAGTCCTCCCATAAATATGTATCTGTCTACATGGCAATCCAGGCCATCATCAAAGCAGACATCTCGGATGCCTTCAAACTTTTGCCTATCCACCCGTCCCTCTTGTGTTGGCACGGCATCAAGTGGAAAGACGCATATTACTTTGCTACAAAATTGACCTTCGGCTCCAAGAGTAGCCCCTGGCTCTTTAATACTTTTGCACAGTCCCTCACCTGGATACTGTTGCACCAGGCTCAGTGTCGAGAAGTCATCCACTACTTGGATGACTTCTTGCTAATCCAACAGCCCGTGTGCCCTCAGGAGACCTTGACAAATTGAGAGTTGTCTTCGGGAATCTTAACGTTCCCATCGCGGAACACAAAGTAGATGGCCCAGCACACTCCATCACCTTCCTCTGAGTCATCCTAGACACCAACGCCATGCAGGCCAGTCTCCCACTCGACAAACTGACCTCACAACTTCACCCGCACACGGAGCTGCACCAAGAAACAGCTCCAATCTCTCCTGGGAATGCTCAATTTCACCATAAGGATCATTCCCCAGGGTCGTTCATTCGTGTCACGCCTCTTGGTCTTCCTTTCCCAGACACAGGACCCCGACCATGTCATCCACTTGGACGCTGCGGCCATAGCGGACCTGTCAATGTGGAAGGAGTTCCATACCAGCTGGAACGGTATATCCATGTTTATACCCTTCATATCTCCCCTATCACCGCAGGTAGTGACAGATGCCGCAGCCACCACAGGCTTCGCAGCCATTTTTGGCCACCACTGGTTCGCAGGACCATGGCCTCCAGAGATACGTGCAGTCCCAAGATTCATCCGGACCTCCTCCCTGTTTGAACTCTTTTCAATCGTAGCAGCCACTCAGGTCTGGGGTCACATCTGGACAGGACAAACAGTAACTTTCACTTCCGACAACCAGGCCACCGTCGACATCATTAACAAAGGTAGGTCCAAATCCCTCATAATGATGTCCTTCCTATGCAGGCTGGTACAACTGTCTCTTCAGCACCAATTCAATATCCACTGTACATTTCTTCCAGGCAAGTGCAATCTTGCGGCAGATGCACTGTCCCGCTTTAATTATAATTCCTTTTTTCAGCAGAGACCCCAAGCCGATCCAATGCCAGCCCTCATCCCTCCTTGGTCTCAGCTGACCCTGGACTGAAACAGCATCTGCTCGAAGCAACTCAGCTAATCAATCAGTCTCTGTCCTGCAACACGCTCAAAGCCTATCACGCAGCCTGGGATGCGTTCAGAAAATTCCTAGTATCCTGCTCCACCACAACCTTAGTAGACACCAAGCACACTGGCTTTTGTCTCATACTGCCATAATCACCTGGCCCTATCCCATAACACCATCCGTCTGTACTTGGCTGGTGTCCAGCACTTCTTAGCCTTACGAGACCCAGTAAAACCGCCATTGTTTGCATCACATGCGATCCGAGACGCTCTACGTGGCCTCCAGAAACAGCAAACCGCAACCAAGATCAAACGCTTGCCCATAACGAGTGCCATCTTCCGGGACATGTCAACTATCCTCAACAATTCTCTGTTCGGCCTTCTCCCAAGCCTGGTCATACAAGCAGCCATCTACTTGGCTTATTATGGGTTCCTGCGGCCCAGTGAGTTCACTCACAGCAACCCCGCCAGCCAAATTCTGTGCAGACGTCATTTAACACACTACCAAGATCAAGATCATTTTATCCTACACCTTACCGTATCCAAAACCCAACAGTCAGTTTCCGGGTTAGATATCCACCTCTACAAAACTAACAATATGTGGTGCCCAGTGACCGTACTCAATCGCCTACTGTCACACCTACCGGATCAGTCAACCACGCTCCCCTACTCCCTTTCGCAACCAAACCTTTAAGCGCCTGCCAGTTCATCGGACATGTCAGGATTCTCCTGCGCAACCTACACCTCAACCCCAGTCAGTATTCCGATCACCCCTTTCGTATCGGAGCGGTCTCGGCCGCCTCCTAGCATGAGGTCCTAGATCATTTCATTAACCACTTCCATTCAGGGCACTTATACACCTTCCTGCCCAGACCAATTTTCAGCTTTCTGCGCTGTTGCACTTTAAATGACAATTGCGCGGTCATGCTACACTGTACCCAAACTAAATTTTTATCATTTTTTCCCCACAAATAGAGCTTTCTTTTGTTGGTATTTTATCACCTCTGCGATTTTTATTTTTTGCTAAAAAAAAATTAAAAAGACCGAAAATTTTGAAAAAATTCTGTTTTTTTTTTGTTTCAGTTACAAAACTTTGTAAATAAGTAAGTTTTCTCCTTCACTGATGGGCACTGATGGGGCTGCACTGACGGACACTGATAAGGCGGCACTGATGGGCACCGATGAGGCGGCACGGATGGGCACTGATAGGGGGCACGGATGGGCACTGATAGGCAGCACGGATGGGCACTGATAGGCGGCACGGATGGGCATGGATGGGCACTGATAGGTGGCACTGTACTGTAATGTGTTGTACTAATGGATGCCAATCAGTGCCAAACAATAATGCCTGCCAATCAGTGGTGCCCATTGTGGGCACTGATTTGCATCCATTGTGGGCACTGATTGGCATCCATTAGGCATTTCTAATTGGCATCCCTGGTGGTCTAGGGTGGCATACCTTATGGTGTGCATCCCTGGTGGTCTGGTGGCATCCCTGGTGGTCCAGTGTGGGCATCCTCGGGGGGGCTGCGCTGATAATCGATCAGCACAAACCCCCCCTGTCAGAGGAGCAGCCGATCGGCTCTCCTCTACTCGCGTCTGACTGATCACCGGCTTTTCCTGTTTACATCGTGATCAGCCGTGATTGGACACGGCTGATCACGTGCTAAAGAGTCTCCGACGGAGACTCTTTACCTAGATCGGTGTTGCAGGGTGTCAGACTGACATCCCGCAACAACGATCGCTGCGATGCGCGCCCCCGGGTGCGCGCAGCGGCTCAATATCCTGAAGACATCATATGACATCCAGTCAGGATATTGAAACCACTTTGCCGCCGTCTTTTTGCTATAGGGCGGGTGGCAAGTGGTTAAAAGACTAGGCAGATGGAAGTCTGCCTGCTTCGCCCGGTACATTCCCCAATCCACAGGTGGAAATGGCGCAAGCGTTCACTAAACTGTCTCATTAAGCAAACCTGAAATTGATAAAATATTACTTCCCT
The DNA here is from genome assembly GCA_029206835.1 of Rana muscosa. NCBI lineage: Eukaryota > Metazoa > Chordata > Amphibia > Anura > Ranidae > Rana > Rana muscosa. Next base: position 930,879,602 of record CM055118.1, on the reverse strand, counting down.
ACCTGAATGTTTTGCCCCCTTATTTTGCATACCGTCCACCAGACCAGGGCACACTTCAGGTCCATTTTATGTTTGTAAGTCTTATGGTAAGTCTATCTTCTTTATATCTGTATCGGCCATAGGGCTCAACCATAAGTAGGAAGGCCAGTGTGGTGGCCTGAATTTATGGGAGGAGCCCGGGGGGTATATAACCAGCCCGCTCGCCTGTGGGCCTTTGTCGGTTCCCTGTCGCCATACTTCATTACGGTTCGCGATACCCACCCTCACATCCCCTTTTCAGGACATTTCTCAAACACATTTCTCTCCACAGAATACTCAATACTAGTGTTGAGCGAACCCGAACTGTAAAGTTCGGGTCCGTACCGAACTTTAGCTTTTTCCCGAACCCGATCCAGGACTTTGCCCAAAAATCCGGGTTCGGGTTCGGGTTCGGCAATCTAATAACGCATTTAGAAATGCTTCAGGGGCCAGCCAATCACCTTTTGATTAGCTGGTGTGCCCTTAGAGGCCATCATAGCCATGCCTACTAATGGCATGGCTGTGATTGGTCAGTGCAACATGTGACCCAGCTTCTATATAAGCTAGAGGCACACAGCACACATGTCACTCTGCTTCAGAATAGATAGGGAGAGGATCTAGTCTGCTGCTGCTGCTTTTAGGGAGAGTTAGAAAAATAGATGAGGTAGTCCTGATTCTACAATCTGAGGGAAAAGATAGAGAGATAGTGTAGGGCCAGGTTCCTGTGTTGGTGCTTTCAGGGAGAGAGAATATTATATAGGAGTCCAGATTCAGAGATTAAAATCAGCGATCTGCATAGGTTTACCTGTTTGTGTTGCAGTGCAGTCTTTTTACACTGCCATGAGCCCAGTGTCAGAGAAAATCTAACTTTTAGGGGGAAAAAAAAGTCACTTTATTGTGCTCTTTCCCAAAAGACCCATAGGGCAAAAAAAAAAAAAAAAAAAAAAAGCATTTTATTTTGCTAGTGCAAAAAAAGACCCGTTTAGGGCAAAAAAAAAAAAAAATTGCACTTTAATGTACGCTTGCAAAAAGAGCCATTCAGGGGCACAAAAAAAAGTTTGCAGTGTGTTATACATATTTTGAGGTGTGTGAAATAAACAATTTCTATATAGTTTTCTCCTACTGTGCTATACTAAAAAAACAACATTTTTTTTGAATAGCATTTTCTGCAGTTCTGTAGCTGTGCGATTCAGCGGTTACGTACTGTGGGTGTGTTCTGCTCCTCCAAAAAACGCCGTTTAGGGGCACAAAAAAAAGTTTGCAGTGTGTTATACATATTTTGAGGTGTGTGAAATAAACAATTTCTATATAGTTTTCTCCTACTGTGCTATACTAAAAAAACAACATTTTTTTTGAATAGCATTTTCTGCAGTTCTGTAGCTGTGCGATTCAGCGGTTACGTACTGTGGGTGTGTTCTGCTCTTCCAAAAACACCCATTTAGGGCAAGATCCTAAATTTGGAAAATATGAGGAGAAGGTCAAAGGGACGTGGTGGCCCCGGTCGTGGTGCTGCTGGTGGAGCTCCTGTTGCAGGGAGAGGACGTGGTGGATCTGTGCCAGATACACGCACAAGTGAAACACCTTCCTCAGGTGCGAGTAGGCGACCGAGCCTGCGGCGGTATTTTGTCGCGCCTAATGAGGCTGTACGAATGTTTAGGCCAGGACAAGTACAGGCGATAGTAGATTGGGTTGCTGACAGTGCCTCGGGTTCCTTCACATTGTCTCCCACCCACTCTTCTGATGAAAGAACAGAGTTGGCACCTGAAACCCATGTCCATCAGTCTTTCACCTCACCCCCTTGCAAATCAGCCAAGCAGTCTGAGCCCCAAATCATGCAGCAGTCTCTTCTGCTTTTCGATGACTCTGTTAGCAGGGTTTCCCAGGGCCATCCACCTAGCCCTGCCCCAGAAGTGGAAGAGATTGAGTGCACCGATGCCCAACCACTTATGTTTCATGATGAGTACATGGGAGGACCATCGCAGTACGTCTCGGATGATGACGAAACACAGGTGCCAACTGCTGCTGCTTTCGCAATTGTGCAGACAGACAAGGAGGGCAGGGGTGAAGACTGGGTGGAAGATGATGTGGAGGCCGATGAGGTCCTCGACCCCACATGGAATGAACGTTATGCAGGTGACCAGTGTAGTTTGGAGGAAGAGGCGGTGGTCACACAGAGCCACCAGCACAGCAGAAGAGGGAGCAGGGTGCAAAAGCGGAGCGTCTGTCAGCTAGACAGTATGTCTGCTACTGCCCAACGCAGCAAGGGACCGAGCACACCAAAGCCAGGTCCAAGGAGTTCCCTAGCGTGGCAGTTTTTCACACAATGTGCTGATGACAAGACACGAGTGGTTTGCACGCTGTGCAATCAGAGGCTGAAGCGAGGCATAAACGTTCTCAACCTGAGCACAACCTGCATGACCAGGCATCTAAGTGCAAAGCACGAGCTGCAGTGGAGTAGACACCTCAAAAACCAAGAAAGGTCTCTGGCTCCTCCTGCTTCCTCTTCTGCTGCAGTCTCGGCCTCTTCATCCACCTCTGTAGTGACAGTGGCACCTGCCACCCCGCAAACAGAGGATCTGCCAGCAACACTACCACCTGGGTCACCAACCATCTCCACAATGTCCCATGGAAGCGTTCAGCTCTCTATCTCCCAAACATTGGAGCGGAAGAGGAAGTACCCCCCTAGCCACCCGCGATCCCTGGCCCTGAATGCCAGCATTTCAAAACTCCTGGCCTTTGAAATGCTGTCATTCCGTCTGGTGGAGACGCAGAGTTTTAAAAGCCTGATGGCATTGGCTGTCCCACAGTACGTCGTGCCCAGCCGCCACTATTTTTCCAGGCGAGCCATCCCTTCCCTGCACAACCAAGTGGGGGACAAAATCAGGTGTGCACTGCGCAACGCCATCTGTGGCAAGGTCCACCTAACTACGGATGCGTGGACCAGTAAGCACGGTCAGGGACGTTATATCTCCCTAACAGCACACTGGGTAAATGCAGTGGCGGCTGGGCCTGAGGCAGATAGCAGTTTGGCGCTGTTTCGCTTTCGTCTATCTAGCAAGGTTACTCTGTGGTATAACAAGGAAGCTGAGACTTCTGCAGTGTGTAAATGCGCTTTTACTATACAAGATGCTGTACATACAAAACTATTACAATATTAGGACTAAAATACAAGACTGACAGATCTCTATAACAAGCAAAATGCCTAGCAAATAGAACAGCCTATGGTCTATAACTACAAATACATTTAAAGGTTACTTATCTTCTGTTACTCGTGATCTCCATTGGCAATAATTCTTCTTGGAGACCAGGTTCTCTTCTTCTTCATGATCTTACAGCAACATGGTGTGTCTCCCCCAGCTTCCTAGCTTATGCCCTGTTTTTATGTGTGCTGTTTACCATTGTTACCAAACAGAAAACATAGCTGTAGCTGTATTTCAACAATAGCATTGAATACAACAATGCTATCTACCTATTGTCTACTCAAAACGAAACCTGTAATCTAAACTAATTCTTTTAGTTTGAGAGCTGAAAGAAATCTAAACAAGTAATGCCTTACTTGTTTACTGAATACAGGTAATGTACTAAATACAACAATGGTATCTAATCCCATTGTCATTTGTTTGAGAAATCTACTCAAACAAAATGCTGACAGGTAATCTGACCAACTCACTATTACAAAATTGTCCCATGTATCCTATGTCTGATTAATATAATAAAAATCATATTTTTAACAAACGCAATACATTCCGCCCCTATGATTTTTATTTTTTCTCTCTCAGACCACACACAGAAGATCTCTTCATTACTAAAAACTCAATATACACATGAATTTTCCTTAAATGCAACCCCTCCCATATTTCTGTCACTGGGAAGGTGTTTCAGTCTTTGGATAAAAGTTCATTAGAAAGTCCATTCTAAAGTTCTTTAGAAACAAGTCCAGGCTTGGAATACATCAAAAGGCCTTGTTCTCCACAGCTCTTGCGATCTTCCGTCATTCTTTCAATCATGTAACCACTTTTCTCTGGTCTTCCTATGGATCAAATCGGAGACAACCTGTGGAGTGGAAAACAAAGCGGATTATCTGTTCCTTCTAACAATACATAAACAGTAGATCCTGGCCCTTCAGCTACTATCTCTCCTCTAAATGGCTTCTTGCCTGGATATCTGACCAATACTTTGCCACCTGCCTGTATGCACCTCTGACCCTCCCAAAGAACATCAATAGGGAGGAGAGGAAATATACTGATATTTCCCAGAAAATCACTGCTGTTTATTTTGGAAGGTTTGATGTTATGTAGCCTCACTTTCCACTCTTGCTGAGAAGTATCGACTAACCAGTCAGAGTCCCAGCCACTGTCTTGAAGCTCATCTGCCAATGCAAATATAACTTCAAACCTTCCTGCCAGATTCCCTCTTATTCCTAGATAGGCTTCAGCTTCAGATACGTCACTCTTGGTTTCTATGTCATGGGAAGCAGTAACATGGTATCTGTTAAACCCTGTTCTTTCAGGAACCTTACATAAATACTGAACTCTGCACTCCAGCTGTGGAATCTGTGCCTCAGCCCCTACCATCCTCTCATATGGTGTGCTTTTGGCTATTGGCCTAGAATTTAACAACATGACTGCCTGTGTGAGGACCCGATCCCACCCCCTTAGTGTATGTGTGGGTGTAATTTTGCGTATCTGGTCCTTCAATAGCCCGTTGTATCTTTCAATCAAACCAGCTGCCTGTGGATGGTATGGGATGTGGCACAACCAGTACACTCCAGAATCTTTGGCCCACTGCTGTACTGTTAATCCGGTGAAGTGTGAGCCATTATCACTTTGGACTTGTTTGGGACAACCATAAGCAACGACAAGTTTCTGAAGCAGTTGAAGCGTTGCGGCTTGATCTGCACGTTTGCAAGGATGAACAAGCATAAGTCCTGAATAGGTGTCCACCGCAGTGCAACAATATCTCAGTCCATTGTTTCCCCGGGGCAGGGGACCGATGAAGTCAATCTGCCAGATCTCTGCAGGCCTCTCACCCCTCTTAATCGACCCAGTGGAGTACTTTTGCAATGGCCATTGTCGCACTTCTCCACACACTGTACAGTTCCCTATTACAGTCTTTATCATGTCCATGGATATAGGCAATCCTCTCTGCTGTGCCCATTCATATGTTGCTTTCTGCCCCAAATGTCCAGATTGTTTGTGGGCCCAGTTGGCCAAGTTCATCAAAACAGGATCAATTGGCACAACTGCCTTCACTTTTGCGATTTCATCTGCAACTCTGTTATAGTTCTCAAAGTCTGGTACTAGGGGCACATGTGCATCAACATGCCCCACTTTTATGGTGCGGGAGTGAGCTTCCTTCCAGATGTAGTCCCAGACTTCCTTGCCTCCCCACATCACCTTTCCATGAATCATCCATTCATTGGACTTCCACGTGGGCATCCAAGTTGTCAGTCCTTTAAGAACCGCCCAGCTGTCAGTGTAGATAGTGACATGGGAAGAAGGATCCTCCTGAAGAGTCATCACTACAGCTTTCAACTCTGCATACTGACTGGACCCTCCGATTCCGGACTCCTGCAGGACTGTGTCTGTACTTGGATTGTAGGCTGCTGCTGTCCATTTACGCCCAGACAAGGTGATTATGGCTGAACCATCAGTGAACCATGCTGACTCCTTCATGTCTTCTGACAGAGACTCAAAGGGTGGAGCCTCTTGAATGGGGGATGACTGCAGCACAGGAATTTCTTCTTCTGGCCGGGTGCTGGTAAAAGTAACAAGCCCTGCCAACTGTTTTGAAATGTCTCTAACATCCCCAGCTGCAATACCCCCTCTTTCTTGAAGGTACCACTTCCATTTCATCAGTGTCTGGTTCTGGGCTACAGCTGCCCTAGTGGTCAGTCCATTATCTCTCACCCATCCTGCTATTGGCAATGCAGTATGGATGGTAACTGTGTCCTTTCCTGTAATGGTCTCTACATGTTGAAGTGCTGTGTAGGCCCCAAACAGGTATTTCTCTAAGGGCGTGTATCTCGTCTGTGCCCCTGTCAGTTGTTTGGACCAAAATCCAATAGGTATTGCTCTCAGTCCTTTCTTTTCATTTGGCTGCCACAGACTCCAAGATATGGTACCATTCTGCTCCACTACATCCAGCTGAAATGGTACTCCTTGTCTCACAGGTCCCAATCCCTGATGCTGCAAAATAGCTTCTTTAGCAGCCAGGAATGCAGTCCGCTGCTCTGAACCCCATGAGAACTCAGTCTTTTTTCTGGTAACATTGTATATAGGCCTCAGAATCAGTCCAAGATGTGGGATGAACGATCTCCAGAATCCTACAACTCCAATGAACTTCTGTGCCTCCTTTTTGGTAGTAGGGGGCGACAGCGCCTGGATAGTTTGCACAACTGTCTCTGGAATCTTCCTCTGTGGCCCAGTCCACATCATTCCTAGGAATTTCACCTCTGTGGCAGGTCCTTGGACTTTGTCTCTGTTGATAGCCCATCCTCTGTTCTCCAAGTGCTGTATCAGCAGGTGCAGTGCTTCAGTTACATCTTCTTTTGTCCCAGAGATCATGATGTCATCAATGTAGTGAAACACAGCGACTTTCAAATTCAGGGTACTTAAATCTCGGGCAATTAGTCCATGACAAATCGTTGGAGAATGAAGATAGCCTTGCGGAAGGACAGTGAAAGTGTACTGGCGGCCGTCCCACACCAGAGCAAACTGGTCTTGACTAGGGATGAGCTTCGTGTTCGAGTTGAACATACGTTCGACTCGAACATCGGCTGTTCGATCGTTCGACGAAGATCGAACGATTTGGGCCGTTCGCGCCAAATTCGAGTGACGCGAACGGCCCACAATGCACTACGCCATCGCAGTGTCATCCAGGCGCTGTGATTGGCCAAGCATGCACTGTGACCCCGCATGCTTGGCCAATCACAGCGCCGGCAGCGAGGAGAGCAATGATTGGCCACAGGCAGGATGCCTGTGGCCAATTATTGCTGAGGGTGTTTAGTACACGCCCCACACTATAAAAGGCCGCCAGCACGGCGGCCTAGTGTAGTGTGTTCCGGAGCAGGGAAAGACAAGCATAGGCAGGGACAGTGACATTTATTTCTTTCTTGCTTAACCTGGATTCCTTTAGTTTAGGGAAAGAGAAGGATAGGTAGGGAGAGTGTCAGTGTGTTTTACTGTGTGAGTCCTTGTTTCTAGGGACAAAGAAGGAAAGTGAGGGGATTTCTCCTTGTGCTATAATGTGCTTTAAAAAAACATTTTTTCTAGGGACAGAAAACTCTAGGTAGGGAGAGTGTCAGTTTCTTTCACTGTGCCAGTCCTTGTTTCTAGGGACAAAGAAGGAAAGTGAGGGGAATTCTCCTTGTGCTATAGTGTGCTTTAAAAAAACATTTTTTTCTAGGGACAGAAAACTCTAGGTAGGGAGAGTGTCAGTTTCTTTCACTGTGCCAGTCCTTGTTTCTAGGGACAAAGAAGGAAAGCGAGGGGAATTCTCCTTGTGCTATAGTGTGCTTTAAAAAAACATTTTTTCTAGGGACAGAAAACTCTAGATAGGGAGAGTGTCAGTTTCTTTCACTGTGCCAGTCCTTGTTTCTAGGGACAAAGAAGGAAAGTGAGGGGAATTCTCCTTGTGCTATAGTGTGCTTTAAAAAAACATTTTTTCTAGGGACAGAAAACTCTAGGTAGGGAGAGTGTCAGTTTCTTTCACTGTGCCAGTCCTTGTTTCTAGGGACAAAGAAGGAAAGTGAGGGGAATTCTCCTTGTGCTATAGTGTGCTTTAAAAAAACATTTTTTCTAGGGACAGAAAACTCTAGGTAGGGAGAGTGTCAGTTTCTTTCACTGTGCCAGTCCTTGTTTCTAGGGACAAAGAAGGAAAGTGAGGGGAATTCTCCTTGTGCTATAGTGTGCTTTAAAAAAACATTTTTTCTGGGGACAGAAAACTCTAGGTAGGGAGAGTGTCAGTTTCTTTCACTGTGCCAGTCCTTGTTTCTAGGGACAAAGAAGGAAAGTGAGGGGAATTCTCCTTGTGCTATAGTGTGCTTTAAAAAAACATTTTTTCTAGGGACAGAAAACTCTAGGTAGGGAGAGTGTCAGTTTCTTTCACTGTGCCAGTCCTTGTTTCTAGGGACAAAGAAGGAAAGTGAGGGGAATTCTCCTTGTGCTATAGTGTGCTTTAAAAAAACATTTTTTCTAGGGACAGAAAACTCTAGGTAGGGAGAGTGTCAGTTTCTTTCACTGTGCCAGTCCTTGTTTCTAGGGACAAAGAAGGATAGTGAGGGGAATTCTCCTTGTGCTATAGTGTGCTTTAAAAAAACATTTTTTTCTAGGGACAGAAAACTCTAGGTAGGGAGAGTGTCAGTTTCTTTCACTGTGCCAGTCCTTGTTTCTAGGGACAAAGAAGGAAAGTGAGGGGAATTCTCCTTGTGCTATAGTGTGCTTTAAAAAAACATTTTTTTCTAGGGACAGAAAACTCTAGGTAGGGAGAGTGTCAGTTTCTTTCACTGTGCCAGTCCTTGTTTCTAGGGACAAAGAAGGAAAGTGAGGGGAATTTCCCTTGTGCTATAGTGTGCTTTAAAAAAACATTTTTTCTAGGGACAGAAAACTCTAGGTAGGGAGAGTGTCAGTTTCTTTCACTGTGCCAGTCCTTGTTTCTAGGGACAAAGAAGGAAAGTGAGGGGAATTCTCCTTGTGCTATAGTGTGCTTTAAAAAAACATATTTTTCTAGGGACAGAAAACTCTAGGTAGGGAGAGTGTCAGTTTCTTTCACTGTGCCAGTCCTTGTTTCTAGGGACAAAGAAGGAAAGTGAGGGGAATTCTCCTTGTGCTATAGTGTGCTTTAAAAAAACATTTTTTCTAGGGACAGAAAACTCTAGGTAGGGAGAGTGTCAGTTTCTTTCACTGTGCCAGTCCTTGTTTCTAGGGACAAAGAAGGAAAGTGAGGGGAATTCTCCTTGTGCTATAGTGTGCTTTAAAAAAACATTTTTTCTAGGGACAGAAAACTCTAGGTAGGGAGAGTGTCAGTTTCTTTCACTGTGCCAGTCCTTGTTTCTAGGGACAAAGAAGGAAAGTGAGGGGAATTCTCCTTGTGCTATAGTGTGCTTTAAAAAAACATTTTTTCTAGGGACAGAAAACTCTAGGTAGGGAGAGTGTCAGTTTCTTTCACTGTGCCAGTCCTTGTTTCTAGGGACAAAGAAGGAAAGTGAGGGGAATTCTCCTTGTGCTATAGTGTGCTTTAAAAAAACATTTTTTCTAGGGACAGAAAACTCTAGGTAGGGAGAGTGTCAGTTTCTTTCACTGTGCCAGTCCTTGTTTCTAGGGACAAAGAAGGAAAGTGAGGGGAATTCTCCTTGTGCTATAGTGTGCTTTAAAAAAACATTTTTTTCTAGGGACAGAAAACTCTAGGTAGGGAGAGTGTCAGTTTCTTTCACTGTGCCAGTCCTTGTTTCTAGGGACAAAGAAGGAAAGTGAGGGGAATTCTCCTTGTGCTATAGTGTGCTTTAAAAAAACATTTTTTCTAGGGACAGAAAACTCTAGGTAGGGAGAGTGTCAGTTTCTTTCACTGTGCCAGTCCTTGTTTCTAGGGACAAAGAAGGAAAGTGAGGGGAATTATCCTTGTGCTATAGTGTGCTTTAAAAAAACATTTTTTTCTAGGGACAGAAAACTCTAGGTAGGGAGAGTGTCAGTTTCTTTCACTGTGCCAGTCCTTGTTTCTAGGGACAAAGAAGGAAAGTGAGGGAAATTCTCCTTGTGCTATAGTGTGCTAAAGCATTCCTCATCAACCATCTTTGAAATCCTTGTTTTTTGGACAGTCAGGGAAATTGTCGTTGTGCTATTCTGTGCAAAAGCAATAATCCTCAACCATATTTAGAAATCCTTACGTAAAGGGACAGAGAAGGACACCTGAAGGTAGCCCTTATTGCTTTTTTCCCATCTCCCTGCAGGCCATCTATTAGAATGTCTGGAAGGCAAACAAGGAGAGGCAGACAGTCAGGAGGCAATAAAAGAGGGCAAGCAGGCTCTGTGTCTGGGGGCAACAGTGCTGGTCGTGGACGCGGTGCATTGTCATCAGCACATGGCCATGGGACACGCTTGTCCTTCTTTTCGGCAGCTGGACATGTTGAGCCACATCATGCCGAAGACTTGGTAGAGTGGATGACCAAGCCCTCCTCCTCCTCCTCATCCTCTCTCACCCAGGCTCAGGGTACTGGCAAAGCAGCTGCCAAAGCGTCCTCTTCCCTGGTATCAATGTCAGACTCATCATCAGTCACTCCTTCCCTAGACCCACCATGTCCTCCTCCTGAGGAGTCCCCCGAACTGTTTGAGCACAGTGTTGGGTACATGCTCCAGGAGGTTGCCCAGCGTTTCGAAGGGTCTGATGATCAAACCCAGCTACAGGAAGGCAGTAGCGTGAGAGCAGACAGAGGGGATGCTCAAGAAGGACACCAATCTGGCAGTCATGTTCCAGCAGCTGCAGCATACTGCCAGATTGGCTCCAGTGATGAGGAGGGAGGGGATGATGAGGTCACTGACTCCACGTGGGTGCCTAATAGGAGAGAGGAGGAGGAGGAGGATGAGGAGGAGGCACATCTCCAACGAGGCAGGATGCCCTTTGGTGGCCAGCGTAAGGGCAGTACACCGACGGAATCACACCGCAGAGCTCCGCCTGTGCAGGGCGCAGCCTCTGCCCGTCATTCAAAAAGTTCCTTGGTGTGGGCCTTTTTTGAGGCTAGTGCATCAGATCGCACAGCTGCTGTTTGCAACATATGTCTCAAGCGTATATCGCGTGGCCAAAACATCAGCCGCTTGGGTACCACATGCCTGACCAGACATATGTTGACCTGCCATGCAGCTCGTTGGCAAGCCTACCTCAAAGACCCACACCAAAGAACAAAGCGGACCTCTCCTTGCACCGCATCAGCTGGGATCTCCAACCCCACTATAACTTCAGTCCTCTCTGAAACATGCACTGAGAGGAATGAAGGTGTAGAATTAGGTGTGTCACAGCCAAGTACTTGCGGCCACTCTGCTAGCAGTACACCGACGTCCGATTCTAGCAGGCAAATTTCCCTGCCCCAGCTGCTGGACCGTCGAAAGAAGTTCACTCCCAGCCATCCACATGCCCAGCGGTTGAATGCTAGCTTGGCTAAATTGCTAGCGCTTCAACTGCTGCCTTTTCAGTTGGTAGACTCGGCCCCCTTCCGTGAGTTTGTGCAATGTGCGGTTCCTCAGTGGCAGGTTCCCAAACGCCACTTTTTCTCACGGAAGGCTATTCCGGCTCTCTACCGGCATGTGGAAGGCAATGTCTTGGCCTCGCTGGACAGGGCGGTCAGCGGTAAGGTGCATATTACCGCTGACTCATGGTCCAGCAGGCATGGACAGGGACGTTACCTTTCTTTCACGGCCCATTGGGTCACTCTTTTGGCAGCTGGGAAGGATGCAGGACAAGGTGCAGTAGTGTTGGAGGTTGTTCCACCGCCACGCCTCCAAAATGCTACTACTGGTTGTGACACACCTCTCTCCTCCACCCCCTCCTCTTCTTCTTCCTCCATGGCCTCTTCCTGTGGTTTGTCCTATGAACCAGCGGTGCTCCGTAGCCGTTCACGGGGCTACGCAAGTACGCAGGCAAAAAGATGCCATGCCGTGCTTGCGCTGGTGTGTTTGGGGGACAGAAGCCACACTGGGGCAGAGGTCCTGTCTGCTCTGCAGGGCCAGGCCGAGAGGTGGTTGACGCCACGCCAGCTTAAGCCAGGAATGGTGGTTTGCGACAATGGCACCAACCTCCTCTCCGCCCTCCGACAGGGACAACTGACCCATGTGCCCTGTGTGGCTCACGTCCTTAACCTGGTGGTGCAGCGGTTCTTGGGCAGGTACCCGGGCTTACAGGATGTTCTGAGGCAGGCCAGGAAAGTCTGTGTGCATTTCCGCAGATCTTATAATGCCAGTGCTCGCCTGGCTGAGCTGCAAAAGGAGTTGAACCTGCCCAAGAACCGCCTTATATGTGACATGCCCACCAGGTGGAACTCAACGTTGGCCATGCTGCAGCCGCTGCACACGCAGCAGAGGGCCATCAATGAGTACCTGTGCGACTACGGCACCAGGACAGGGTCAGGGGAGCTTGGTTTTTTTTCTCCACGCCAGTGGGGCATCATCAGGGATGCATGCACTGTCCTGGCACCATTTGAGGAGGCCACGAGGATGGTGAGCAGTGACAGTGCATGCATCAGTGACACTGTACCTCTTGTCCACCTGTTGGAGCACACGCTGCGTGGAATAATGGACAGGGCACTTGAGGCAGAACAGAGGCAGGAAGAGGAGGACTTCCTTGCCTCTCAAGGCCCCCTTTACCCAGACAGTGTTCCTTCTGTCCCACCCATCGCACAGGAAGAGGAGGAGGAGGAGGAGGAGGATTGTGTCAGCATGGAGGTGGAGGCTGGCACTCAGCATCATCAGCAGCAGTCTTTTAGGGATGATTTACAGTCCCAAGAAACCAGTGGACTTGTACGTGGCTGGGAGGAGGTGGCTGCGGATCATGTCGTCCTTAGTGACCCAGAGGACTCCGGAGCGAATGCCTCAGCAAACCTACGCTGCATGGCCTCCCTGATCCTGCAAAGTCTGCGGAAGGATCCTCGTATTCTTCGGATCAAGGAGAGGGACCATTACTGGCTGGCCACTCTCCTTGATCCACGGTACAAGGGTAAGGTTGCGGACCTTATGTTACCTTCGCAGAGGGAGCAGAGGATGAGACAACTCCGGGAGGCCTTGCAGAAAGGTCTGTGCAACGCGTTCCCAGAGACTGGGAGGTTACAAACTCCTGGTCCTGGACAACGAGTTGCTGAGGCTTCGGCCAGTCAAAGAAGGAGCGTGGGGAAGGTGGCCGTCTGACCGATGCGTTCAGACAATTCTTTAGTCCGCAGCCCCAAAGTATGATCGGTTCCAGCAACCATCGCCAGCGTCTGATAAACATGGTGCAGGAATATCTAGGGGCAAGGTCAGACTTGGACACCTTCCCCACCGAAAATCCTCTGGCTTACTGGATCTTGAGGATGGATCACTGGCCAGAGCTTGCACAGTATGCAATTGAGCTACTGGCCTGTCCTGCATCCAGCGTTCTTTCGGAACGCACATTCAGTGCTGCTGGAGGATTTTTCACGGATCACAGGGTGCGCCTGTCCACCGACTCGGTTGATCGACTGACTTTCATCAAGATGAACCAGTCTTGGATCACCACCAGCTACCACACACCTGATGCTGATATAACAGACTAATTGATTTTAACATGTCACATCCCTTCAAGACTGATGCTGATGCTGAGTGCCTGTGCTGTTATGTTGACTGGCTATCCTCCTCCTCCGAGTCCTCAATGATACGATTGATGATGATAGCTTGGAAGATCATTTTTGTTTATGGGTGCCGCCACCAGTGGCTAAGGCCCAATTTTTCAGCCCCTGTTTTACAGGGGCGTGTAATTACAATTTTTTTAGCAATAATTTGCCATAGGGCTCATTGCTGTGCTCCAAGTACAGTATCTGTGAGGGGTTGGAGTGTTGTGGCACCAGTGCCTAAGGCCCAATTTTTCAGCCCCTGTTTAACAGGGGCGTGTCATTACAATTTTTGAAGCAATACTTTGCAACAGGGCTCATTGCTGTGCTCCAAGTACAGTATCTGTGAGGGGTTGTAGTGTTGTGCCACCAGTGCCTAAGGCCCAATTTTTCAGCCCCTGTTTAACAGGGGCGTGTCATTACAATTTTTGAAGCAATACTTTGCAACAGGGCTCATTGCTGTGCTCCAAGTACAGTATCTGTGAGGGGTTGTAGTGTTGTGCCACCAGTGCCTAAGGCCCAATTTTTCAGCCCCTGTTCAACAGGGGCATGCAATTACAATTCTTGATCTAATAATTCACAGCAGGGCCCATTGCTGCACCCACCAAGAGTAACTCTGAGGGCTTACAGTGTTGTGGCAACGCCACCACCACCACCACCACCACCACCACGAAAGGCCCAATTTTTCAGCCCCTGTTCAAAAGGGGCATGTAATTACAATTCTTGATCTAATAATTCACAGCAGGGCCCATTCCTGCACCCACCAAGAGTAACTCTGAGGGCTTACAGTGTTGTGGCAACACCACCACCACCACCACCACCACGAAAGGCCCAATTTTTCAGCCCCTGTTCAACAGGGGCATGCAATTACAATTCTTGATCTAATAATTCACAGCAGGGCCCATTGCTGCACCCACCAAGAGTAACTGTCAGGGCTTACAGTGTTGTGGCACCAGCACCACCATCAAAGGCCCAATTTTTACTACCACTGTTCAACAATTATATGTAATTAAAATTCCTGATATAATAGTTGACAGCAGGGCGTTCCAGCACCAACCAAGAGTAAGGGCCTATTTCTGCAGAGTATATACGGCAGGTCCCTACTTTCAAACATCCAACTTACAAACGACTCCTACTTGCAAACGCAAGAAGACAACAGGAAGTGAGAGGAAATCTACCACTAGGAAGGAAAATTCTCTCCTGTAAGAATAAATATGGGAGAAAGGTGTCTCCTCTGTACTGATGCTTTATCAGCAATCCTTGTTTCAAGAAAAACACCACATTTCAAAAACAGTTGTCATTGGGACGGAAAGTGAGGTGAAATGTTCTGAACAGGGGCACAGACAGCAAAACAAATGTTACAGGGGTGATAACCCTTACCTATGTTTTCCAAAAAGTTTAAAAATAGATTTTTGGGCTGGAGCTACACTTCAACAATGTACCTGTTCAAAATTACAAACAGATTCTACATAAGAACAAACCTACAGTCCCTGTCTTGTATGCACCGCCTGTATACGGCTGTTCAGAGTATATAGGGCCTTTTTTATTTTATGTGCGGGGTTCCCCTTAATATCCATACAAGACCCAAAGGGGCTGGTAATGGGCTGGGGTAGGGGGGGGGGGGGGTCATGGGGTAGCTATGCCATTTTTCTTAAAGATTTTCATCCATATTACCGGGAGCAGACATTACATTAAAGCCGCAAGCAGTTTTAAATGGCTTTTTTTTCCTTTAGAAGTGTCATTTTGTGCAGGGACAGTTCTAAACACGGGAAACACGTGGCACTTCACAGGCATACTTTAGACACCCCCCAGGTACGATATTTAAAGGAATATTTGACTTTTTTTTTTTTCACTTTATGCATCATTAAAATGACTGCTCCCGAAAAACGACCGTTTTTAAAACTTCTTTTTGCATTGATACATGTCCCCTGGTGCAGAACCCGGGTTCCCAAACCCTTTTTAGGACAATAACATGCATAATAGTTGTTATAATTAGCACTTTAGAATTCGAACGTTCGCATCCATTGTATTTAATAGGGTTCTAATGTTCGTACGAACTTTCGGTCCGTTCGCGGGTTCTGATGCGAACCGAACCCGGGGGTGTTCGGCTCATCACTAGTCTTGACAATCTGGGTCTATCAAAATTGAAAAGAAAGCATTAGCCAGGTCTATCACAGCATGATATTCTCCTGCATCTTTAGCAATGTTCTCAACAATTGAGATCATATCTGGTACAGCTGACTTCAATGGAGGTGCCACTTTGTTTAGACCTCTGTAATCCACAGTCATTCTATATGTCCCATCAGGTTTCTTTACTGGGAACACCGGAGACGAGAAAGGACTTACAGCAGGTCTAAGGATCCCTACTCTCAACAGTTCTTGAATAGTCTCCCCAATTTCTTTGTGGCCTCCAGGAAGTCTGTACTGCTTGAGACAGACTGGCTTCTCTGGTGGAGGAATGTAGACAGGGGTCCATTTCGCATGACCTCTGACCACAGCCTTCACCGCCCTTACCAGATACGCTTTATCAGGATACCCAAATGTGAATGTACCTCTTTCAGTCTGAATTGACTGACCTTGAAGTACATCCATCCCAATAATATTTTCGGGTAACTCTGATATCAAAACATTTGTCATAAATCCTGATCCCTTGCCAATAGCCAATTTCACCCGTATCCTAACTGCTGGTGTAGTTTGCCCTCCCAAACCTTCTACATAAATCAATTCTCCTTTGTGATGGAAAGGATTTCCTTGCAAAAGTGTAACTTCAGCTCCACTATCAACTAAAGCCATTACATGTGTAGGAGAAGATGACTTCCCCCACCATACAGTGACAGGTGCATATGGGCGTCGGTCTCCTGCTGTCACTGCCCTTGCTGCTATTACAGGAGACTCACCTTCCCTTCATAAAGGATATTGAACCTCCCAATCCCCTTTTCTGATTCTCTCTAACTCCTCCCCAGGATAAAGGGATTTGGGTTTGGGTTCATGTTCACTTTTGGGAATTGGTTTGGGGCTAACAGGAGGGGTCTGTTCTGTTTCCTCTAAGTCTAGGCTGATGTTATCTTCACTAGGAGTAGTGTTTCTAACCCTGACAGTTTTACCTACTAAATGTTTCCACCTCTTCAGCATTTCTGCAGTAGGAATGCCATCTATCTCATCTCTAGGTACTCCTGCCTTTAATAGATCCACCCACATTTCTTTCCTAGAAACAACTAGCCTGGTTTTCTCTTCACCTTCTGTCTTCTCTACCCCATTCCGTTTCTTCTCTGTTCTTTTCTGCTTGTATTCTTCCTGTCTGGCCTTGACCTTATCTACTGCCCTGACAGGTTTTGTTTTAGTCTCCTCTATCTCCCCCAACTGGCTTAAAAGGGTTGTGGCTTCATGAATCTTGCTGTTTAATCCCAGGCCTCCCAACAAAGACAATAATGGAGCCCTGAGATTAAATGGCGCAGACTTCATCAGCTTAGAGCGCAGAGCAGACGTAAAGGGTTCCATATCTGGACCTATCCATTCTGGAAATGTATTTAATCCGGTTATACAGCCCATCTCACGTAACCTGGAAATACCCTCTCCCATTGATCTCCAGGAGTAGGTATTTTCGAGGTCAGTAGGACTGGCGTATACTCGGACTATTCCATCTCTCACAAGGTCTAACAGTGAAAAATTCACGCTAAACTCTCGGGCTTTTCGCATTGCCTGACGCAATTGTGGATCATGGGTTAACACTCCCATAGCCACTGCTTCCTTACCTGACAAAACAACACTGTCCGCCCCTTCATCCCATAAGGGTAGGAGCCAACCCAATAGGGGCTCCCCAGACCTTTGTTTGTATTGTTTTGCCAGCTCATGGAGTTCAGTTTGTGAAAACTCCCGTACTTCTTCAAATTCAACATCTCTGGGGTTGCGATAATGCACCTCCCCATCTGCCATATCCTCTCTATCATGTTGCCGTTTCCTATGCTTAGTAATGAGAGGTCTGGCATACTTTTTCTTTCCCACTAGCAGATCATCCTCTGAAATATCAAACTCTATCTCCTCATCCTCACCATCATTTGAGGAGAGCACATCCTCACAATCCCAATTTTGGGATGTGACAATGGCACGTACCCTGGCTTTACTAACAGGTTTACGCCCCTTCCTTTTCCTTAAGGCATTAATTGATTTGGTCATGAGGGCTGCACACCGCTCTTGCAAATCATCAGTCCGACTAGCGGTTGAACGTACACACTCTGAAGCAACTGCTAGCTGGTCTTTTAATACCTTAACTTCTGCCTCTGCCTTCTCCCTTCTATGTGATTCAGTATAGAGAGCATGGAGGAAGTACCAACCCACTGTGGACACTGTCCTCTTCTCTTTCTTACTTAAATCCAACCCCTTAAGGCTAAAATCTACAAAATGATCTGAGACTTTATCACCCCAAGTCAGCTTCAAGGGAGAAGCATACTTCACAAATGCATTAGCAAGAGGCTCCCACTCATTATTTCTGGCCCAGATAGGTAAGCTGCACACTTTCTTCTGGTCACCAGAACCCTCTGTAGCCTTGCTTTTCCTAAACAGCTTACGCAGCATTTTACCTAGCACAAGCTACACAACACACTCCAGAAAAACAAGTCTGCTTCAATTGAATTATAGCACAAATCCTGGACGAGCCCCCAAATGTTTCGCTTTGCGTCTATCTAGCAAGGTTACTCTGTGGTATAACAAGGAAGCTGAGACTTCTGCAGTGTGTAAATGTGCTTTTACTATACAAGATGCTGTACATACAAAACTATTACAATATTAGGAATATACTACAAGACTGACAGATATCTATAACAAGCAAAATGCCTAGAAAATAGAACAGCCTATGGTCTATAACTACAAATACATTTAAAGGTTACTTAACTTGGATTACGCTTTGTTCATGATCTCCATTGGCAATGATTCTTCTTGGAGATCAGGTCCTGTTCTTCTTCATGATCTTACAGCAGCATGATGTGTGTTTCCTGTCCGTGTACCTTTCTGTCCTGCTTTTTAATGTGTGTCAGGCTGTTTACCATTATCAAAACTGTAGCTGTATTTCAACAATAGCATTGAATACAACAATGCTAATGTCTCTATAGCCACAGTAAACATTACCTGTTTGAGATTTCTTTCAGCTCTCAAACTGAAAGAAATCACAGTTTAGATTACAGGTTCGTTTTTTGAGTAGACAATAGGTAGATAGCATTGTTGTATTCAATGCTATTGTTGAAATACAGCTACAGTTTTGATAATGGTAAACAGCCTGACACACATAAAAAAGCAGGACAGAAAGGTACACGGACAGGAAACACACATCATGTTGCTGTAAGATCATGAAGAAGAACAGGACCTGATCTCCAAGAAGAATCATTGGCAATGGAGATCATGAACAAAGCGTAATCCAAGTTAAGTAACCTTTAAATGTATTTGTAGTTATAGACCATAGGCTGTTCTATTTTCTAGGCATTTTGCTTGTTATAGATATCTGTCAGTCTTGTAGTATATTCCTAATATTGTAATAGTTTTGTATGTACAGCATCTTGTATAGTAAAAGCACATTTACACACTGCAGAAGTCTCAGCTTCCTTGTTATACCACAGAGTAACCTTGCTAGATAGACGCAAAGCAAAACATTTGGGGGCTCGTCCAGGATTTGTGCTATAATTCAATTGAAGCAGACTTGTTTTTCTGGAGTGTGTTGTGTAGCTTGTGCTAGGTAAAATGCTGCGTAAGCTGTTTAGGAAAAGCAAGGCTACAGAGGGTTCTGGTGACCAGAAGAAAGTGTGCAGCTTACCTATCTGGGCCAGAAATAATGAGTGGGAGCCTCTTGCTAATGCATTTGTGAAGTATGCTTCTCCCTTGAAGCTGACTTGGGGTGATAAAGTCTCAGATCATTTTGTAGATTTTAGCCTTAAGGGGTTGGATTTAAGTAAGAAAGAGAAGAGGACAGTGTCCACAGTGGGTTGGTACTTCCTCCATGCTCTCTATACTGAATCACATAGAAGGGAGAAGGCAGAGGCAGAAGTTAAGGTATTAAAAGACCAGCTAGCAGTTGCTTCAGAGTGTGTACGTTCAACCGCTAGTCGGACTGATGATTTGCAAGAGCGGTGTGCAGCCCTCATGACCAAATCAATTAATGCCTTAAGGAAAAGGAAGGGGCGTAAACCTGTTAGTAAAGCCAGGGTACGTGCCATTGTCACATCCCAAAATTGGGATTGTGAGGATGTGCTCTCCTCAAATGATGGTGAGGATGAGGAGATAGAGTTTGATATTTCAGAGGATGATCTGCTAGTGGGAAAGAAAAAGTATGCCAGACCTCTCATTACTAAGCATAGGAAACGGCAACATGATAGAGAGGATATGGCAGATGGGGAGGTGCATTATCGCAACCCCAGAGATGTTGAATTTGAAGAAGTACGGGAGTTTTCACAAACTGAACTCCATGAGCTGGCAAAACAATACAAACAAAGGTCTGGGGAGCCCCTATTGGGTTGGCTCCTACGCTTATGGGATGAAGGGGCGGACAGTGTTGTTTTGTCAGGTAAGGAAGCAGTGGCTATGGGAGTGTTAACCCATGATCCACAATTGCGTCAGGCAATGCGAAAAGCCCGAGAGTTTAGCGTGAATTTTTCACTGTTAGACCTTGTGAGAGATGGAATAGTCCGAGTATACGCCAGTCCTACTGACCTGGAAAATACCTACTCCTGGAGATCAATGGGAGAGGGTATTTCCAGGTTACGTGAGATGGGCTGTATAACCGGATTAAATACATTTCCAGAATGGATAGGTCCAGATATGGAACCCTTTACGTCTGCTCTGCGCTCTAAGCTGATGAAGTCTGCGCCATTTAATCTCAGGGCTCCATTATTGTCTTTGTTGGGAGGCCTGGGATTAAACAGCAAGATTCATGAAGCCACAACCCTTTTAAGCCAGTTGGGGGAGATAGAGGAGACTAAAACAAAACCTGTCAGGGCAGTAGATAAGGTCAAGGCCAGACAGGAAGAATACAAGCAGAAAAGAACAGAGAAGAAACGGAATGGGGTAGAGAAGACAGAAGGTGAAGAGAAAACCAGGCTAGTTGTTTCTAGGAAAGAAATGTGGGTGGATCTATTAAAGGCAGGAGTACCTAGAGATGAGATAGATGGCATTCCTACTGCAGAAATGCTGAAGAGGTGGAAACATTTAGTAGGTAAAACTGTCAGGGTTAGAAACACTACTCCTAGTGAAGATAACATCAGCCTAGACTTAGAGGAAACAGAACAGACCCCTCCTGTTAGCCCCAAACCAATTCCCAAAAGTGAACATGAACCCAAACCCAAATCCCTTTATCCTGGGGAGGAGTTAGAGAGAATCAGAAAAGGGGATTGGGAGGTTCAATATCCTTTATGAAGGGAAGGTGAGTCTCCTGTAATAGCAGCAAGGGCAGTGACAGCAGGAGACCGACGCCCATATGCACCTGTCACTGTATGGTGGGGGAAGTCATCTTCTCCTACACATGTAATGGCTTTAGTTGATAGTGGAGCTGAAGTTACACTTTTGCAAGGAAATCCTTCCCATCACAAAGGAGAATTGATTTATGTAGAAGGTTTGGGAGGGCAAACTACACCAGCAGTTAGGATACGGGTGAAATTGGCTATTGGCAAGGGATCAGGATTTATGACAAATGTTTTGATATCAGAGTTACCCGAAAATATTATTGGGATGGATGTACTTCAAGGTCAGTCAATTCAGACTGAAAGAGGTACATTCACATTCGGGTATCCTGATAAAGCGTATCTGGTAAGGGCGGTGAAGGCTGTGGTCAGAGGTCATGCGAAATGGACCCCTGTCTACATTCCTCCACCAGAGAAGCCAGTCTGTCTCAAGCAGTACAGACTTCCTGGAGGCCACAAAGAAATTGGGGAGACTATTCAAGAACTGTTGAGAGTAGGGATCCTTAGACCTGCTGTAAGTCCTTTCTCGTCTCCGGTGTTCCCAGTAAAGAAACCTGATGGGACATATAGAATGACTGTGGATTACAGAGGTCTAAACAAAGTGGCACCTCCATTGAAGTCAGCTGTACCAGATATGATCTCAATTGTTGAGAAAATTGCTAAAGATGCAGGAGAATATCATGCTGTGATAGACCTGGCTAATGCTTTCTTTTCAATTTTGATAGACCCAGATTGTCAAGACCAGTTTGCTCTGGTGTGGGACGGCCGCCAGTACACTTTCACTGTCCTTCCGCAAGGCTATCTTCTCTACCGCCTCCTCATCCGGTCAGCGTAACACCTTCACCACCAACTTCAGCACAGCCAGGGGTAAACGACAGCAGGCAGTTTTAAAACTTTCCTGTTTGGGGGAAAAACCCCACACCGCACAGGAGTTGTGGAGGGACATGGAACAACAGACCAATGAGTGGTTGCTGTCAGTGAGCCTCAAGCCCGGCCTGGTGGTGTGCGATAATGGGCGAAATCTCGTAGCAGCTCTGGGCCTAGCCGGTTTGACGCACATCCCTTGCCAGGCGCATGTGCTGAACTTGGTGGTCCAGAGGTTCCTTAAAAATTACCCCAATATGCCAGAGCTGCTGCAGAAAGTGCGGGCTGTGTGTGCGCACTTTCGGCGTTCTCACCCTGCTGCTGCTCGCCTGTCAGCGCTGCAGCGTAACTTCGGCCTTCCCGCTCACCGCCTCATATGTGACGTGCCCACAAGGTGGAACTCCACCTTACACATGCTGGCCAGACTGTGCGAGTAGCAGCAGGCTATAGTGGAGTTTCAGCTGCAGCAATCACGTGTGAGTCGCTCTGCGGAACAGCACCACTTAACCACCAATAACTGGGCCTCCATGCGAGACCTGTGTGCCTTGTTGCGCTGTTTCGAGTACTCCACCAACATGTCCAGTGCCAATGACGCCGTTCTCAGCGTTACTATCCCAGTTCTATGCCTCCTTGAAAAAACGCTTCGGGCGATGATGGAAGAGGATGTGGAGGAGGAGGAGGAAGCGGGATCATTTCAAAGGCTTTCAGGGCAGTCTTTCACAAGTGGCTACGAGGGTGGGTTCCTGCACCAACAAACGCCAGGTACACAATTGTCCGGCAGAAAGGGCACAGTTCTGGAGGATGACGAGGTGGAGGAGGAGATGGAGGAGGAGGAGGAGTCATTTTCACAGCAGGGTGGCACCCAGACCAGCTCGTGGCCATCACTGGTGCGTGGCTGGGGGGATACAGAGGACACAGACGATACACCTCCCACAGAGGACAGCTTTTCTTTGCCTCTGGGCAGCCTGGCACACATGAGCGATTACATGCTGCAGTGTTTCTGCAATGACCGCCGAGTTGCCCACATTTTAACTGGTGCTGATTACTGGGTGGCCACCCTGCTGGATCCCCGTTACAAGGACAACGTACCGTCCTTAATTCCCTCACTGGAGCGGGATCGTAAGATGCGCGAGTACAAGCGCACGCTGGTAGACGCGCTGCTGGTGGCATTCCCACCTGACAGCGGGCGTACGGTGGAAGCACAAGGCGAAGGCAGAGGAGGAGGAAGAGGACGCCAATGCAGCCGGGGCACCGGCAGCACCTCAGAAGGCAGGGTGAGCATGGCTGAAATGTGGAAAAGCTTTGTCAGCACGCCACAACAACCAGCACCACCAGCTGAGATGGAACGTCTTAGCAGGAGGCAGCATTTCACCAACATGGTTGAGCAGTATGTGTCCACAGGCCTACACGTACTGGATGACGGGTCTGCCCCCTTTAATTTCTGGGTCTCCAAATTGGGCACATGGCCTGAGCTTGCCCTTTATGCCTTGGAGGTGCTGGCCTGCCCTGCAGCCAGTGTATTATCTGAACGTGTATTTAGCACGGCAGGGGGCGTTATCACAGACAAGCGCAGCCGCCTGTCCAGAGCCAATGTGGACAAGCTCATGTTCATTAAAATGAACCAGGCATGGATCCCACAGGACTTGTCCATACCTTGTGCAGAATAGACATGTATACCGGTGGTGTGACAAAAACGGTCCGGCCATCGGATTGTGTCCGGCCCATACTGCGAAGGTACAGCGCTTGCGCAGTACAGAGGACAAGGAGATTCACAAAATCTCCGAAGATGAACGGCGCCTGCGCTGTGAGTGCAGGATCAAGCCCCACCATCCAAGTGGACATACGGTAGCACATAGTAACAGGGCCCCTCACAGGCTCGGTTCGATCGCCACGCTTCGGGCACGGCCTCACTTGGCTCGGCTTGAACCACGGATGGTGTGGCCTTCACCTGAACTCACCACGCAGGCGCCGTTCGTCTTGGGAGATTTTAGAAATCCCCTTGTCCTACATACTGAGCAAGCGCAGTACAGGGTGGACACTATTTGACGGGGGACAGAATTCGACACATCACCGGCCTTACCCAGCCATTGTTGTATTTTTGAATCAGTGTTGGCTACCTCGTCCTCCTCCACCGCCGCTTCCACCTACATCCACCGCCACCTCAACCTCCTACTCCATATGGACCTCGTCCTCCTAGGTCAAGATTATTATTTTTTATTTTTATTTTTTTTATGTTATTTTAAGTTATTTCCCTATCCACATTTGTTTGCAGAGCACTTGCCATGCTCTTAACAACATTTTGCTGCCATTTGCAGCCCTCTAGCCATTTCCATTACTTTTTTAGAGCCTTTTTAGTCCTTAGAAGTCCGGGTCCCCATTGACTTCAATGGGGTTCGGGTCCGGGTTCGGGTTAAAGTTCGGTCCCGAACCCAAACTTTTTTCCGAAGTTCGGCCGAACCCGTCGAACCCGAACATCCAGGTGTCCGCTCAACTCTACTCAATACTAATCTGGGTATGCCCCCTTATTTTGCATACCTTCCACCAGACCAGGGCACACTTCAGGTCCATTTTATGTTTGTAAGTCTTATGGTAAGTCTATCTTCTTTATATCCGTATCTGCCATAGGGCTCAACCATAATTATAGTATAGCCACATCCGTCCCTGCCCTCAAGAAACTTACAATCTAAGGTCCCTAACTCATATTCATACATACACATTCTAGGGCCAGTTTAGACAGATCCAATTAACCTGCCAGTATGTCTTTTGGAGAACACTGGAGTGTCCAAAGGAAACCCACACAGGCACAGGGAGAACATGCAAACTCAAGGCAGGTAGTGACATGGTTGGGATTTAAACCAACTACCCTAGTGCTGCTAGGAGGAAGTGCTAACTACTTAGCACTCTGTGCTGTTTACTTTGAAAATCATTGCCTGCCTTTTGACTTCAAAGGGTGTAACTTATACCCAATAATATATTTTTTATTAATTATATATATATATATATATATATATATATATATATAGTAAGATTGGGGGTTGTTTAGCTCAATTAGTAGATGCGTTTTTCAGTGATGCAAGCCAGTCAGCAACTCTGTTTAAGGGCATGGAAGCCCATTTTTATTTAACAGCACGAAAGTTCACAAACACATCTGCAGTATTCACAGGGGGGTTCCACCATTCCTGTATCTTTCATACTAACAGTAGCCTCGTAGCTTTACCTTCTGGCGATCCAAGCCTTTAGCCTAGGCCTGACGGTCTGTTCCTCAGACCCACACAGTGTTCAAGAGTTTCAGCTTTCTCCTAGTCAGCACCTTTGTTTGTTGCTATAACACTAACGATGTCTGCCTCCTGCAGACATGCACCACCTTTGACTCCACTTCAGAGGAAGAGAGCCCACTCGGCTCTCATGCACACAGACTTCCTCTCTCTTGGGTGGAGCCCTGATCCATAGTCACCTCTGACTCCACTTCAGAGGACGAGAGCCAACCTGGCTCTCATGCACACAGACTTCCTCTCTGTTGGGTGGGGCCCTGTTCCATAATTACCTCTGAACTAAATAGCCCAAGACACAGCTGTTCCATCAGCGTGTCTTTCTTTACCAAATGTGGCAATAACCAACCCTCTTGAAGGTCGCACAAAGTCGCACCCTCACATACCCTCCCCCCTTGTTTCGAACCAGAGGGAGGAACACATGATCCCGTCACCATAAACGGGACACCTCTGTGCCAGCTATTGGCTGCGTAGGCCCATTTCTTTTTCGGGGTATGTGTCCACCAGCACCTCACCTTGGCGCCTCTGTGCCAACTATCCGTAGCAGTAATCCTACTCTGTCCCACCTTTTCTCTAAAGGGGCACTCCCCCCACATCGTCTTCCGGGTGTACTTCCACTAGCCCTTCCTCCTGCACCATGGGCTCCCACTAATCTCTCTATCCCTTCTACCTTTTGGCCTCAGGACCCTTCTTTTTCCTCCCACAGACCTACTCTCCCGGGACTGTTGGGGACCCACTTTCATGACATCTGTCAGGGACTGGCCACTCTCACTACCCGATGTAACATTAACCATCAACATTTGTTTCTC
The DNA here is from genome assembly GCA_029206835.1 of Rana muscosa. NCBI lineage: Eukaryota > Metazoa > Chordata > Amphibia > Anura > Ranidae > Rana > Rana muscosa. The sequence continues at coordinate 930,853,879 of CM055118.1, read as the reverse complement.
GGGTTCACCAACCCCTGTATGGTCACTCTTGGCCACCAAACCATCTGTGATTAATACCATATCCTCAATAGCAATGTTCCACAAGGGGTTATTCACAATATGGTCATTTGGACCTCTTGTCCTGTTTGCTAGGACAGGGTCTATGGAGGGACCATCTACAGGCAAGCAGTTACTCCCTATGGGACAGTCCCGTAGTTTCACATCGCCCCCTGTTGTCCAACACTCCAATAACAATTGTCCTACCAACGCACATGTTCCACCACATTTTTCCACACCAATCTCTTTAACCATTTCTGTGTCCACTGGTACCTCAACCAATAGCTCGGAGTTGTCTGACAGTGCTCCACAGTGCTTCTCATACATATTTCCATTACAGTTACCATCACTGTTATTTCCTGTCAAAGTGTCTCCGGGTACCTCAAACTGCACCTCTCTGCGCATGATGGACTGAATTCCCACTACCGCCACGTCTGTTCCGGGCCCTTTCTTTACATGAGGTGTAGCGGGTGAGACAGTACGTGCGCCCCGTACCAACCACTGCTCAGCCGCACCTCGGACCGCACCAGCAGGAATGCACCCCATCACACCCGCATACGGAGAGACTTCCACTATGTCTATTATCTCTAATTTCTCAAACAATTCCCCTGAGCGCCTTCCGCACATAACCGCCGCTGGAAGCACTCTCGAGGAGAACTGTGAGACAACCTTCCACAAAAGCAACCAGCAACACAGCAACCAATTCTCATCAACCCTGCCTAACAACGCATGTATCACCTGCGTCCACCGATTGGTATTGTGCAGTACCATGTCGCCCTTCTGCTGTGGATATACGCAGGTGAACATTGGAAAGATTCTCACCAATTCCCACAACATCTCAGAAATTTCTAGAAATGCCGTATCTAAACACAGAACTCTAAGAACTTTTCCTTTACCAACGATGTGGAGGGACTCATTTGCTAAGACGTGAGAGGCCGAGACACTTAAAGAGACCTCTACCTCAGAGGCCACTAACAAAATTTGCGGCTCCCGCTGAGCACTGCCAATCGCATGTGTCACACTCCTCCTCTCACCTTCAGCAACACTGAGCCCTTCCAAATCGCTATCCACTATCTCATCAATCTGACATTCAACATTACTCATCCCTTTTGCTGTGGACAAAACCTCTGCTATGTATGCGCCCTTTTCAGATCCTTCCAACTGGAGAGGGTTAATTTCTGCAAAAACCAACACACCTGTGTCTACTGGCCCTGCAGCCTCTGCAGAAATTGTGTCCACCCCACTGTTACCCACTAAGCCTTCCTTGTTTAAATGCACTTGTGGCAAAACATTTTCAAACACAACAGGCTGCAATAACATAACGTCACCACTTTGCTCAGGTGGCGCTTCACTAAACCCATGAGGACTGTCAGCAGTGACAGACCGCCACAACTCATTATCAGTACAAGCAATTTTAAACATTTGAGTTTTACCATTTTTCTCATCACCAAGGTCAAGTACCCTCTTATCTATCAGAGTGGCACCACAGTTGTCCCAGGCAACCTCTCGCTCCAACACACAGAGCTCCCGGTAGGTTTCCAAGGACACCTCTGCAGCCTTAGATACGGTTGCCAAGGGGAATCGCATATCCTGCTTAGCGATCACCCCTACCTCATTAAGCATCACATTACCATCAGCACATGTGTCATCAGCATTCATAAACATAGCAGTTTTATAAACTCTATCAAATTGTCCTTTATCAAAATGCATGGCACCCTGCCTGCCATTCAGCACACCACCCTTCCTCTCCAAAGGAATTATTTTGCCCACTAGGGCGTCTTCACAGTTGTCTTGGGAAACCACTTGCCTCACCACTGCAGGCTCCTTGGTGGTTTCCCTTGGCAACTGCACAGCACCTGTCAATAGGGTGAGAAAACAATGAATTAGCATAAAACTCAATGTAGGAGGTCAATAGGACCTAAAGTGCAAAAAACAGAAAAGCAAAACTTGCAGTCCATATGTGATGTATAAAAACTAAGTATATTTTTACATATAGTCCATAAAACTTAAATGGGTCTCCACTGTGCAAATGAACCCACAGCATCCATAAAAAGTGGTGATAGAAAAGTGCTTCCACCTTAATGACACACTGCTGCTTACCAGAAATGCATGATCTCTTATTACAGGAGATCAGTCAGCGCATAAACAGATAATCCCAATAAAAGGTGTCCTCAGCAGGCAGCGCTACTTGCTTGGATGACTCATGAACAGTAATCAATCAGGATATGCCACATAAATGAAAAGAAGGCTCACATAGCATAAAATCCTTTAGACTTTTAATAAGAAATAATAAAAAGCACACTTTCAGACGTAAGATGAAACAAAGCATGTAAAACGATCGAGCCGGCCGGCTCCTCGATCTGGCTGCCCGTATCTTCCGGGTCTAGCGTATGATGCGGTGACGTCAGAACGTCGCTTACCCAACGTTTCGTCTCAACAGGGACGTGGTCACGTTGGGTAAGCGACGTTCTGACGTCACCGTATCATACGCTAGACCCGGAAGATACGGGCAGCCAGATCGAGGAGCCGGCCGGCTCGATCATTTTACATGCTTTGCTTCATCTTACGTCTGTAAGTGTGCCTTTTATTATTTCTTATTAAAAGTCTAAAGGATTTTATGTTATGTGAGCCTTCTTTTCATTTATGTGGCATATCCTGATTGATTACTGTTCATGAGTCATCCAAGCAAGTAGCGCTGCCTGCTGAGGACACCTTTTATTGGGATTATCTGTTTATGCGCTGACTGATCTCCTGTAATAAGAGATCATGCACTTCTGGTAAGCAGCAGTGTGTCATTAAGGTGGAAGCACTTTTCTATCACCACTTTTTCTGGATGCTGTGGGTTCATTTGCACAGTGGAGACCCATTTAAGTTTTATGGACTATATGTAAAAATATACTTGGTTTTTATACATCACATATGGACTGCAAGTTTTGCTTTTCTGTTTTTTGCACTTTAGGTCCTATTGACCTCCTACATTGAGTTTTATGCTAATTCATTGTTTTCTCACCTTCACTTTTATATTAGCGCAGCTTTTTTTCTTTTCCATTTGTTCAGTGTTTGTATAACATTTATAGTTGCTGCTCTTCTCCCCTTTTTCCACTCCCCCTTTTTGAACAAGCGCAGTTATTTTATTGATACCTGTCAATAGGGAACATGGCATACCAACTGCTTTGGTCACCCCTAGCACATCCTTTCCAGCACTCCGCTGGATTACCTTAGCTGTACCCAGAGTCCATATGTCCCTTTCCATTTTTGACCTCGCTGCAAGCAGGGTTTTAACCTGTGTCTCCCCACTGATCTGGGTAGCACACTGCAGCAAGTTCATTTTTTCACCTTCATTGGGAGGAACCACACAGTCAGCCTTTCCCATGATTTTAACAGGAACAGTCTTACCATTCTCTTTAGCATGGGTTGAAGACTTCAATTGAGGGCGTTGTCCCTTCTTTGCCATGCTCTCACAAGATGATGCCCCCTCCTGGAAACAGGGTAACATTACATCCCTCTTGGATTTTCCATCATTGCCTGCAGGCAAAGCATTAAGCCCAACAACACGATCAGCAGCTGTATTCCACAAGCTTGGACAAGAAAAGATCCCGTGGCCCAGCTGACCACATTCCAGGCATGGCACTTGGCGACTTTCTCCTGTTGCTATGGGAGATGGCTCTCTCCCACCATGCAGACTTTTACTGGTATCTCTATGAGGACGGTGGTATACCTCCTCTCTGTAGCTCCTCCTTTCTGAAAACACACTTTCTCCGGTTGCTATGGGAGACCACATTCTCCCCGCTGATCTCTTCCAGCGCTCTCTAGACTGGACTGCTCCTAGAAAATGATCGTAGTCATCTCGGTTATTATACATCCCATGGTACACCTCCTGGTACTCCTCCATCAGAAAAGGTTGCACCAACTCAACCCAGCGATTTCTGGGCCATCTTCTGTAGGAAGCAATCATCGCAAACTCATCCAAAAAATCCTCAACACATTCCGAAGGCAACATAGGCCGTATGAAGTCAGCTGTACGGATTTCTGCTTTGTTGCCATGGGCAACCACACCCATCTGCTCACTTTTTACACTCAGAGCAGGCTTCTCATACCTTTGCTTTGGTGAAGCCTGGGACAAAGGGCATTTAGAAACTTCATGCCTCCACTCACTGCACCGCAAACAGCGTACTTGGTTCTTAACCCTTTGCACATTGATAGCTGGCCATCTTGCACCAGCGTTGCCAGGGGCAACATGTCCTTCCCCTTTAACTTGGTTCAGTGCGGCCAAGTGTCGCCTGCACCAATCCACTGCAGACTCAGACTTTGGTGAACTCTCCATACTTGCAGACACCTGTGCACTCCTTTCACCAGTGTTGCTAGGGACAACACCAGCTCTGTCTCTCATCTCAGCAAACATGGCTTCCTTTTTGCGTTTTGACCTCCCCATCTCTGCAGTCAGGCCAACAACGTTTTTTTTTTTTAACACAGTTCCATTTAACACAGGAAAAATTTGAAGTACTGTCTCCAAGACTTGCAAACAGCACACTTTCACATGCAGACTTCACTCTCTGCTTGAGCTCACTTCCACAGGCACATCACCTGTATACAACACAGTCCATTAATTGAACTCCTGTGCAGTTCGCCTGGCTGCCACACACAGCTAGCAGCAGTTCACCGCAGAAAACTTTAACTTTTCCTTCAGATAGGCTGTTCATCACAGTATTGCTGTTAAACACACAGTTTCTTTTTACTCACTGTTTTTGGTATGCGAGGATCTGGAACTCTTCCAAAAACTGGCCAAAGCAATATCTCCACCACTTGTAAGATTGGGGGTTGTTTAGCTCAATTAGTAGATGCGTTTTTTAGTGATGCAAGCCAGTCAGCAACTCTGTTTAAGGGCATGGTAGCCCATTTTTATTTAACAGCACGAAAGTTCACAAACACATCTGCAGTATTCACAGGGAGGTTCCACCATTCCTGTATCTTTCATACTAACAGTAGCCTCGTAGCTTTACCTTCTGGCGATCCAGGCCTTTAGCCTAGGCCTGACGGTCTGTTCCTCAGACCCACACAGTGTCCAAGAGTTTCAGCTTTCTCCTAGCTTCTCCTGGTCGGCACCTTTGTTGCTATAACACTAACGATGTCTGCCTCCTGCAGACATGCACCACCTTTGACTCCACTTCAGAGGAAGAGAGCCCACTCGGCTCTCATGCACACAGACTTTCTCTCTCTTGGGTGGAGCCCTGATCCATAGTCACCTCTGACTCCACTTCAAAGGACGAGAGCCTACCTGGCTCTCATGCACACAGACTTCCTCTCTGTTGGGTGGGGCCCTGTTCCATAATTACCTCTGAACTAAATAGCCCAAGACACAGCTGTTCCATCAGCGTGTCTTTCTTTACCAAATGTGGCAATAACCAACCCTCTTGAAGGTCGCACAAAGTCGCACCCTCACAATATAAATATATATATATATATATATGTGTATCTCACAAAAGTGAGTACTCCTCTCACATTTTTGGAAATATGTTATCATATCTTTTCATGTGACAACACTGAAGAAATGACACTTTGCTACAACGTAAAGTAGTGAGTGTACAGCTTGTATAACAGTGTAAATTTGCTGACCCCTCAAAATAATTCAACACACAGCCATTAATGTCTAAACCACTGGCAACAAAAGTCAGTACAGTACACCCCTAAATGAAAATGTCCAAATTGGGCCCAATTAGCCATTTTTCCTCCCCAGTGTCATGTGACTCGTTAGTGTTACTAGGTCTCAGGTGTGAATGGGGAGAAGGTGTTTTAAATTTGGTGTTATCGCTCTCACTCTCTCATACTGGTCACTGGAAGTTCAACATGGCACCTCATGGCAAAAAACTCTCTGAGGATCTGAAAAAAATAAATTTTGCTCTACATAAAGATGGCCTAGGCTATAAGAAGATTGCCAAGACACTGAAACTGAGCTGTAGCACGGTGGCCAAGACCATACAGCGGTTTAACAGCACAAGTTCCACTCAGAACAGGCCACGCCATGGTTGACCAAAGGAGTTGAGTGCACATGCTCAGTGCCATATCCAGAGGTTCTCTTTGGCAAATAGACGTATGAGTGCTGCCAGCATTGCTGCAGAGGTTGAAGGAGTGGGGGGTCAGCCTGTCAGTGCTCAGACCATACTGTACGCCGCACACTGCAACAAATTGGTCTGCATGGCTGTCGTCCCAGAAGGAAACCTCTTCTAAAGATGATGCACAAGAAAGTCTGCAAACACTTTGCTGAAGAAAAGCAGACTAAGGATTACTGGAATGTCCTGTGGTTTGAGACCAAAAGAAACATATTTTTTTCAGATGGTGTCAAGCGTGTGTGGTGGCAACCAGGTGAGGAGTACAAAGACAAGTGTGTCTTGCCTACAGTCAAGCATGGTGGTGGGAGTGTCATGGTCTGGGGCTGCAAGTGCTGCTGGCACTAGGGAGCTCCAGTTCATTGAGGGAACAATAAATGCCAACATGTACTGTGACATACTGAAGCAGAGCACGATCCCCTCCCTTCGGAGACTGGGCTGCAGGGCAGTATTCCAACATGATAACGACCCTAAACACACCTCCAAGATGACCACTGTCTTGCTAAAAAAGCTGAGGGTAAGGGTGGTGGACTGGCCAAGCATGTCTCCAGACCTAAACCCTATTGAGTACCTGTGGAGCATCCTTAAACAGAAGGTGGAGGAACGCAATGTCTCTAACATCCACCAGCTCTGTGATGTCGTCATGGAGGAGTGGAAGAGGACTCCAGTGGCAACCTGTGAAGCTCTGGTGAACTCCTTGCCCAAGGGGGTTAAGGCAGTGCTGGAAAATAATGGTGGCCACACAAAATATTGACACTTTGGGCCCAATTTTGACATTTTTACTTAGAGAGTGTACTCACTTTTGTTGACAGCGGTTTGGACATTAATGGCTGTGCATTGAGTTATTTTGAGGGGACAGCAAATTTACACTGTTACACAATATGTACACTCACTACTTTATATTGTAGCAAAATGTCATTACTTCAGTGTTGTCACATGAAAAGATATAATAAAATATTTACGAAAATGTGAGGGGTGTACTCACTTTTGTGACATACTGTGTAAAAAAAAAAAATATATATATATATATATATATATATATATATACACAGTGGGTACGGAAAGTATTCAGACCCCGTTAAAGGTTTCACTCTTTATTACAGGTATAATGCAGCCATTTTTTTCCTCATTAATGTACACACTGCACCCCATATCGACAGAAAAACACAGAATTGTTGACATTTTTGCAGATTTATTAAAAAAGAAAAACTGAAATATCACATGTTCCTAAGAGCACAGTGGCCTCCATAATCCTTAAATGGAAGACATTTGGGACGACCATCACATGGTCCTAAGTATTCAGACCCTTTGCTGTGACACTCATATATTTTAACTCAGGTGCTGTCCATTTCTTCTGATCATCCTTGAGATGGTTCTACGCCTTCATTTGAGTCCAGCTGTGTTTGATTATACTGATTGGACTTGATTAGGGAAGCCACACACCTGTCTATATAAGACCTTACAGCTCACAGTGCATGTCAGAGCAAATGAGAATCATGAGGTCAAAGGAACTGCCTGAAGAGCTGGCCAAGGTTACAAAAAAAAATTCTGCTGCACTTAAGGTTCCTAAGAGCACAGTGGCCTCCATAATCCTTAAAAGGAAGATGTTTGGGACGACCAGAACCCTTCCTAGAGCTGGCCGTCCGGCCAAACTGAGATATCGGGGGAGAAGAGCCTTGGTGAGAGAGGTAAAGAAGAACCCAAAGATCACTGTGGCTGAGCTCCAGAAATGCAGTCGGGAGATGGGAGAAAGTTGTAGAAAGTCAACCATCAATGCAGCCCTCCACCAGTCGGGCTTTATGGCAGAGTGGCCCGACGAAAGCCTCTCCTCAGTGCAAGACACATGAAAGCCCGCATGGAGTTTGCTAAAAAACACCTGAAGGACTCCAAGATGGTGAGAAATAAGATTCTCTGGTCTGATGAGACCAAGATAGAACTTTTTGGTCTTAATTCTAAGCGGTATGTGTGGAGAAATCCAGGCACTGCTCATCACCTGTCCAATATAGTCCCAACAGTGAAGCATGGTGGTGGCAGCATCATGCTGTGGGTGTGTTTTTCAGCTGCAGGGATGACTGGTTGCAATCGAGGGAAAGATGAATGCGGCCAAGTACAGGGATATTGTCAGGAAAGGCTTCACCCGCTGGTGGTGCTGTTGGTCCTTTGGACTGCAGTGCTAGTGTCCGCCAGCAGGTGTCCTCCTGCAGCCAATATCCTTGTTGGAGGATCTCGCCTTCTGGTGGTAATGCATGATACATGGACTGCAGTACCGGCATCCACCAGCGGGTGTATTCTGGCAGTATGTGACAGGCAGCACTTCCTGTGGTCAGCTGTGACTTGAAGCCAATTAGCCTTCCTATAAATACCCGGCGAGCACAAGCACTCCTTGCCCTGGTATCGTCCTTGTGCCCTGACCTGTAGCCTGTCTACTTGAACCTCGATTCCTGTAACCCTGATTCCTGATTCCTGTAACCTGAACCTGTAACCTGAACCTGAACCTGTTGTGTCTGTCCTAATCCCTGATCCCTGCTCTGCAGCCTGGTTGCCCCCTGCTTGATCCTGTCTCCCTGTCCTGATCCATCCATCCATCCATCCATCCTCTCCCTGTCCTGTGTTCCTTACCCCATCTGCTGATCTCTCTGTGTATGACCTTGGCCTGGCCCTTTTTATGATTCTGGTTTCCCCATTACTTGTACATATTTGTCTGTTACTGTTATTATTTGTGGGTTCTGTTTGGTATTGGTTATTGTGCACTGTGTGGTTTGGAGGTGGTTGTATCTATATTATTTCACTTATCTTTAATAAATCATTATATTTCACTTACACACGTTTGGGTTTCCTTTGTTGCAGTTCACATAGTTCTGGTCTTACCGGTCTTACCGGATACGTGACAGATATCCTGGATGAAAACCTTCTCCAGAGTGCTCAGGACCTCAGACTGGGCCGAAGGTTTACCTTCCAACAAGACCATGACCCTAAGCACACAGCTAAAATAACGAAGGAATGGCTTCACAACAACTCCGTGACTGTTCTTGAATGGCTCAGCCAGAGCCCTGACTTAAACCCAATTGAGCATCTCTGGAGAGACCTAAAAATGGCTGTCCACCAACGTTTGCCATCCAACCTGACAGAACTGAAGAGGATCTGCAAGGAGGAATGGCAGAGGATCCCCAAATCCAGGTGTGAAAAACTTGTTGCATCTTTCCCAAAAAGACTCATGGCTGTATTAGATCGAAAGGGTGCTTCTACTAAATACTGAGCAAAGGGTCTGTATACTTAGGACCATGTGATATTTCAGTTTTTCTCTTTTTAATAAATCTGCAAAAATGTCAACAATTCTGTGTTTTTCTGTCAAGTCAATATGGGGTGCCGTGTGTTCATTAATGAGGAAAAAAATTAACTTAAATGATTTTAGCAAATGGCTGCAATATAACAAAGAGTGGAAAATTTAAGGGGGTCTGAATACTTTCCGTACCAGGGGCGGATCCAGGGGGGGGGCAACAGGGCAATTGCCCCCCCCCCGAAAATATCACACGGACAATGTCTCTCTCTCTGTCTCACATCAGCCAATCAGCGGCACAGAGAGAGAGACTCGTCTAGTGTGTGTAATTACGCTGCTGTGCAGGAGGAGGTGGTGGGTGGAGCCTCTTCCCTGCACTCGTTGCTAGCGCCTGGGCCGCTTAGCATCTAGCAATGAGTGACGTCAGTGAGTCATGTGACGTTGGACTTGGAGCCTCAGAGCCGACGTGCGGCACTTTACGTGCCACGGTGAAAGGAGCCTCAAACAGGGGAACACTGTAAACTAGCTGCCACTTGTATAGAAATATGAAGGTATTGGGACTTTTAAGGTGCAACGACTACACAATATTCAATATAAAAAATATAATTTTATTACAAAAAATATATGAAAAATCATATGTACAAATATACATGAACCATCAAAATAAACATAATAGAGTTTCCAAAGTGCATACAGACAAAATTCTCTACATGTTTCGCCATTTTGTAGGCTTCCTCAGGAGTTTGTCATGCAAATACTGGAAACAAAGAAAGGAAAATAAATACATAATAATATTTACTCAAATTTCAAACTCAAAATTGCAAAACAGAATATTATTAAAAAAAGAAAAAGGGATAACTGAAAACCATAACCAGCCCAATGGTTGCTCAAAAGTTCATCTCAAAATTGGATCTATTTATTCAAGGTATATGACCTTATTAATATCAGTTGTAAGTACATTACCTGTAAATTTTGATGGTACAATCTAAAATGAAGAATGACCAGATAGCCAATGAGCTATCCCACACGGGGGCGCCCCGGACGGAGGGGATCATATGGTGTATCATAGAGGGGGAGAAATACTGGCACAGATAACCACCCGGATATTACTAGCACAGGAACAGAGGGCCATCTGGGGGAAATTACAAAGAAAAATCGAATGAAGTCAAATAACAATCTATATATAAGAATAAAGGCGTCTCCATCTAATTATACGGCACATACCCCATCAGTATTTACCTGTTTATGGCTATTGATAGTAAAAATATTAGAATAGGCAAAAAAGGGTGGGCAATATCTCCAAAGTACCCCAATCAGTGTCCACTCTAAAGGAAAAAGAATTAATGGAAATTACTATAAATATATAATAATCCCCTCTAGTTGGTAATCAAAATTTTAGCCATATACTTGCTAGCTGATATATACCTGGTTAATCCAATTGGATAAAGTATGTCCACATTAGGGCATCTCTGCCGAAAAACTTGTTGTACAAAACCGATCAATCAGTTTACTGAAAAAATATATAAAATATAAAAACCATTTTAGATTAAAGACCAAGTAAACCAGACAACAGGATAAAAACCAATGTTGCCCGTAAAGAGATCTAGTGCCTAAGTAATTTACCTTTGACTGATATCTAAGAACGTCTTCTCCCCAGAATGTTGGTCATGCTACTGATTTGCAAGGCTGCGATCCGGACTATATACCCCCCCTCCCCCTTCCCATTGGACGCACAATGGCGCCAAATCAATGGGCGGAGCGGGCACGTCAGTTCCGACATCCGCCCATCATCAGATCCGACCCGGAAGTGACAATTCCACCACTGAAAACTGGAGACGTCCGCCGGAAGCGCCACCCCGCTCATCAGGAGAAAACATCCTGACGAGCTGGACGCACCATAAGACGGATCCGGAAGGGGAAAAAACATGCCTAAAGTATAGAAAAGGGCAGACTTCCCTTTAAAGTCACGGCAGAAATGGCACATTACGATGTTAGAAAAAGAGGGCCAGGATATCCGGTGGGCCTGGTCAGATGGCGCTCAGATTGTCTCCCAAAGGAGAACAAAGAGAAACGCCCTGGGCGCCCATATGATCACCAAATCCCCCCCAAAAAGAAAGGGGAAACGCCACCCTAAAAAAAAAAAGTGGTAAACTCCATTGAATTCAATTACATATAATGTAGATTATCAATAATTAAAGAGAGCCCCCATGGAATATAGAAATGGTACATTCAGTCACCTGTACATAAAGACAAATTTAATAAACAAAAATAAAATAACAAAACAAAATTTTATTTGTTTTAGACAGAGTCTACATATACAGCATAACTATTTTTATCCTACAAAAAGGGTTTGAAACTGATGGACTCATTTAACCCGGGATACATAGTAGCTCTCAAGGTATGTATCCATCAGGTTTCTCGTTGTAGGAGATTTTTGTCCACATCCCCACCCCTTTCATTAAGAGGTATGTATTCTAAAGCAAAGAATGTAATCTTTGATAGATCGAAGGAGTGGAAAAGACCACTATGTCTACTAATAGGAGTCTCCATTTTTTTCTTTTGAATGAGAGATACATGGTCTCTCATTCTGTGAAAGAAAGGCCTCTTTGTTTTACCAACATAAAAGGCCTTACAATCACAGATCATCAAATAAATAACGCCAATTGATTGGCAGTTGCTAAAGAAATTTGGTCTATACGTGACTCCATTAGGGAGAACTATTTCAGTAGAATCATATATAAACCTACAAAATTCACAATGACCACATGGGGCCGAACCCTTTCTACTCTCAACCCTCTTGATTTGGAGATGGCTATGAACTAGTTGATCTTTTAAAGACCTAGATTTTCTATAGGTAATTTGGGGAAATGGCTTAATATATTTGGAGATAATCTCATCTGTTGCTAGCAAAGGCCAGAATTTTTCAATAATTTTTCTTACTTTCTGATGTTCACCAGAGAACCTGGTGATTAGTCGTACCGATTGGTCAGTAGTTTGAGATTTGTTAGGATGTATTAGATCTTTCCTATTTTTATTTTTTGCTCGTTTGTAAGCTTTTTTGAGGGTTGAACGACTATACCCTCTAGCAATTAGTCGAGATTGGAGGGCAGAAGCCTCCGTCTCGAAATCTACTTCCTTACTACAATTTCTTCGAATTCGTAAGTACTGACCGTATGGGATACTCTGTACCAGAGTCCTGGGATGAGAACTTGTGGCATGCAAGATGGTATTGCCTGAAGAGGGCTTTCTATATAATGAAGAGCCCAAGGTGCCATCAGAATTTAAGTAAATAGAAATATCCAGAAAATTTATCACATTTTGGTCACAAATCATCGTAAATTTGAGATTAAAGGAATTTACAGCTAATGAAGACATAAAGGATGTTAATTCCTCTAAGGAGCCAGTCCACACAACAAAAATGTCATCGATAAAGCGTCGCCATATCAAGACTTTATCAAAAAACATTTCAAATGATTCCAAAGAAAAAATCTCCCGTTCCCACCCCCCCAGGTACAGATTGGCGTACGATGGGGCACACTTGGTCCCCATCGCAACACCCTGCACCTGGAGGTAGTGGGAACGGTCGAAAACAAAAATATTGTTGGTAAGTATAAACAGCAACAATTCCAAAATGAAATTGTTGTAGGGCCTGGCTCCAGGTCCTCTCTCAGAAAGGAAGCCGTCTATAACTTGAATACCCCTAGTGTGGGGGATAGAGTTATAGAGGGCTTCAACGTCTATAGCTACTAGCCATGACCCCGGTGGTACACATAGACCATCCAAGGATCTCAGTAGATCGGCGGTGTCTTGAATGTAGGAACGTAAGGAACCTACATGGGGCCTCAAATAATCGTCTACCAGCTTACTAGCTGGTTCTGTAAGGCAGCCAATCCCTGACACAATCGGACGGCCAGGGGGATTTTCCAAATTTTTGTGCACCTTTGGCAGAGCATAAAACGTGGGAAGTCTCGGCTTGTCAATAACCAAGAATTCACACGTCTTCTTGTCTATAAGGTTATCACAAAATGCCCGATTAATGAGGATACGGTATTTTGTCTCCGCATATTTTACTTGTGCAAAAGGAATAGAGCGATACCAACTTTTATTTGAAAGGAGGTTCATGACCATCTGCTTATATTTGTTTAAATCCATTACCACTATGTTACCTCCTTAATCCGAAGGTTTTATCACTAAATGTTCGTTCTGTTTTAAAGATAACACGGCTTTTTGTTGGGATGGCTTAAGGTTGGTATTTCTTCTAAACCTTTTCCAATTGGTACTCTGTAGTTCCTTTGTAACTTGTTGGGTGAATGCCCAAATGTTGGGGTTTCCTTGGAGAGTAGGAAAGGTCCTGGATTTCGGTTTATATAGATTAGGTGGAGGAAAAATTCTCTCCGTGGGAATCTCATCTACGAGGCCAGACTGGGGTTCCTCAAGGGGGTCATCTAGTGGATTACCTTCTTCCCATAATTCCATTAAATCGTTTATTGCCTGAATCTCCTTAATTGTTTTATTTTGCCAGAGATCTTCCCCCATGGAATCCATGGGAGAACGTTTATAATCCCTGTCAAACATGATCTTAAAAGTAAGTTTTCTCGCAAAGAGATTGACGTCCTTTATAATTTCAAAGGCATCAACCTCCTGATCAGGACAAAAAGTCAGACCAAGGCCCAAAACCTCCGTCTGATCCGGTGTAAGTAAATGTGAAGACAAATTGATTACTTGGAAGTTACTTTGGGAGTTGCTTTGGGTGCCTGTGAAAGAATGGGTGTCTTTTTGGTGTCCACAATTGGGGGTGGTGAAAAGATTGGCGCAGTGCGAAGATCCCCTATATTGGGGATTTGAAAGTCCCCCGAAGGGGTAACTATTGATTGATTTAACTTCGGTGCATTAAGGATATTAGAAAAACTGGGTGTAGATAAATTAAGGTGACCATCACCTGTGGGATGAATGGGAGGGGGTACATTTTTGGACTGTGAACGTAAACCCTGACGATTCGTGTCCTGTTGAGTACGTTTAGAAAGCGCTGACATCGAAGGTGCTCGATCAGTCTTTCTTTTATTAGAACTAGCTGACGTGTTTAAGGCATTACCTGGTAGGGACGAGGAAGATAAAGACGATTCATCGGAATCAGTGGCTTCCTGATTTTTATTTGTTTGCTTACGAGCTGAGGATTTGGATTTCCTCCATTGGTTTTCAGTAGTCCACCGATAGGCTGTGTTTGATTCATATGCCAGACGATCCCTATAATATTTTTTATCCTTAGTTTTAAGGATATTGGAGACAAAAGACTCCAAATGTTTTTCTAAGAGAGCCTCTCTATTAGAGAAGGTTTCCTCCGTAGTCAGGTTGGAATTTTCAACATACATTTTTTCTATGTCGTTATTGACTATCTCTAAATCTTTAGCATAGTTTTGGCAAAGGGCCTCCATCATCTTAAATGAACATGACTGTAAGTTCGATTCCCAGTCTAATTTGAATTCAGTCTCCACTTTAAATACATTAGGAAAAATCTGTATGCGTAATCCCCACGGTACAATTTTATCCTCTAAATATTTCAAGAAATACCTGCGATTCCAAAAAATACGTGCTTTCTTTTCCAATAAACGTTGAAGGCTATTGAAAAAGCGTTCAAGGGTAATCCCACCAAATGTAGACCCTTGGGCTAGATGGATTTTAGTCATAAGGCCATCAAATGCCGACCCTCTATAGGTAGCCATGCTGATTGAAAAAAAGACTCTGTTATACAAAATAGAAACTATAGAAGGATTAATCTTTAAACCCAATTCAAAAGAATAATCTATTAAACTACAAAAATGATATAGAGGTGACAGGTAAAAAATGAGCGTTTGCCACCCGGTATAATCACAAGGAGAAATTGAAAATAATACCTGTCACCTGTATCTCATAGGCACCACATCCCTTCATTAAGAAGCTATATAGAAATATGAAGGTATTGGGACTTTTAAGGTGCAACGACTACACAATATTCAATATAAAAAATATAATTTTATTACAAAAAATATATGAAAAATCATATGTACAAATATACATGAACCATCAAAATAAACATAATAGTTTCCAAAGTGCATACAGACAAAATTCTCTACATGTTTCGCCATTTTGTAGGCTTCCTCAGGAGTTTGTCATGCAAATACTGGAAACAAAGAAAGGAAAATAAATACATAATAATATTTACTCAAATTTCAAACTCAAAATTACAAAACAGAATATTATTAAAAAAAGAAAAGGGATAACTGAAAACCATAACCAGCCCAATGGTTGCTCAAAAGTTCATCTCAAAATTGGATCTATTTATTCAAGGTATATGACCTTATTAATATCAGTTGTAAGTACATTACCTGTAAATTTTGATGGTACAATCTAAAATGAAGAATGACCAGATAGCCAATGAGCTATCCCACACGGGGGCGCCCATAAGGAGGGGATCATATGGTGTATCATAGAGGGGGAGAAATACTGGCACAGATAACCACCCGGATATTACTAGCACAGGAACAGAGGGCCATCTGGGGGAAATTACAAAGAAAAATCGAATGAAGTCAAATAACAATCTATATATAAGAATAAAGGCGTCTCCATCTAATTATACGGCACATACCCCATCAGTATTTACCTGTTTATGGCTATTGATAGTAAAAATATTAGAATAGGCAAAAAAGGGGGGGCAATATCTCCAAAGTACCCCAATCAGTGTCCACTCTAAAGGAAAAAGAATTAATGGAAATTACTATAAATATATAATAATCCCCTCTAGTTGGTAATCAAAATTTTAGCCATATACTTGCTAGCTGATATATACCTGGTTAATCCAATTGGATAAAGTATGTCCACATTAGGGCATCTCTGCCGAAAAACTTGTTGTACAAAACCGATCAATCAGTTTACTGAAAAAATATATAAAATATAAAAACCATTTTAGATTAAAGACCAAGTAAACCAGACAACAGGATAAAAACCAATGTTGCCCGTAAAGAGATCTAGTGCCTAAGTAATTTGGAGGATCTCGCCTGCTGGTGGTAATGCATGATACATGGACTGCAGTACCGGCATCCACCAGCGGGTGTATTCTGGCAGTATGTGACAGGCAGCACTTCCTGTGGTCAGCTGTGACTTGAAGCCAATTAGCCTTCCTATAAATACCCGGCGAGCACAAGCACTCCTTGCCCTGGTATCGTCCTTGTGCCCTGACCTGTAGCCTGTCTACTTGAACCTCGATTCCTGTAACCCTGATTCCTGATTCCTGATTCCTGTAACCTGAACCTGTAACCTGAACCTGAACCTGTTGTGTCTGTCCTAATCCCTGATCCCTGCTCTGCAGCCTGGTTGCCCCCTGCTTGATCCTGTCTCCCTGTCCTGATCCATCCATCCATCCATCCTCTCCCTGTCCTGTGTTCCTTACCCCATCTGCTGATCTCCCTGTGTATGACCTTGGCCTGGCTCTTTTTATGATTCTGGTTTCCCCATTACTTGTACATATTTGTCTGTTACTGTTATTATTTGTGGGTTCTGTTTGGTATTGGTTATTGTGCACTGTGTGGTTTGGAGGTGGTTGTATCTATATTATTTCACTTATCTTTAATAAATCATTATATTTCACTTACACACGTTTGGGTTTCCTTTGTTGCAGTTCACATAGTTCTGGTCTTACCGGTCTTACCGGATACGTGACAGATATCCTGGATGAAAACCTTCTCCAGAGTGCTCAGGACCTCAGACTGGGCCGAAGGTTTACCTTCCAACAAGACCATGACCCTAAGCACACAGCTAAAATAACGAAGGAATGGCTTCACAACAACTCCGTGACTGTTCTTGAATGGCCCAGCCAGAGCCCTGACTTAAACCCAATTGAGCATCTCTGGAGAGACCTAAAAATGGCTGTCCACCAACGTTTACCATCCAACCTGACAGAACTGAAGAGGATCTGCAAGGAGGAATGGCAGAGGATCCCCAAATCCAGGTGTGAAAAACTTGTTGCATCTTTCCCAAAAAGACTCATGGCTGTATTAGATCGAAAGGGTGCTTCTACTAAATACTGAGCAAAGGGTCTGTATACTTAGGACCATGTGATATTTCAGTTTTTCTCTTTTTAATAAATCTGCAAAAATGTCAACAATTCTGTGTTTTTCTGTCAAGTCAATATGGGGTGCCGTGTGTTCATTAATGAGGAAATAAATTAACTTAAATGATTTTAGCAAATGGCTGCAATATAACAAAGAGTGGAAAATTTAAGGGGGTCTGAATACTTTCCGTACCAGGGGCGGATCCAGGGGGGGGGGCAACAGGGCAATTGCCCCCCCCCCGAAAATATCACACGGACAATGTCTCTCTCTCTGTCTCACATCAGCCAATCAGCGGCACAGAGAGAGAGAGACTCGTCTAGTGTGTGTAATTACGCTGCTGTGCAGGAGGAGGTGGTGGGTGGAGCCTCTTCCCTGCACTCGTTGCTAGCGCCTGGGCCGCTTAGCATCTAGCAATGAGTGACGTCAGTGAGTCATGTGACGTTGGACTTGGAGCCTCAGAGCCGACGTGCGGCACTTTACGTGCCACGGTGAAAGGAGCCTCAAACAGGGGAACACTGTAAACTAGCTGCCACTTGTCAGTTTGGAGACTACCTGCAGACGGCTCTTTGTGACATGTTTGTCATGGGACTCTGTGACCCAACCATATAGAAACGCTTACTCACAGAACCCGACTTGACTCTGACGAAAGCCACTGACCTTGCTACGGTCATGGAGTTGGCTACACGGGACGCCACCCTACTGAAGGCACCACCTTAAACTCCTGCAAGCCAGGGAGAGGAAATATTCCACTCTGCTATCACCCGACACCCAAGACGGTCGTCCCCAAATCTGCCTAAACCTTCTTCTGTCTCTAGGACACCAACTTGCTACCGTTGTGGTAACACTACTCACAGTGCACCTGCTTGCAAGTTCAAGGATGTTGTTTGTTTTCTTTGTGGAAAGACTGGCCATATTGGGCGTGTTTGCCGCAGCTCACGCTCTCCGAACACTACCACAAAAGTTAGACGTAAACAGACATTTCATATGGATACTGACCATCACGGCTCCAGCTCTGATGAGAAAACCTGTGTCCAGCATGTTGGACTGTTTGGGGTAGCTGGGAGTACTCCTGCGATTAAAGTGGATGTCACACTCAATGGCTGTCCTGTCTCCATGGATGTTGATACAGGGGCGGCAGTGTCTGTCATTTCATGGACTGATTAAAAGGCATCGGGCCTGTCCCTACCGCTCCAACTTACAAATCTCACACTACAAACCTACAGCAAAGAACTACTACAGCCCTTGGGTTATGTGAAACCCCTTGTTACATTAGGCAACCGCAGTCAAACTCTACGCCTTTATGTTGTCAATAAAGGAGGACCTCCGCTGTACGGTAGGGACTGGATCAAAGCCCTGGGCATGCCTCCTCTTGCCATTGCCCAATGTACATTGCTTTCTGAGGTAGACTATTGGGTGGAATCCCTGAAGTCACACTTTAAGGGGGTTTTTGAGGACTCTTTGGGCACAGTAAAAGGAAAAATGGCCCACCTCCTCTTGAAGCTGAGTGCTAAACCTCGTTTTTGTAAGGCAAGATCCTTTTGCCTTGCGAAAGAAAGTGGAAACAGAGCTGGACCACCTATTGGCTGAAAAGATCATAACTAAAGTTGATAGAAGTGAATGGGCATCACCAATTGTGCCTGTCAAGAAAAAGAATGGAGGCATTAGAATTTGTGGAGATTTCAGGGTTGCCCTGAACAACCAAATTCTTGTGGATCAATACCCATTGCCTCGACTTGAAGATCTATTTAGCTCATTGGCTGGGGGGCAAAAGTTTACAAAAATAGACTTAAAGCAAGCTTACCTGCAACTGCAAGTGCAGCCAGATTCACGCCATCTGTTGACCATTAACACTCATAAAGGATTATTCCAATATAACCGCATGGTTTTTGGCATAGCCCCAGCTCCAGCCATCTGGCAGCGAATCATGGATGAGGTCCTGGCAGGCATACCTTTCACTCAATGTCTACTAGATAACATGCTCATCACTGGTCCCACTGATGAAGAACACAGAAAGAATGTTGAAGCTGTGCTAGAGAGACTCCAAAGGTATGGTTTACGTGTCAATCTTTCAAAATGAGAATTTCTAAAGTCTCGACTGGAATTTTGTGCCCACACTGTGGACCGACATGGGTTACACACTACTGAAAAAAAGGTTAAAGCCCTTACCTATGCCCCTACTCCCCAGAATGTCACACAGCTCCTACCTTGGCCTCCTAAATTACTACCACCGTTTCTTGCCGAACCTAGCACACCAGCTTTACCCATTACATCGCTTACTGGATGCAAGAGCTAAATGGATATGGACAGCCAAATGTGAAGAAGCTTTTCGGCTTTCTAAAGAACTCATTCTGTCTTCTCGAGTTCTGGTCCACTATGATTTAAAGAAACACGTCACCTTGGCTTGTGACGCCTCGCCTTATGGACTGGGTGCTGTGCTTTCCCATGTCATGCCAGATGGCACAGAGCGCCCCATTTCTTTTGCCTCCAGATCTTTAACCTCAGCAGAGCAAAACTACTCCCAGATAGACAAGGAAGCTTTGGCCATTGTATGGGCCACAAAAAAAATTCATACGTACATCTATGGTCGGGAGTTCACACTTATCACTGACCACAAACCTCTGTTGTCAATACTGAACCCTCAGAAAGGAATTTCTACAACAACCGCATCTCGCTTACAAAGGTACGCTTTACTCTTGGGAGCTTATACTTATTCTATCAGATACCGCTCCCATGATGCCCATGGCAATGCAGATGCGTTTTCCAGATTGCCAATTGGAGACCACTCACCAAGAGACGTACGCATAGTGGAAATACACAGGCCGAAATCCTGCATGTCCACCTCCTTAATTGCCAGACATACAGTCACAGATCCTTTCCTGTCTCAGATATTCTCATATGTTCAGGCTGGATGGCCAGAGAAAGTCCCAGGTGAATTTCGTCCGTACTTTGCCAGAAAATGTGAGCTTGTGACTAATGCTGGTTGCCTACAGTGGGGCAACAGAGTGATCATACCTCAGTATTTGCAACCAACCATGCTAAGGATACTGCACGAGGGCCATCCTGGCATGGTGCGCATGAAGCAACGAGCCCGGAGCTATGTTTGGTGGCCACAAATGGACACAGCAATTGAAGATTATGTGGCACAATGTCCTGGGTGCTGTCAAGCTCAGCGACCCCAAAAGAAAGGAACCCTGCTACCTTGGCCATGGCCGACAGAACCGTGGTCAAGACTCCATCTTGATTTTGCTGGCCCAATCCAGGGTAAAATGTATTTGATCATGGTAGATGCACATTCAAAATGGCCAGAGGTTTTTCAAATTTACCACAGTGTTTGGCTTTGGGAGTGACACCTAAGGTTTATAACGTTGTGATGTGTGTGTTGCTGTTAACACTAACTGCACTAAAATGTCCAGCATCCAGTCTCTGCTGCCTGACTCTGGGACACAGGAAGGAAGTGACAATCCCCATTCCCCACCTTAGCAGGAAAGTGACAATCCATAACGTGTGGCAGACGGACAATCCGCAACGTGTGGCAGGTGACGTGGCAAGTGACAATCTGCTACTTGTGGCAGGTGACGTGGCAAGTGACAATCCGCAATGTGTGGCAGGTGACGTGGCAAGTGGACAATCCGCAACATGTGGCAAGTGACAATCTGCAACTTGTGGCAGGTGATGTGGCAAGTGACAATCTGCAACTTGTGGCAAGTGACAATCTGCAACTTGTGGCAAGTGACAATCCGCAATGTGTGGCAGGTGACGTGGCAAGTGGACAATCCACAATGTGTGGCAAGTGACAATCTGCAACGAGTGGCAAGTGACAATTTGCAACTTGTGGCAAGTGACAATCTGCAACTTGTGGCAGGTGACATGGCAAGTGGACAATCCGCAACGTGTGGCAAGTGACAATCTGCAACTTGTGGCAAGTGACAGTCTGCAACTTGTGGCAGGTGACGTGGCAAGTGGACAATCCGCAACGTGTAGCAAGTGACAATCTGCAACTTGTGGCAGGTGACGTGGCAAGTGACAATCTGCATCTGGTGGCAGGCGACGGTGGCTCCCACTGATTCGGCATTATGGTGAGTTAAACCATTTCATTTTCTATAACAATGTAATAATATAAATAATGCGCTTTAATCATCCTGACACCATAACAACCATGGTGCCGTGATGATTGAATCGCCAACACCAGCCATTTCCCAAATAAATTGCCCGCAATTTTGTTTATTTTCCGTACCCACTGTGTATATATATATATATATATATATATATATATATATATATATGTATATATATGTATATATATATATATTCATATAATTCATTCAATTCATTCTGGAAACGTGCTTGTAATCCAAAGCACTTGTATATCAAAGCAAATTTTTACATAAGAAATAATAGAAATTAAGATGATTAGTTCCACAACCATTTATTCATAAGTCCTTCAGTCTATAGTCCATATTAAAAGATTATAGCAATGTGACTTCAAGGCAACTTGGAGGCAACTTCAGGGAATGCCTGGATAATCTTCCTGTAATGCGGGATCCAAATCACATCAAATAAGATGAGGATGGAGGCAACTTCCACTAAAGTCTATGGGCACAAGTCAGATAGAAGTCACCTTTAGTAGAACAGGTACCTTTGTTAAAGTCGGAGTGACTTCAGTAGTGCTAATTAAGACTTTGACTAAAATGGGATTTCACATGTCACACAACTTGGAGTCTCACAAGTTGGATCCCAAGACGCGGCAGTGTGAACGAGCCTAAATGTTGTACCTTCATTAAATGTAATCTCTTCTCTTTTATACTCAGTTGTGACATGATCCTACTTGTATTGCAAGACCTCGCTCGTGTATCAAGTTACAATTTATTTAAAGGAGTGGCTAAAGAAGAAGCACATTAAGGTCCTGGAGTGGCCTAGCCAGTGTCCAGACCTTAATCCCATAGAATATATGTGGAAGGAGCTGAAGGTTTGAGTTACCAAACGTCAGCCTCAAAACCTTAATGACTTGGAGAGGATCTGCAAAGAGGAGTGGGACAAAATCCCTCCTGAGATGTGTGCAAACCTGGAGGCCAACTACAAGAAACGTCTGACCTCTTTGATTGCCAACAAGGGTTTCGCCACCAAGTACTAAGTAATGTTTTTCTAAGGGGTCTAATACTTATTTCACTCATTAAAATGCAAATCAATTTATAACTTTTTTGAAGTGAGTTTTTCTGGATATTTTTGTTGTTATTCTGTCTCTCACTGTTAAAATAAACCTACCATTAAAATAAGTGCGGCTATCCAGCTATTTCTTTTTCAATCATCTCTGTTGCAAACAGAGCCAGCACCCTGTTTAACTGTGGAGACAGCTGATCGTTGGAGAGGTAATTACCTTGGAGCGGTGAACTCCCACATTAAAATAATATAGACTGATCATTTTTTTGTCAGTGGGCAAAAGTACAAAATCAGCGGAGGATCAAATACCTTTTTCTCTCACTGTATATAAGAGGGAACTATAGAAGAACAGAACTGTTATTTTTAGAGCAGGAGGGAGACAGACACAGGAGAGCAGGACTGCGGATGACGGAGGCATGTACACTGACCATGGTGTCAGGGCTCAGCAGTCCTGATTATCGTGGTCAGCATACAGGGGGGAGGGCAGAAACTGGCAGGATCACCCAGGTATTTTAAGTGTTACAGGGGGCCAAATTACGCAGCACAAACACTGTGCTGTATAACATGCTTTAGAGAAACAGGATCAATTTTTTTTTTTTTTTGGGGGATAAAAATGCTTTACGTGAACCTGTGCCCAGACTGTGCTCAATAAAAGTATTACCATATTCTGTACAAGCATTAAAGACACTTTAAAACAAAGCATTATTCTCTTCTTTTAGCTATAGGCATTGTGGAGAAACAAATTTTTGGATTTCACAACAGATGCCCTGAAATAGTATCTCCTTTTTCAAAATAAAATTCAATTTCAGTTCAACAGTTTCACTCCAACAAATTTGAATACAAGAGAGGAAAGTAAAGAGCTAGAAGCTTAATATTACATGAAATATATTATTGACTGCTATGGGTTACTTTACTTTGACCTTTCTCTTATGAATATGTTCGTATATTTACCATAGTATAAAGACAGGTAAGGCATCACACTCAGGATGTCTGCACACAAGTTGTGTTAATTCTTAATTTCCCAACATGAAGCAAGGGGAATTTTCCCAAAAGGGGACTACAAATAAAAATCTGATAGAGGTTCTACACCTTTTCCACTCTGGCTAAAAAACAAATGTTCTTTAAAAAAATTAAAAAGCAAACATGGGGTATACGTGGTACTTTCATGTACCATGTTTGTCATCAAAAGCAATGCATTTACTTTTATGTCTAAAAAGGTCTGTAATTAATACAAAAACTACAACCTAAAATAATTTTATTGTGGTTGCACGATGCTTAAAGGGCGACTGTACTTTTAATATGACTCTATATTTTGTATTTTACTGACTGGGGACTGGCTGAATCCAGTCCTTATTAACATACAATGGGGGTTATTTACTAAAGCTTGATGCCGCGTACACACGGCCATTTTTCCCATCGAAAAAAACAACATTTTTCCCATTCGACGAGAAAAACGATAGTCTGTGGGCTTTCTGTCGTTTTTTTCGACGAGAAAAACGGCATTAAAAACGACGAGAAAAATTAGAACATGTTCTAATTTTTCTCGTCGTTTTTTTCGACATGTTTTCCGCGGCAGTGTTTCCCATAGGGAAACACTGCCGCGGAGCCCACACACGGTCGTTTTTTTCGACCAAAAAAATAATGACATTTAAAACGGCCGTGTGTGGGGGGAACAAGCTGTTCCTCGTTTTTAACGTCGATTTTCTCGACGGTGTTTTCACCGTCAAAAAAATCGATTGTGTGTACACGGCAAGAGAGTGCACAATTGGTCACACTTCTGCAGAGAAACCAATCAGCTTCCAGGTTTAATTGCCATAAACCAATCAGCTTCCAGGTTTAATTGCCATAAACCCATATGAAAAAAAAAACACCTGCAAGACAAAGGCATAATGAGCTAGTATGCATCACATATTAGCTCATTATTAAATACTTATCTTAGATGGAAGCTGTTGCAGCGGTCCCCGAACACCGCTGTGACCGGGACATGTTTCACTGAGTTATTTCTGGGTTCGCGGGCTCCGCCGCTGTGTTTGGCCGGAGCCGCAATGACGTCACTCCACTGCATGTGCGCGGAAGCCGCCAGTCACGGCACAGGCCCTTTAGAAACGGCACAATCGAGCCGTTTCTTCAGTGCACATGCACCGATGAGTCGACGCAAGCGTATATGGTAAATATCTCCTAAACTGCGCAGGTTTAGGAGATATTTACAGTACCTACAGGTAAGCCATATTATTGGCTTGTAAGTGCAAGTGGTGTAACAGGGTTGACAACCACTTTAATTGAACAAGTTGAAGTTAGAAGCTGATTGGTTTCTCTGCAGAAGTGTGATTAATTTTGCCCTCTCTAGCTTTAGTAAATAAACCCCAATGCTTCTAAATGTTTCACCCCTTGTTGGGACAGGCGGTGTTTAAATCTATTTTTCAACTGATGAGATGATGTTTGCAAGCCAAGTACAGATATAATTAAATATAGCAAACCCAGCTCCCCAGACTCTTCATCAAAGAGATCTAGTAGAATTATACATTGCTGGAATTTGCAGAAAAGAGGATCTAAAAAGGTAACCTGTAATTTTTAAAGTGCATGAGGGACAGCCACTTCTGGTGGCTGCAACGCGGAAACCTGCTCCAGTCCCATTCCATCTCCCCTGTTTCCTGGGTCACACTCACGACTGATGCCAGCAGTATAGGATGAGGGGCCCACTGCAGGTCAGAAATTGTCCAGGGTAAATAGGGTTTTCATCCTCACAATCTTGTATCAAACATTTTATAACTACAGGCAGCTTTCTGCGCTCTCCAGGCCTTCCGCAATCTAACAGGGGGAGAGTCCATACTGTTAAGAATGGACAGCACCACAGAAGTCTTCTATGTGAAGAGACAGGGAGGGACTCTGTTACAGGAAATGGAGTCAATCATGACATGGGCCCAGAAGAACCTAGCTGACATCTCGGCAGTCTATGTTCCCGGTGCCCAGAATATCCAAGCGGACTTTCTTTCCAACTGGACAACAACTAGTGGTCCCTTCATATTGGAGACATTCAGATATATACTGTCCCTGGGAGTCGACCCAGAGGTGGCGTGGCTGTGTCTGATGGTCTGTTTTTTGGGAGGGAAAGGTTGAAAACCGTTGGCTGCACCTCAGGTGTCATTTCGACACTTATGAGTTCGAGAAGGGTGAGAACGAACAAGGTCTATACAAGAATATGTGCCAGGTTTGTGGAGTTCATATCCTCCACTGGGAGATCATACAGGGACCCCGGAGGTCAGGAAGCTCTGGAATTCCTCTAGTCGGGCCTAGACCTGGCTCTGTCAGTTGGCTCCCTTAGAGTTCAAGTATCGGCCTTATCCGCTTTCACAGGAGTCTTGTGTGGCCGTCATCCTCTTGTCTGGCAATTCTTCAGGGGTGCAACAAGACTCATGCCAAATGCTGCAATCAACCATTTTTCAATAAAGTCAACTGGGTTCTTTCCCTCAATTCTTTTGGGGAGCCCAATCACCCTAACATTATTCCTTCTCATTCTGTTCTCTAATTCCTCCAAGCGGGGTGAATGCTGTGTAAGGAGATGATTGTTGTATGACACATCTCTCTGCGTGGGCACCATGTCATCCTCCACAGAGCTCACTCTCCCTTCCAATGCAGAGGCCCTCTCTCTCAGCTTTTGGGTGTCCTGCCTCAGAAATGACAATTCTGCTCTCACCCCCTTAATCTCTGCGGCCAGAGAGACATTACAGTTATTCACTGCTGCTAGGATGTCACTGAGCGAGGGTTCCCCCTCAGAGGATGGGCTGACGGGGAAATGAGGCCTAGTGGCACCCCCCTCTGGAGTACTCACTGCGTCCCAGGCGAGTCCCAATCCGCTGGCATCCTCCAAAGGCACGGTGTCATCGGCCTCAGATGACCCACCGGACAAGTCCCCCGGAGAATCCGAGTGTGTATTAGGCTCCAGAGTGAGTGAAAATAACTTTGCAGCAGCCGCCTTGTGTGTCTCCTTAGCAGAGCGTTGGGCCTGGGCGCCATTTTGAGCCATGCTGTCTGCAGTTCGGGCCACGTTCTGTCGTCTCACGGCTGACATCTGGCAGGTGTCAGGGTCACCTGTGGCCAGGTGACAGATGCACACCGTAGGGGGACAGGAGTGCACCGCGAGGTAGTGAACCCTATGGCTGGCTTCTGCGGATAGGAAACTGGGTGGTTGTGGAAAGCGGGACCAGAGGAGCACAACCGGGATCCAAACGGAAGCTAGAGCCAAGATTCCCCAGGGCGCGGAGTCTAAGACCCAGCTGGTCTTCTCCAGGGCCTCTAGTGGTGAGGATGTTAGCTGCAGGCTGGGACCAGGTCGCAGCCCCTGGAGTTTCCTAGCTCACGCCCCGTAGGATAAGGGGAAAAGAGGGGAAGCAGCAGCACACGATAAGAGAGAACCGAATAACAAGCTGAAGGTCAGGGGCCACAAGCAGACAAGGATAACGAAGAACGAGCCGAAGGTCAAGGGTCACGAGCAGACAGGGATAGTCGGGGACAAGCCAATAACGTAACAGAGAGACAGACGTAGCACACGGCAGGCAGGAACCCAAACACACAATGCCTAACAAACACGTTGATCAGCAAAGCAGGCTTGCAGTGCACAGGTTAATATAGTGTTCTGTGATAGGGCCTGGGGTGGAGTCAGGCTGGGAGGAGATTATAAAGGAAGCCAGGTGAAGGAGGTCTGGTCTCTAGATGAACACATGAGGAGGAAGGTAAGATGGCAGACAGACATTAATGCATATCCATGACAGTACCCTCCCTCTTACGAGGCCTCCCCCTTCCCCGCCTGGGCCCAGGTTTAGAGGGAAACTTCAGATGAAACTCCTTTAACAGACGAGGTGCAAAGACCTCAGATGCAGTGATCCAAGACCTCTCCTCAGGACCAAACCCTTTCCAATGAACGAGGTACTGAAGAACGCCTTTACAGAGTCGGGAGTCCAGAATTTGACTGATCTCGTACTCCTGATTATCCTCAGAGACAGGCGCCACGGTAGAGAGAGGACGAGAGAATTTATTGAGAACTAAAGGCTTTAGAAGAGCAACATGAAAGGAGTTAGTGATTTTAAGGCTCTTAGGAATCTGGAGTTTGAAACAAACCGGATTCAGTTTAGCAGTTACCGTGTATGGACCGATGAATCGTGGAGCAAACTTCAGAGAAGGAACTCGGAGCTTGATGTTCCTGGTAGAGAGCCAGACTTTGTCCCCTGGCTGAAGAGAAGGCAGTTTACGCCTGCGGCGGTCGGCAAAGCCTTTGAATTTTTCAGCAGCTGCCCGGAGGGAATCATGAACATGACCCCAAACGGAATTGAGAGACTCCTGAACCGAAGCCAAAGCTGGAATGTCTGGAGAACAGATCATGGGAAGAGGAAGTTGAGGGTGTTTTCCATAAACTGTGAAAAAGGGTGTCTTCTGCGAACTGGTATTCACATGATTGTTATGGGAGAATTCTGCCCACGGGAGTAGAGAGGACCAATCGTCATGGTGAGAAGACACAAAGGTGCGAAGAAAGACCTCTAACTCCTGATTAACCCTCTCAGTCTGTCCATTGGATTGGGGATGGTAAGAAGAAGAAAAATCCAAGACAATATTGAGGGATTTGCAAAAGGCTCTCCAAAAACGAGACGTGAATTGGACTCCCCTGTCGGAAACAATATGAGAAGGGACCCCATGTAGGCGGAGAATTTCCCGAATGAAAATGGGAACCAAGGCAGGGGCAGAAGGAAGACCAGGAAGAGGAACAAAATGAGCCATCTTGGAGAATCGATCGATTACCACCCAAATGACAGTATTATTCTCAGACAGTGGGAGATCGGTGATAAAATCCATGGCAATATGGGCCCAGGGTTCCTTAGGAATGGGCAAGGGCATGAGGAGACCAGCAGGAGCTTGTGTGGAGGATTTGGACTGAGCACAGACATGACAAGCTTTAACGTAGTCTTTGACGTCTGAGCGGAGATTAGGCCACCAGTAGTGACGACTGATGAGTAGGAAGGATCGGAGGAATCCAGAATGCCTTGCCACCTTGGAATCATGTCCCCAACGAAGGATCTTAGCTCTTAGCTCAGTGGGGACAAAGGTCTTACCAGGCGGAATTTTTGACTTCAGGGTGGTAGAGTGGGCAACAATGCATGAGGTGGGAATGATCGGCTCAGGTTCAGGGGCGGACTCCTCGTCCAAGGTGTCAAATGACCTAGAGAGCGCATCAGCCCGACCGTTGCAGGATCCAGGTTTGTAGGTAATCGTGAAATTAAAACGGGCAAAGAAGAGACTCCACCTGGCCTGTCTAGGATTCAGACGTTTAGCATTCTGTAGATACTGTAAATTCTTGTGATCGGTAAAGATCGTTATGGAGTGAGGGGAACCCTCCAAGAGATGACGCCACTCCTCTAACGCCAATTTAATTGCGAGAAGTTCCCGATCACCGATGGCATAATTCCTCTCTGCCTGAGAAAATTTTTTGGAGAAGAACGCACATGGTTGGTGTCTCTTCTCAAAGATTTGAAGAAGCACAGCTCCCACCCCCATTGAGGAAGCGTCCACTTCAATAAAAAATGCATTCCCAGGATTTGGTCTCCTCAAGAGGGGGCCAGAAACAAAGGCCTGTTTCAGGTTGTGAAATGCAGAGACAGCTTCGGGAGGCCAGTCTCTGGCATTCACACCCTTCTTGGTCAAAGCGATAATAGGCGCGGCAATGGAAGAGTAATTCCTTATGAACTGCCTATAATAATTAGTGAAGCCAAGAAAGCGCTGTGTGGCCTTGAGGCTAGCAGGAAGAGGCCAGTTGGTGATAGCCAAGACCTTCCCAGGGTCCATACGAAGACCCGAACATGAGACGAAGCACCCCAAAAACAGGACCTCAGAACATTCAAAGGAACATTTCTCCAGCTTGGCATAGAGATTGTTCTCTCTAAGACGTTGAAGTACAGTGCGGACATGGTTTCTGTGGACGAGCAGATTTTCAGAAAAGATCAGAATGTCATCCAGATAGATGACAACAAACTGGTACAGCAGATCTCTGAAGATTTCATTGACAAAGTTTTGAAACACGGCTGGAGCATTACACAGACCAAAAGGCATCACCAGATATTTGTAATGCCCGTCTCTAGTGTTGAATGCAGTCTTCCATTCGTCACCCTCCCGTATTCGAATGAGATTGTACACGCCTCTGAGATCCAACTTGGTGAAAATGGAGGCACCCTTCAACCTATCGAATAGCTCAGATATTAAGGGTAAGGGGTATCGATTTTTAATAGTAACCGCATTTAAACCCCGATAATCGATGCAGGGTCTTAAGGTACCATCCTTTTTGGCAACAAAAAAGAACCCTGCCCCTGCAGGCGATGAGGATTTCCGGATGAAACCTCTCTCCAGATTCTCTGCGACATACTCCGACATGGCCTGGGTCTCTGGGATGGACAGAGGGTAGGTACGACCCCTGGGTAGAGTTGCTCCGGGGACAAGATCAATAGCACAGTCAAAAGACCTGTGGGGAGGAAGCACCTCAGCTGATTTCTTACAGAACACATCCCGGTAATCGCTGTATGCAGCAGGAAGATCAGAAGAAACAGAAGTGGCAGCAACCGGAAGACTCTCCTTGGGGGTCACCTTGAGAAGACACAACGAGAAACATGAGGAACCCCAGGCCAGGATCTGCCCAGAGACCCAGTCCACATGTGGAGAGTGGAGCTGTAGCCAAGGGAGGCCCAATACAACTGGGGTAGAGGCCTTGGGTAGAATAAGAAAGGATATCCACTCCTGGTGGAGAATCCCTACCGACATCCTAATGGGTAGCGTCTGGAAGCGAATAGGGCCCCCTGGGAGAACAGTGCCAT
The DNA here is from genome assembly GCA_029206835.1 of Rana muscosa. Lineage (NCBI taxonomy): Eukaryota > Metazoa > Chordata > Amphibia > Anura > Ranidae > Rana > Rana muscosa. The sequence continues at coordinate 930,823,371 of CM055118.1, read as the reverse complement.
CAATTGCCGAGACTACCAATGGGGTAGTGAGAGGTGAAAGGGTAAGCTTCATAGAAGAAGCAGTTCTCCAATCCATAAAATTGCCGGCAGCCCCGGAATCCAGGTATGCAAGGGTTGACTGAGGAGAAGTGCCCACATGAAGGAACACCGGCAAGAGCAGGCGAGAAGGTGATGTTTCTGGGTCCAATACTCCACCTTCCAAATGTATTAGACCCGAGCGTTTCCCGGACGAAGCGAGCAGGAGTCACGAAAATGACCCCTGCCCCCACAATAGAGGCACAAGCCCAGAGTTCTGCGCCTAGCACGTTCTTCGGGGGTTAGTCTGGTCCGGCCCAGCTGCATAGGTTCTTCAGCAGGTAGAGGATGCTCCACGGAATGAAGGGAGGGGAGCTCAGACTGACTAGGACCCAGAGAGTGCTGGCGTCTTTTTTCTAAGGACCTCTCTTGAAAACGAATGTCGATCTGGTTGCATAATGAAATTACATCGTCCAGACCGACGGGAATGGCTCTTCCCGCTAATTCGTCTTTCACTCGGTCAGAGAGGCCATGTAAAAAGGTAGCGACCAGGGCCTCATTATTCCAGCTCAATTCAGCTGTGTGGATACGGAACTGAAGAGCATATTGCCCCACTGAACTAGATTCTTGGCGAAGACGTAAGACAGCACTAGCCGCTGAAGAAGCCCGAGCCGGCTCTTCGAAGATGTTACGGAAGAGCTTCAAGAAATCGGACAGACTGGAAACCACCGGATCGTTCCTCTCCCACAGGGGGGCAGCCCAGGCCAAAGCTTCACCGGAGAGGAGGGAAATGATATAGGCTACCTTAGCCCGGTCAGACAGGAAGCTTTGAGGCTGAAGCTCAAAATGAATTGTGCATTGGCTGAGAAACCCCCTGCAGGCCTTGGAGTCCCCAGAGAAACGGGACGGAGCTGGCAATCTTAGTGAGTGTGAGGCTGCGACTGGTGCGATAGGTACAGCCGCTGGTTGTACTTGGGGTTGCGGATTCGGGGTTTCCAAGGAGACCTGAAGCTGCTCGAATTGAGAAGCCAGATCCTGGAGGAATCGCATCATCTGAGTCTGATTTGATTCCTGGGTCTCAAGTCTGCGAACTATGCCCTGCAATGGATCATCCGCGGGGAGCGGGATGTCAGCCGGGTTCATGGCTGATCAAACTGTCAGGGTCACCTGTGGCCAGGTGACAGATGCACACCGTAGGGGGACAGGAGTGCACCGCGAGGTAGTGAACCCTATGGCTGGCTTCTGCGGATAGGAAACTGGGTGGTTGTGGAAAGCGGGACCAGAGGAGCACAACCGGGATCCAAACGGAAGCTAGAGCCAAGATTCCCCAGGGCGTGGAGTCTAAGACCCAGCTGGTCTTCTCCAGGGCCTCTAGTGGTGAGGATGTTAGCTGCAGGCTGGGACCAGGTCGCGGCCCCTGGAGTTTCCTAGCTCACACCCCGTAGGATAAGGGGAAAAGAGGGGAAGCAGCAGCACACGATAAGAGAGAACCGAATAACAAGCTGAAGGTCAGGGGCCACAAGCAGACAAGGATAACGAAGAACGAGCCGAAGGTCAAGGGTCACGAGCAGACAGGGATAGTCGGGGACAAGCCAATAACGTAACAGAGAGACAGACGTAGCACACGGCAGGCAGGAACCCAAACACACAATGCCTAACAAACACGTTGATCAGCAAAGCAGGCTTGCAGTGCACAGGTTAATATAGTGTTCTGTGATAGGGCCTGGGGTGGAGTCAGGCTGGGAGGAGATTATAAAGGAAGCCAGGTGAAGGAGGTCTGGTCTCTAGATGAACACATGAGGAGGAAGGTAAGATGGCAGACAGACATTAATGCATATCCATGACAGCAGGTAAGTAACGTATAAGAAGCTAGGGACACCTGGAGAGGCCTCTGGTCTCAGATTATCCTTGATAGCGGTGGTGTAGGGTGATCGTTCAGGATGATATAGCGGATTTTCGGCGGAGAGATCTGGACGTGCGACCGACTACATCCGCTGCCTGGCCACGCCCCGATAATAAAATATTTAATGAAGCACAAATACATGTTACAGTACATGAATTCAATATACACAGAAAATTGCACACTGATTGACACCAGCTCCCAACACGGTAATGTCAGGAGGCAGCATGTTTGAAAACATTGACACTGGTTGATACCAGGTCCCATCACGGTAATGTCGGGTGGCAACATGTTTATACACAATATAAGAAGTATAAATTGAAGGGTCCACCATAGTTCATGATTGGATATACATTTTGGAAATATATTGTCTGCATGGTCTAAAATCTCAATGATCCCTGAAAATTGGGGTTAAAAAGGCACATGATAAGGTAAGCGTGTAAAGGAATTACACGACGTCAGGTAGCTCGACGCGTTTCGCGGCTTATAGCCGCTCTTCAGGAGCAGACATATGATGTTTATTGAGTGTGCACTAATGGGCACAGTAGCAGGGATCATGGTCCACCCACGAAATCCAGTGGCGGGAGCTGAGGGGGCATGCTCGGCGGCGGCGTCCACCACGGCCAGCACTATAGGCAGGTCCGGATGCAGCGAGCCCTCCTAGTGTGGGTAAGGAAATAATAAGGACTGTGAGTGGGACTACTAGTGACTGGGTGAGTGGGAGTGAACAGATTGGAATGGGATGTGAGAAAGTGGTGTGATAAAAAGCTGTGTGGAGGATATGATGACTAAGTGAGTATAGTGTGAGGGGGTAGTGAAGTGAGGGGAGAAAGGATGTGCGGGTGAGGAACCATGGGAACGGTCCGACCCGGCACACCATAGGAATGGGAAAACAGTAGGGGAAGGGGAGGTGAAAAAAGTGAAAGGGTGAACACAGGTACCTGGTGTGGGAGGAGGAGGGAGATCCAATCTGTAAAGGGACGTGTGGGAGGGCTTGGAGCAGTCCCGACCCGACCAGGCAGGCCGCCCATAGCCAGGCGCCGGCCAGCCCCCAACGTCACAACCACGGATGGGTGGTGGGGCTTCATTATTTAATTTGTGCTTCATTAAATATTTTATTATCCACCAATTTGTTCTTTTTGTCACCATGGGCTTCATTTAAAGTCCCACCCCCTCTTTGCTGCACTCGCGCTGCTTATCCTATTGCGTTATTGCTGCCCCCTTTTTTCATAATGACAGGGATGGAGGTGCTTGGCCCTACCCCGCCATGACCTCATTTAAAGTCCCGATTTTCCCTTCTCCCCCCCAATTTAATGTATACAATTAGGGATGGAAGCTCGCGGTGACATCCAAGTTTTTACCCTCATTTAATAGATCTGCGCTTAGGAATTATGGTCCTTATTGTTTCCCCTGAATACTTGTATACTTTTGTACCACATATATTTTTTTACCTTATGGTATATCATATTATCTTTTTTATTAGTTGTTATCTTTCTACTGTACAATTCTCCATTTTGTGTGTGTGGCCTTAGTGGGGATATCGTGATCTGCCCAGCTTTTCAGGTCGGGAGCTGCGATGCGCACTGTGGGTGTCCCTCTTCCTGCTCCCCCTTTTGATTGGCGGCCGGGTTGTGGACGCGCCGTCACTGCGCATCAACGTCACAACAGCACGCAGGGTGTGCTGCGTCTATATGACGCTGTCTCGCCGGCGAGCTATTCCTTCTTACGATGTTCGAGTGTGGGTGCCTGGAGCTGACCGCCGGGTCCACCACTACCGGAGCGTTGGCTCCCCCGCCCCACCACCCATCCGTGGTTGTGACGTTGGGGGCTGGCCGGCGGCGGCGCCTGGCTATGGGCGGCCTGCCTGGTCAGGTCGGGACTGCTCCAAGCCCTCCCACACGTCCCTTTACAGATTGGATCTCCCTCCTCCTCCCACACCATGTACCTGTGTTCACCCTTTCACTTTTTTCACCTCCCCTTCCCCTATTGTTTTCCCAGTCCTATGGTTTGTCATGTCGGACCGTTCCCATGGTTCCTCACCCACACATCCTTTCTCCCCTCACTTTACTACCCCCTCACACTATACTCACTTAGTCATCATATCCTCCACACAGCTTTTTATCACACCACTTTCTCACATCCTATTCCAATCTGTTCACTCCCACTCACCCAGTCACTAGTAGTCCCACTCACAGTCCTTATTATTTCCTTACCCACACTAGGAGGGCTCGCTGCATCCGGACCTGCCTGTAGTGTCGGCCGTGGTGGATGCCGCTGCCGAGCATGCCCCCTCAGCTCCCGCCACTGGATTTCGTGGGTGGATCATGATCCCTGCTATTGTGCCCATTAGTGCACACTCAATAAACATCATATGTCTGCTCCTGAAGAGCGGCTATAAGCTGCGAAACGCGTCAAGCTACCTGACGTTGTGTAATTCCTTTACACGCTTACCTTATCATGTGCCTTTTTAACCCCAATTTTCAGGGATCAGTAAGATTTTAGACCATGCAGACAATATATTTCCAAAATGTATATCCAATCATGAACTATGGTGGACCCTTCAATTTATACTTCTTATATTGTGTATAAACATGTTGCCACCCGACATTACCGTGTTGGGACCTGGTATCAACCAGTGTCAATGTTTTCAAACATGCTGCCTCCTGACATTACCGTGTTGGGAACTGGTGTCAATCAGTGTGCAATTTTCTGTGTATATTGAATTCATGTACTGTAACATGTATTTGTGCTTCGTTAAATATTTTATTATCCACCGATTTGTCACCATGGGCTTCATTTAAAGTCCCACCCCCTCTTTGCTGCACTTGCGCTGCTTATCCTGTTGCGTTATTGCTGCCCCCTTTTTTCATGGAGTCTGTCAGGAAAACTGAAAATTTCCTATCAAGTACTTACCATAACTTTCCTTTTCTGCAGGAATCCATGGCAGCAGGAGTTTCCACCCATTGGTCAAGAGTTGGCTGTTTATGGAACACGACCTCTGGCCATGAGCTAAAACTTATGGGAGTAGGGTCCTATAGCATAGAAGAGGAGGCGGGGTAAACCCATAGGTAGGCTGCCATGGAGTCCATCAGGTAAGAATAACGACAGTAAAGCCCTGTACACACGATCGGATTTCCTATCGATTCTAGTCTGATGAATTTGTCCATCAGCTATCCGATGAAACTGTTTTCTATCAGTCTTGCCCACACACCATCAGTCAAAAAACCGACCGTTCCAAACGTGGTGACGTAAAACACTCCGATGAGCCGAGAAAAATGAAGTTTAATGCTTCTGAGCATGCGTCGACTTGATTCTGAGCATGCGTGGGTTTTTTATCCGATGGACTTGCCCATAGACGATCGGAATTTGCTATCGGTTTTGGATCCATCGGAAAAATTTAAAACATGTTCTATTTTTTAAAACCGATGGAAAAAAGACCAATGGGACCCATACACGATCGGTTTGTCCGATGAAAAAAATCCATCGGACGGTTTTCATTGGTAAAACCGATCGTGTGTACAGGGCTTAAGTATTTGATAGGAAATGTTCAGTTTTAGCTGCAGAGTTTTAAAAAAAAACACATACACTGTGTAGTATAGCTTTTATATAACACAGGGGCTGGCCTTAATTGGTATCACTGACTTTACAAACAATTTAAGTCATTTTTAGTAATGCAATGGGAATGGGGATATGTAACAAATATGAAGTAGGTGTCATCCCAATTTGGCTGCAAAAGTGGAAATACACTTTAATGCTGGAGTTCCACTTTAAAGAGGAAGTAAACCCTGATGGGTTTTACTTCCTCTTTAGCCCGCTGCAAAAGCCTGCAAATGAAAAGCATAATGGGGTAGTATGCATCGCATACTAGCCCATTATGTGTCACTTACCTTCAAAAGAATCCAGCGATGTCCCCAGAGTAGGCAGCGTCCATCTTCTGTCTCCTCTTCCTTCCGGGCTGCGGACTCCGGCTCTGTGATTCACCGGAGTCGCGTAACGTCACATGCGCGCGGGAGATACGATTCACGGCACAGGCTGGGGAAGAAACGGCACTTTGTTTCGTTTCTTCCACGCACGCATGCGCCGTTGGGATTTTCGGCGGACTACAAGTGAAATATCTCCTAAACGGTGCACGTTTAGGAGATATTTCCACTACCTATAGGTAAACCTTATTCTATAGGTAGAAGTAGTCAAAAAGGGTTTACAACCACTTTAATCCTATTGAGGTAAAGTAGATATCATTACATCTTCACAGAGAGAAAGCACTTTCTTTCAGACTTCATTCAGATACTATTCCCAGGTTAGTCACTTTATTGATGTCTACTGTCTACTAATTCTAGGTTCACCCCTGTGCGGCGTGTTTGTGTGCACACAACGAGGGTACAACAGCCCATTAATTTGAATGAACTGCTGTACCCACAAGAAACATGGGGAAAGTACCTGACTCTTTTTTTTTTTTTTTAAATGGTGCAGAACCATACGATTTGATGTGCGCAAATATGCGCTTTATTGCCATTACATAGAGGTGCTAATAAAAATGAATGGCACCCCTGCACGTCTGCTAAAGAGCAGCACATTTTGCATACTGGTCGGGAACATGTACGATTTTGCGGTTTATTTCCCTACCCACACAAGTGTGAACAAAGCCTAATACCAAATGGATGTCTGGTTTTAGTAACAAAGGCATACAATTCATATTTAAAAATACTTCTTTGTCCTACTTTGGTAGGGTATACCAAAGTTTGACCACACGTACATTAGTGACCATATGGCCTTTGCAGTAACTTTTATTTGAGCAGTATCAACCTATCAATTACCTGAAATGCTTTGTTTGTAAATGCCTATTACTGGAAACATACTGTACATGTCACTTACACTTAGGGAATTTATTACAGTGCTAAAAAAGAGCTGGTGTCTATTTTTAATTTTGTACAGTATAACACTAAATAAACATAATAAAAAGATTCTCAAAGGCAATGCTGCACAATAGAGCTTTTACTCCACCTGGTGGACAAAAGTATTTTAGAAATATTTAAAGCGCAACTGGAATATGGGAACTAAAAATACTAGCTGGCTGTGTTTGACTTCAATATTTCGGAAGCAAAAACCCAAAAGAAATTCAAACGTAAGTCAGAATTCCTTACCTTTATGGCTGTTCTAGGTCAATAACTTATTGAAGCCAAAGCATCAGCGTGATAGTCCAGCATGTCCGACTTCCATGGGACTTCAATAAATGGGATTCGACTGTGATCCGACCATACCAGGCCCTTTGAGTCTGGTATGAATCTTGAGGGGAAAACCCCATGCCAAAATGGAAAAAAAAAAACGGCGTTGGATTCCCCCCCAAGACCACACCAGACCCTTCGGTCTGGTATGTATTTTAAGGGGAAACCCCATACCAAAACCCCCCACATATTCCATACCTTAACCTTATCCGAGCACATACCCTCAACATGGGGGGAGGGTGCTCTGTGCCCACCAACCCAAAGCACCTTATCCACATGTTGATGGTAGTAGGGGGGTGAGATCAGTAGCAGAGGTGGTGGTGGTGGATAGGGATGACATCAGTGGCGGTGGTGGGGATAGGGTTGACATCAGTCCACTGCCACTGATGTCATCCCTACCCCCCCAATCACCACTGCCTGATTGGAGTGGGATGGGATCAGTTAGAGGCAGTGGTGGTGATTGGATCAGTGGCAGAGGGATCAGTGACAGATGGCTGGGATCAGTGACAGAGGGATCAGTGGCAGAGGGATGGGATCAATGACAGAGGGATCAGTGGCAGAGGGATGGGATCAATGACAGAGGAATCAGTGGCAGAGGGATGGGATCAGTGACAGAGGGATCAGTTGCAGAGGGATCAGATCAACGACAGAGGGATCATTGAAGAAGATAAGAGTGGACCTACATAACTGGCAATCTCTTACCCTGACTTGGTTCAGTAGGTGTAACTCACTCAAAATGTCCATCTTAGCACATATTTTATATCTTATACAGACACTCCCGATCCATGTTCCACGAACATATTTTTACCCATAAGGAGGTCCTTTGTTTGGGCCAACAAGCACCCGTGGATAAGCTACTGTCTTTTATCCTTTTCTAAGGCAGATGGTGGCATTGGCCTTCCAGATATTGCTAAGTAATAAACAGCATCTCATCTAACCCAGGTGATCACGTGGTGTTCTCAACCAACACTTAAGCAGCGGGTTTCAGTGGAACAAGAGTGTGTTTGTATACTCCCATCTTCTGGCATAGGTACCTCTTACCGCTTGGAGGAATTTCAAATCCCATCCAACGATAGGGGCCTACTCTTAGAGACTTATGTAAGACCTTTGAGACTCCAGCAGTTTCTCCTGCTCCTTCACCTCTTCTCCCAGTGGTAGAACATCCTGATTTCCCGGCTTCCAGGCATGGTAAACAGCTTTAATGCCTCTTAGAGGCAGGCAGCATGCTTTCACCTCCGTTAGATCATTTCACTACAATTCAAATAAGGCATTTCCTCCAGTCTTTACTACTGGCTGAACAACATGTCAAGCCAACCTCCCCATTCAAGCCCATGTGTTTCATTATGTTAGTTATACCTCATTCGCTCTCGGCGATATACAAATTTGCTTATTGTTTTCTCAAATGAATATGTCTCTCTGTATATTCGTAAATGGGAATCTGAAATACACACTACATTTACTAAACCTCAGATAAGGAGAACCATCTTCTCTCACATGTCTAACATATTTCAGGAACAAAGTTATAAGCTTCTTACACAATGGCACCAGGTCCCCATTGCTCTCCATAAACATCTTCCACAGGTACCTAATAACTGTTGGCTTTTTTGGGAGTTTCTGGTACTTCATCTGTTGTGGACAGAGGTACAGTTGCAAAAAAACGTATGTGAACACTTTAGGAATGATATGGATTTCTGCACAAATTGGTCATAAAATGTGATCTGATCTTCATCCAAGTCACAACAATAGACAATCACAGTCTGCTTAAACTAATAACACACAAAGAATTAAATGAATGTTACCATGTTTTTATTGAACACACCATGTAAACATTCACAGTGCAGGTGGAAAAAGTATATGAACCCCTAGACTAATGAGATCTCCAAGCGCTAATTGGAGTGAGGTGTCAGCCAACTGGAGTCCAATCAATGAGATGAGATTGGGGGTGTTGGTTACAGCTGCCCTGCCCTATAAAAAACACACACCAGTTCTGGGTTTGCGTTTCACAAGAAGCATTGCCTGATGTGAATGATGCCTCGCACAAAAGAGCTCTCAGAAGACCTACGATTAAGAATTGTTGACTTGCATAAAGCTGGAAAGGGTTATAAAAGTATCTCCAAAAGCCTTGCTGTTCATCAGTCCACGGTAAGACAAATTGTCTATAAATGAAGAAAGTTCAGCACTGCTGCTACTCTCCCTAGGAGTGGGTGTCCTGTAAAGATGACTGCAAGAGCACAGCACAGACTGCTTAATGTGGTGAAGAAGAATCCTAGAGTGTCATCTAAAGACTTAAAAAAGTATCTGGCATATGCTAACATCCCTGTTAGCGAATCTACGATACGTAAAACACTAAACAAGAATGGATTTCATGGGAGGATACCACAGAGGAAGCCACTGCTGTCCAAAAAAAAAAACATTGCTGCACATTTACAGTTTGCACATTTTGTGCGGACAGATGAAACCAAAGTTGAGTTGTTTGGAAGAAACACACAACACTATGTGTGGAGAAAAAGAAGCACAGCACACCAACATCAAAACCTCATCCCAACTGTGAAGTATGGTGGTGGGGGCATCATGGTTTGGGGCTGCTTTGCTGCGTCAGGGCCTGGACGGATTGCTATCATCGAAGGAAAAATGAATTTCCAAGTTTATCAAGACATTTTGCAGGAGAACTTAAGGCCATCTGTCCACCAGCTGAAGCTCAACAGAAGATGGGTGTTGCAACAGGACAACGACCCAAAGCATAGAAGTAAATCAACAACAGAATGGCTTAAACAGAAGAAAATACGCCTTCTGGAGTGGCCCAGTCAGAGTCCTGAGCTCAACCCGATTGAGATGCTGTGGCATGACCTCAAGAAAGCGATTCACATCAGACAGCCCAAGAATATTGCTAAACTGAAACAGTTCTGTAAAGAGGAATGATCAAGAATTACTCCTGACCGTTGTGCACGTCTGATCTGCAACTACAGGAAACGTTTGGTTGAAGTTATTGCTGCCAAAGGAGGTTCAACCAGTTATTAAATCCACGGGTTCACATACTTTTTCCACCTGTACTGTGAATGTTTACATGATATGTTCAATAAAAACATGGTAACATTTAATTCTTTGTGTGTTATTAGTTTAAGCAGACTGTGATTGTCTATTGTTGTGACTTAGATGAAGATCAGATCACATTTTATGACCAATTTGTGCAGAAATCCATATCATTCCAAAAGGGTTCACATACTTTTTTTGCAACTGTATATAAAATAATCTCTCAACCCTATTTGTTACCGTCTGCAGGTTAATGTAGTGCAGTTAAAATCACACTTGTTTAATAATAATAATAGTAAAAGGTAAACAGAGCAATGTAGTTAAATCATAGTCAGAGTTCGGTAACTGGAAGAGATAGTCAGACAAGCCAGGACGTCAGGGAGCCAGAGATCAGCGTACTTCAGGGCAGGCCAGGAAATCAGGAAACCGGAGAATCAGCGTAGCGGAACAGAAAGCAGGATCAGGAACCAGAAGGGACGTCAGCCAAGCAAGTCTTCAACAGGTACACAGGAGAGAGTCTCTGGATGTGTTGACCAAGGCGAAGGCAGAGAGGGACTGAACTGAACAGCTTAAGTAACCAGTGTTGTGGAAAAAGGTATTAATGTATGTTGTCAGATGTCCCCCAATGTCAGTTTTGCTGTAATGCGCTCATCTAAACGTATTTGCACATACAGACGTTGGTGGAAGATCGGTGGTGGGAAAATCTTCCTATGGAAACAGCAATGTTTGCTCCATTTAGAGATGTTGTTTTACGCCTCGTCAGGGGACTGGCCACTTCCTGACGGGGGCGTTAAATGACTCCGAGCGGACAGATCTGTGTCCACAAGAACAGTAGCATAGCTATACGACAATTGTGGTCCATTGAGGCATAATTGTCGTATAGTTCCTGTCATTGGTAGCAGTGAGTTTGGTTTGCACACGGCTTTGTACAAAGCCATGCCTTCTACTGTTCCTTTGTCTCACAGAAAGCATGACCCCTGTACACAGCAGTTTGCACACATCACTGCTAGCATTTTATTTGAATTTAAACATGTCTGTGATTGGTTCTTTTGAAAATATACAAAATGTCTGAATGGCTGTTTTGTGAAGCCAACACCTTCTTTTGTTGCTCATGTTGATTATAAATAAAGGGAGCTGGCTATCCCAGGGAGACTCTGCTCTGGGATGGCCTGATGATAAGACCTATGTGTGAGGCTTGCTTCTTGGAATGAATGATGGGACAGATGAACAGTGAGTGGAACTTAGCCTAAAGATAGCATTATTGCAAAAAGATGGAATCTAAAGTGTGTGCTTATTTAGCACAGGAAATATAGGCTGTATGCTCTGCATGGTACCTGTATTTCCACGACAGGATGGCAACTCTGAAGGGACTAGATAGAGCCCCTTTATGCATCGGGTCAAGATGGGGGGAAGAATGGATGCATGACCCGATGCGTGGGGGGCTCTGCTCTGTAAAAGAACAAATTTTTCGTCTTTTTGAAATAATGCTGTAGGTCTGTCTATGAGAGATGTGTGTGTGTGTGTATGTCTGAGAGATGTGTGTGTGTGTGAATGTATGGAACAAGTAAATTGCATAGAGAAGCTGAAAATGGCTGCCCCCATGAGGTTTAGCGGGAGAGGGGGAGGCAGCATGGCCATCAGTTACAATGGTGAAAGTTGGTGACTCTCTGTAAATAGCATGGAGGAGTTTTGTGTTGGGGAAGAGCTACGCCCTGAGAGATGATCTGATGGAAACTGTATATTGTGTATGAAATGTAGGTATAGATGTGGGATTATTCAGCCTGCAATGTGTGTGTTTGGCTGAGCTGTTTGTATTTCTCAGAGGCTTGTCGGAGCAGCCATGTGCTTGAATGGGGGAAGGGCTTGCCCACTGCTTTGTGTTGCTGGGGCTATGCCCTGAGGGAAGGGAACTCTGAGCAGGCATGCAGGCAACATTGTACTGTATGTGTGTGGTGAATATCTCAGAGTATATGAACTTAGAGAAATGAATATGTTTTTAACCTCTTTAGATCCGGGCCGTAGACTATTGACGGCCTCAATGTGGATCTAAAAATCCGGAAGGACGTCAATAGACGTCCTCGGCTATTTCGGCCACTGGGGGGCGCGCGAGCGCCGCCAGCGGCACGCGCGCGCGCCCGGCGCATCACTGAGATGCCGATGCGCGTGCCTGGCGGCCGCGATGTCCGCCAGGTACCCGCGATCGGCCAGTACACAGAGCAGGGACGTGGATCTCTGTGTGTAAACACAGAGATCCACGTCCTGTCAGGGAGAGGAGACCGATGCTGTGTCCCTTGTACATAGGGACACAGATCGGTCACCTCCCCCAGTCAGTCCCCTCCCCCCACAGTAGTAATCACTCCCAGGGCACACATTTAACCCCTTCCTCGCCCCCTAGTGTTAACCCCTTCCCTGCCAGTGTTATTTTTACAGTAACCAGTGCATTTTTATAGCACTGATCGCTGTATCAATGACAATGGTCCCAAAATGGTGTCAAAAGTGTCCGATGTGTCCGCCATAATGTCGCAGTCATAATAAAAATCGCTGATCGCCGCCATTAGTAGTAAAAAAAAAATTATTAATAAAAATGCAATAAAACTATGCCCTATTTTGTAGACGCTATAACTTTTGCGCAAACCAATCAATAAACGCTTATTGCGATTTTTTTTTACCAAAAATATGTAGAAGAATACGTATCGGACTAAACTAAGGAAAAAAAATTTTTTTTTTTTTTAAAAAAATTGGATATTTATTATAGCAAAAAATAAAAAATATTGTGTGTTTTTCAAAATCGTCGCTCTTTTTTTGTTTATAGCGCAAAAAATAAAAACCGCAGAGGTGATCAAATAGCACCAAAAGAAAGCTCTATTTGTGAGGGAAAAAGGACGTCAATTTTGTTTGGGAGCCACGTCGCCCGACCGCGCAATTGTCATTCAAATCGTGACCGCGCTGAAAGCTGAAAATTGGCCTGGGCAGGAAGGGGGTTTAAGTGCCCAGTAAGCAAGTAGTTAATATTGTCATGTAACTAACATTTATTAAATGTGCTGTTTAGTTGGCCAAAGGGTCTAAGTTGAAGTAGCCTAGAGTGTGTGTCTATGGTTGAGTGTGAATCTCAATTGTGTAGTCTGTCTTTGTGGAGAAAAACATTTTTGATTTTCTTTTAAAAAGATGCTGGTTTTGGCGGGAAAAAAATACATGCGTTAATGGCGCCATTCTTGGCTTTTGTTAGCCTTGTGGTTTGTCTGCCATTTTGAGGCGCAGTTTTTCCTTAGCCTTTGGGTATCCTATAAGGGAAGGTGCAGCCACCTTTCCTTTGGGTGTGATATCATGTGACCGTGCTGTGGCATTCGTCGGCTATTTTGCTGGTGGAATTTCTCAGTTTTTGATGTTTGGTGCGAATTTGGTGCGGTCTTTTCTGCGTTGGAATCTGGAGGGCATTTGTGTTTTTCTTTGTGTGGGGGAACCCATGTGGTGTTCATTGTGATGTCCCATGCTGGTTTTGGCAGGAAAAATTGCATGCGTTAATGGCGCCATTTTTGTTGTTGTCAATGAGGTGTGCGGTGGTCATCCACCATTTTGTTGTCCTGGCTTGTCGGCCATTTTGAGAGACGTTTACAGTTTGAGATAGGAAGTTCCAGTTTAGCAAACACGGCCCCTGAATATGCTGTATTGGCATTTGTTGATTGGCGCAGTTTTGTCCTGTTTTATGCGTTTACAGTTTGACCTGTGCACTGCTGGAGAGAGTAGTGAGACACCAGGGAGAACATGCAAACTCCATGCAGATGGTGTTAGGATGGGGACTTCTCTGTTTTCATTTAAGTGAATGTAAGCTATTGCAGGGTTAGCTGACTTTGCAGTATATGAGCGGCGGTTTTTGTATTGGATTTCGTTTTTAAGTAAAAACTCCACTTTACACTGAATTTTGATAGATTGTAATACTAACAGAGTTTTTGTACAATGATGTGTGTTTTTATGTTTAAATCTTTGGGAGTTTCCCAGAAGGCAATTTATTGTTTTTGAAACTTGTACGTTATAGCCATCTTTTGGCAGGAGTTTGTATTTGAGTCTCAACTTATGGTTTGGCTTCCAGGGGATGTGTGGGTCAGGGCCAGGGATGAGCCGAACACCCCCTGTTCGGTTCGCACCAGAACCTGCGAACAGACAGAATGTTCGTGTGAACTTTAGAACCCTATTAAATACAATGGACTCAAACTTTCGAAATCTAAAGTGCTAATTATAAAGGCTAATATGCAATTTATTGTCCTAAAAAGTGTTTGGGGACCCGGGTCCTGCCCCAGGGGACATGTATCAATGCAAAAAAAGGTTTAAAAAATAGACGTTTTTACGGGAGCGGTGATTTTAATAATGCTTAAAATGAAAAAATAAAAGTGAAATATTCCTTAAAATTTCGTACCTGGGGGGTGTGTATGATATGCATGTAAAGTCACGCATGTTTCCCGTGCTTAGAACTGTCCCTGCACAAAGTGTCATTTTTGAAGGAAAAAAAGTAATTTAAAACTCACTCGCGGCTATTAATGAATTGTCGGCTTTTATCAATACATAGAAAAGTCATTGATAAAAAAAAAAAAAAAAAAGCGTGGGGGTTCCCCCAAATTCAATTACCAGGCCCTTTAGGTCTGGAATGGATATTAAGGGGAACCCTGCCGCAAATTTAAAAAAAAATGGCGTGGGGTTCCCCCTAAATATCCATACCAGGCCCTTGAGATCTGGCATGGATTTTAAGGGGAACTCCACCACAAATGTAAAAAAAAATTGCCTGGAGTCCCCCCAAAAATCCATACCAGACCCTTATCCGAGCACGCAACCTGGCCGGCCGCAGGGGAAGAGGGGGGGGACAAGAGAGCGGCCCCCCCTCCCTCCTGAACCGTACCAGGCCACATGCCCTCAACATGGGGAGGATGTCCCCATGTTGATGGGGACAAGGGCCTCATCCCCACAACCCTTGCCCGGTGGTTGTGGGGGTCTGCGGGCGGGGGGCTTATCGGAATCTGGAAGACCCCTTTAACAAAGGGGACCCCCAGATCCCGGCCCCCCCCATGTGAATTGGTAAGGGGTACATTGTACCCCTACCATTTCACGAAGAAAGCGTAATTTTTTTTTAAAAAAAACACACAAACACCTTGAAAAAGTCCTTTATTAAAAAAATAAAAATAAAAAAAAATAAAACATTTCAGCGATGAAATCCAGTGTCCCGCGGCAATCCGATGTCCAGCGCTGTCCGTCACTGGTTTTGCCTGAGCGGACCTGATGGGGAACTTCCTCCTCAGTGTTTTAAATGTATAGACCCGCCCCTTCTAAAGTTCCCCATCAGGTCCGCTCAGCGGACCAGATGCGGAACATGACAAGGGGCGGGTCTATACATGTATTACAAAGTGCCAATGACGTAGGCGGGGTCCGACATACCGAGGGGGCGGACCTGATGGGGAACTTCTCTCACTGTGGTAATACATGTATAGACCCGCCCCTTGTCATGTTCCGCATCTGGTCCGCTGAGCGGACCTGATGGGGAACTTTAGAAGGGGCGGGTCTATACATTTAAAACACTGAGGAGGAAGTTCCCCATCAGGTCCGCTCAGGCAAAACCAATGACGGACGGCGCTGGACATCGGGATCGCCGCGGGACACTGGATTTCACCGCTGGAATGTTTTTTTTTTTATTATTTTTTTTAATAAAGGACTTTTTCAAGGTGTTTGTGTGGTTTTTTTTACATTTTTTTACACTTTCTTTGTGAAATGGTAGGGGTACAATGTACCCCTTACCAATTCACATAGGGGGGGGGCCGGGATCTGGGGGTCCCCTTTGTTAAAGGGGTCTTCCAGATTCCGATAAGCCCCCCGCCCGCAGACCCCCACAACCACCGGGCAAGGGTTGTGGGGATGAGGCCCTTGTCCCCATCAACATGGGGACATCCTCCCCATGTTGAGGGCATGTGGCCTGGTACGGTTCAGGAGGGAGGGGGGGCCGCTCTCGTCCCCCCCTTTTCCCCTGCGGCCGGCCAGGTTGCGTGCTCGGATAAGGGTCTGGTATGGATTTTTGGGGGACTCCACGCCATTTTTTTTTAAATTTGGGGTGGAGTTCCCCTTAAAATCCATGCCAGATCTGAAGGGCCTGGTATGGATATTTAGGGGGAACCCCACGCCATTTTTTTTTAATTTGCGGCGGGGTTCCCCTTAATATTCATTCCAGACCTGAAGGGCCTGGTAATTGAATTCTGGGGGACCCCCACGCTTTTTTTTTTTTTTTTTTTTTATCAATGACTTTTGTATGTATTGATAAAATCCGACAATTCATTAATAGCCGCGAGTGAGTTTTAAGTGACTTTTTTTCCTTCAAAAATGACACTTTGTCCAGGGACAGTTCTAAGCACGGTAAACATGCGCCACTTTACATGCATATCATACACACCCCCCAGGTACGAAATTTAAAGGAATATTTCACTTTTATTTTTTCATTTTAAGCATTATTAAAATCACTGCTCCCGAAAAAACGGCCGTTTTTAAAACTTCTTTTTGCATTGATACATGTCCCCTGGGGCAGGACCCGGGTCCCCAAACACTTTTTAGGACAATAACTTGCATATAAGCCATTATAATTAGCACTTTAGATTTCGAACGTTCGAGTCCATTGTATTTAATAGGGTTCTAAAGTTCACACAAACATTTTGTCTGTTCGCAGGTTCTGGTGCGAACCGAACAGGGGGGTGTTCGGCTCATCCCTGTTCATTAATATCCGCGAGTGAGTTTTAAAGGACTTTTTTTCCTTCAAAAATGACACTTTGTGCAGAGACAGTTCTAAGCACGGAAAACATGCGCGACTTTACATGCATATCATACACACCCCCCCAGGTACGAAATTTAAAGGAATATTTCACTTGTATTTTTTCATTTTAAGCATTATTAAAATCACTGCTCCTAAAAAAATGGCCGTTTTTAAAACTTTTTTTTGCATTGATACATGTCCCCTGGGGCAGGACCCAGGTCCCCAAACACTTTTTAGGACAATAACTTGCATATAAGCCTTTATAATTAGCACTTTAGATTTCTCCCATAGACTTTTCGAATTCGCCGCGAAGACCCCAAATTGTTCGTTGTTCGGCGAACGGGCGAACAGGCAATGTTCGAGTCGAACATGAGTTTGACTCGAACTCGAAGCTCATCCCTAGTCAGGGCCCTCCCATTTGCAAAGGGGGGTTTATTCCATAATTTTCTTGACAAAGGTTTTTTTAAATTGTTGAAATATATAATGTTTAGCCATGGATTTTTTTTGGTGTCTTAATAAGACACGGCGATGTGGCTGGGCTCCCCCCTCCCCCTCCCTCTTCCTGAACAATGGATATGTAAATTGTAAATAAACCAGTTTGGTTTTTTTGAGAGCTGAGCATGTAACCGGAAGTTTCTTTTCAGCATTTATATATCAGCAGAAAGATGGTGGGAGGAGCTCGAGGTTGTCTGAAAGGTTGGCCAATGAGATTTGTGCTTGGAAGGAAGATGGAAAGCATTTTGGGCATTTTTAAAAAAAGCATTTTATATTTCGTTCCAGTTTTGTGAAGTTATACTGTAAATACAGTTGTGGATAGAGAGCAAACAGGGGGGCATCACCATTATTGTAACACCTAGATGCAGGTAGAAAGAAGCCATAATATTGTTTTGAATAGTGGAGGATTTCATGGTGCTTTGCAGCTCGTCTGACAAACACGTTTATCGTGAGACAGGTCGGGCCGTGTAGAATAATCGGAATTCCTGTGATTAGCATAAACGTGAGGAGTAGTACGCTAACAGCCCCGATCAGGCCGTGTAAAATAATTGGGATTCCGGGGGTCGATTATGGTAATAAAGCCGCAAACCATAACCGCTCCGAAAATAAAGCGCAAGGGTGTCCTGAACGCGGGACACTTCATATGCAATTCTAATCGTCATGGGTAATGTGCCGTCCATGCTTGGGAGGAAAAAAATTAGGCTCCCCACCAGTCAGACAGCTGCACCGCACATGAGGTCTGGGTTTGGGGCTCCGAACATGAGACCCCTTAAAGGATGACATATCTGGTCAGAGGGTACAGTAAGGTGTACTCCTTTGGAAGGTACTTTTGATGTCTGGAGGACGAGACCTCAGAATAAAGGTACCTTGGATGTAGTTCAGCTGTGGCTTCAGAAATCTGTAATGATGAGTGTTGATGGAGGTGTAGTACACGCTTTCGTGATTCTCAGAGGAGGAACGGTGGTTAAATTCTCATGCCCGTTTGTTTGAACTTTGTATGGCTGGTCCATGCAAGGTTCTCGAGCTGCTCTCATGTTTGTCCCATTGTATTTTTTTCTATTGCTGAAAGAGTAAAGGTAGAATTCTGTCTGTTTTTGTTTTTTCATTTGTGGTTTTGGAAACTGGGAAGTATCTCCCCCACATTTGTATCTGAATGTTTGTATGTAGTAACGTGAATATGTTCGAACTTACCGCGGTGATCCTCTGATGCGTCGCGGCTGTTGTATTTTTGTAGGAACGAGAAAAGTAAGAGTTACAGAGGGTTTTGTTTGAATCGGTTTTGAAAGAATGTCATTGACAATTTACCAATGTACAGGAATGTCATGATTGTTTACCATTCTTTGCAGGTTAAATATGAAGAATAGAGTAATGATTTTGCTTATAAGTATTTTTCAGGTCCAAGGAGTTTGTACACAGAGAACAGGTGTATGTAGACAGCTGTACATATGGATAAATATGAGTCTAAGGCGGTAAAAGTATCATAGGCTATTTCATTGTTTCTTTTTTCCTGCACCACGCATTTCTTCCTTCAGTCTGTAATGAGGAAGAAAAGGGGGGAGAAGTGATAAATGTAAGAGTGACAGTTTTTTTGTCAAACAAATAATGTTAACCTCTGTAATTCTAACCAAGTTTGTGCCAAGACTGTCTTTCTTTGATAGAATTTGAATCGGCAAGCAGCAGTCTGGTGAAGTAGGTTCCCACCCCAGATGCTAAGAACCTTATCAATGGTTCCAGGTATTGTAAGCCACGCACAGGTTATGCAGTGACCACAGTCCCGATGTCATATGAGGGTTGTTTGGAGGTCAATCAAAACCAGAGTTGTACTTTCCTCATTAGCTGTCACTTATATTCTCGGCTGATGGGGGAGGTGCAATCGTTGTGACATGAACTTCAAAATGTCCACCACAGGGTTCACGAGTCCCTCCTGGACCCTGACACAATAACCAGTTTACATTCTTTCCAACCAGGTGACTGGATCGTTGTAAAGAAGCTTGAGGGATGAGCGGCTCAACCACACCAAAGAATGAGTAGTATCTTTGTTTATTTATATTTTTTTGTTTTGTTGTTTAGAAAATTTTAGCAAGGGTAATGATAAAAAGCACCCCAAGTTATTATTTAATGTGTTTTTCCTGACTAGCTCAGAAAGCGAACAGGACCGATTGCTAGGTCTGTTCTGAGTCTTCACCGAGTTTTAGTCCCCAGCAATGACAGAGGTATGATGTTATTATGGGTAGGGATGAGCTTCGAGTTCGAGTCGAACTCATGTTCGACTCGAACATTGCCTGTTCGCCCGTTCGCCGAACAGCGAACAAATTGGGGTGTTCGCGGCAAATTCGAAAAGTCTATGGGAGAAATCTAAAGTGCTAATTATAAAGGCTTATATGCAAGTTATTGTCCTAAAAAGTGTTTGGGGACCCGGGTCCTGCCCCAGGGGACATGTATCAATGCAAAAAGAAGTTTTAAAAACAGAAGTTTTTTTTGGAAGCAGTGATTTTAATAATGCTTAAAATGAAAAAATAAAAGTGAAATATTCCTTTAAATTTCGTACCTGGGGGGTGTGTATGATATGCATGTAAAGTGGCGCATGTTTCCCGTGCTTAGAACTGTCCCTGCACAAAGTGTCATTTTTGAAGGAAAAAAAGTCATTTAAAACTCACTCGCGGCTAATAATGAATTGTCGGCTTTTATCAATACATACAAAAGTCATTGATAAAAAAAAAAAAAAAGCGTGGGGGTCCCCCAGAATTCAATTACCAGGCCCTTCAGGTCTGGAATGGATATTAAGGGGAACCCCGCCGCAAATTTAAAAAAAAAAATGGCGTGGGGTTCCCCCTAAATATCCATACCAGGCCCTTCAGATCTGGCATGGATTTTAAGGGGAACTCCACCCCAAATTTTTAAAAAAATGGCGTGGAGTCCCCCCAAAAATCCATACCAGACCCTTATCCAAGCACGCAACCTGGCCGGCCGCAGGGGAAAAGGGGGGGACGAGAGTGGCCCCCCTCCCTCCTGAACTGTACCAGGCCACATGCCCTCAACATGGGGAGGATGAAAAAAACCACACAAACATCTTGAAAAAGTCCTTTATTAAAAATAAAAAATAATAAAAAAAAAACATTCCAGCGGTGAAATCCAGTGTCCCGCGGCGATCCCGATGTCTAGCGCTGTCCGTCACTGGTTTTGCCTGAGCGGACCTGATGGGGAACTTCCTCCTTAGTGTTTTAAATGTATAGACCCGCCCCTTCTAAAGTTCCCCATCAGGTCCGCGGGGAACTTCCTTCACTGTGTAAATTTAAATTACACAGTGAAGGAAGTTCCCCGCTCAGGCCAATGACGTAGGCGGGTCCGACATACCGAGGGGGCGGACCTGATGGGGAACTTCTCTCACTGTGGTAATACATGTATAGACCCGCCCCTTCTCATGTTCCGCTGAGCGGACCTGATGGGGAACTTTAGAAGGGGCGGGTCTATACATTTAAAACACTGAGGAGGAAGTTCCCCATCAGGTCCGCTCAGGCAAAACCAGTGACATCGGATCGCCGCGGGACACTGGATTTCACCGCTGGAATGTTTTTTTTTTAATAAAGGACTTTTTCCAGGTGTTCGTGTTTTTTTTTACATTTTTTTACGCTTTCTTCGTGAAATGGTAGGGGTACAATGTACCCCTTACCAATTCACATAGGGGGGGCCGGGATCTGGGGGTCCCCTTTGTTAAAGGGGTCTTCCAGATTCCGATAAGCCCCCCGCCCGCAGACCCCCACAACCACCGGGCAAGGGTTGTGGGGATTAGGCCCTTGTCCCCATCAACATGGGGACATCCTCCCCATGTTGAGGGTATGTGGCCTGGTACGGTTCAGGAGGGAGGGGGGCCGCTCTCGTCCCCCCCTTTTCCCCTGCGGCCGGCCAGGTTGCGTGCTCGGATAAGGGTCTGGTATGGATTTTTGGGGGAATCCATGCCACTTTTTTTTAAATTTGGGGTGGAGTTCCCCTTAAAATCCATGCCAGATCTGAAGGGCCTGGTATGGATATTTAGGGGGAACCCCACGCCATTTTTTTTAAAATTTGCGGCGGGGTTGCCCTTAATATCCATTCCAGACCTGAAGGGCCTGGTAATTGAACCCTGGGGGACCCCCACACTTTTTTTTATTTTTTATCAATGACTTTTGTATGTATTGATAAAAGCCGACAATTCATTATTAGCCGCGAGTGAGTTTTAAATGACTTTTTTTCCTTCAAAAATTACACTTTGTGCAGGGACAGTTCTAAGCACGGGAAACATGCGCCACTTTACATGCATATCATACACACCCCCCAGGTACGAAATTTAAAGGAATATTTCACTTTTATTTTTTCATTTTAAGCATTATTAAAATCACTGCTCCCAAAAAAACGGCCGTTTTTAAAACTTTTTTTTGCATTGATACATGTCCCCTGGGGCAGGACCCGGGTCCCCAAACACTTTTTAGGACAATAACTTGCATATAAGCCTTTATAATTAGCACTTTAGATTTCGAACGTTCGAGTCCATTGTATTTAATAGGGTTCTAAAGTTCACACGAACATTTTGTCTGTTCGCAGGTTCTGGTGCGAACCGAACAGGGGGGTGTTCGGCTCATCCCTGATTATGGGTATGAGGAGTTTTGACAGACTGGTGAAGACTCCAAACAGACACTTGTCAATGGAATCTAACAATGCATTTTTAGAGGGTAAAATTGGTTATAGTTTTAATAGCTCTGCCTCTTGTCGGTTTGGGTATCTAGGCAGCCCACAAGTGGGTTTTTCTTTCTCGTACATCACGGGACAAAGAGCGACATAGTCATTACTAATGGGTTTTATAGATACCTTCAGGTGCTGGCACTGGCAACTTCCAAAACCGGAAGTACCCTCCCCTATATAAGCCCCACCCATCCGGGAGCACCTCAGTTTTTTGCCAGTGTCTAAGGTGTTGGCCAAGAAGTAACATGTGTTTTTCACTGAGCTTGCGTACAGGTTCTTTTGGGCCTCAGTAAGCTATTCCGGATCCGACCAAAAAAGCTTCATAGCTAAACGGTCGGTACCCGGGTCTTGCAAGAGAAGAGCAAGGTTTTGCCTGTAATGCCTCTCTTAGGAGGGCTGGACCCTGGGATCCAGAGCTCTGGTCATACCCACGACCAAGATGTTTTCTGTGCAGGGTGCTATACAGGTCCAGGGGAGTGGAATCCTTGGGAACCCGGTCCCTGAAGGTTTGATTACAATGCCTGCCGTGATAGGTGAAGTTTGGGCTTCTGTGGACCAAACAGAGTCCTGCGGCGAGGAAAAGGTAAGTGGGGGCCCTCGGGAACTTGGTTCTATTGAGGGACCCCCAAGCCTATTTTGTCTTTCTGCCTGTTACCTAAGGTATTCCCGCTAATATTCTGTGTATGCCTGTTACTACTGAGAAAATGTAAAAATTGTAATAGTAGGCAAGAAAAAAAAAATAAAAAAAAAAAATGTAAGACCGCGGTACCTGTGTTAGACACTAGAGGCCGCTATGGTTCTTTTTCTTGTAATGTGGATTTTTTTCTTCCAGAATCAAATCCAGGCAGTTGGTATGTTCTCTCCTGGGAAGCTGTCTCCTCTGCCCTGTTGCTGCGCTCATCCATCCCCGGGCCCTGCGGCAAAGGGACCCTGGCTCCCATCTAGCTCCTTATTGTTTTCAAAAAAGCGCCGAAGGCGCACGTGCCCGCGCGCGTGCGCGTGCACGCGCCTCTATATATAGAGGCGATCTGGAAAAAGGGGCGGAGCGGGTGGATGACACTCAGGTGTGCGCCGCCGCGCTACTGCGCATGTGCGGGCGTCCAGCGTGTTTTAAAGCACATTATAGCTGGCTATTGAAGTGCACAGACAGAGCTAGCAACAGTATAAAGGCACACAGAGGCGGTTGATGCAGGCATCCCCTAGAAAGGCACTTTAGTAGACACCAACTGTGATATAGCAGCAATTGTGCTAGACTATTCTCAGTAAAAGTGGTGTATTACGGCTGGAATACCTCAGCTTTAGGCTTAGGAATATGCCGTCCAGAAGCTCCGGAACTGAATCTTCCAGGAAGCGAAGGGGGTCTCATCGGGCTCTGAGGATCTTGGGCATGCTTCTGCTGCACCAGTCTCCCCTGAAGTTCAGAGGTAAGTGACCATAGAGACCCCGCAGGGGTACTTGGTACTGTGGCTGTCCTCAGTTCACCTGCTCCTGTGTATGTAACAGAGGAGGTTTTTTCCTCAGCTCTGGGAGGATTAGAGAGAGATTGTCAACATTGATCGCTGCCTCCCTGTCAGGGAAAGCACGTCCGATCTCCGTCTCCTCCATCAGAGTGCCTGTTAGCAGAGCAACAGTCCCATACAGGGATCGACCTGCCTGAAGGGGATCAGGATGAGGTTGATTCTGTTATAGAGGAATCAACAGTGGGGGAACCTTTTCTCAGCATCTCAAGCTGAAAGATTATGGGTTCAGTCTCTGACTAACATGGTCCGATCAGCATTTAAAAATGCACCTTGCGGAACCATCAACCACTACTGTATCCTCGTTGGGGTCGCTAGAAGCCCCCAGACTGTCTGTTCTTTTCCACTTCACCCTTTACTGAAAGGGCTCAGTTACCAGGATTGGGAACATCCTGAGAAAATATTTATTCCCCCAAGAGATTTCCGGTGGTCTATCCCATGGGGATAAGTTCATCAAAAAATGGAAGGTCCCTACAGTGGACGCAGCCATCTCTTGTGTGTATAAATCACTGACATGTCCAGTGGATAATGTCCAAATGTTCAATAACCCAATAGATTGGAGTCCTTATGAAAGTCTGCTTCTTTCTACAGCAAGCTTGGTGACACAACCAGCAGTGGGGTCTGCTATGCAGTGAAGGATCAGTTGAAACAGGTCTTGAGGGACTTGACAGATCAGCAGGCCCTTGCCCTAGCTGATCTACCTAGAGCCTTAGGCTTTGCGGTTGACGCCATAAAGGATTCAGTCCATCAGGCCTCCCGCCTTACGCTGTCTATAGTACATATGCGTAGGCTTCTATGGCTCAAAAACTGGTCTGCTGAAGCTCCCTGTAAAGAATGGCTGGTTAGCGTCCCATTTCATGGTGAACGCTCATTCAGGGAAAACCTGGACAAATATATCCAGAAAATTTCCAGCGGTAAAAATACGCTCTTGCCGGTTAAAAACAGAGTTAGAGGTCCCTCTTTAAGAGGCCTGCTTCTCCAGTCCCTGGGGCATCGGCTGTGTAACAGTTCGGACGGCCTCCTCGGTCAATTCCCGGGGGTAAAAAACAGGGACAATCGCAGGGTAATGAGAAACCCTGGGTCAGGGGAGGTACAAAACCTCCCCCAAAGTTAAATTCATTGAAGGGTTGCCCCCACTCAGTCGGGTGGGGGGAGGACTCCAGTTGTTCGCAAGAGACCTGGCGGGACACAATCAAAACAGATAGGTGCTCTCCGCAGTATGTTTGGGATACAGTTTGGAGTTAAAAGACTCTCCTCCTTCCCATTTTTGAGGTCAAACGTGCCAAGGGATCCCCGGAAGAGAGAGTCCCTCCTGTTGGCACTAGAACAACTATTGCTCCAAGGAGTAATATTATGGAGGTTCCCCTGGAAGAATGAGGGTTCGGGTTTTACTCAAACCTCTTTACAGTCCCGAAGCAAACGGGGACGGGAGGCCCATATTCTAAAAGGGCTAGACAAATTCCTGTATATCAGGACTTTCCGATGGAGTCGATCCGATCGGTGGCCACTGCCCTACAAGGGGAGGATTGGTTAGCCGCGATCGACATCAAAGATGCTTATTTTGCACATTCCCATCTTTCCAGTCCACCAAAAATTTCTACGCTTTGCAGTAGAAGGGCGCCATTTTCAGTTCAGAGCCTTACCCTTCGGTCTGGCCACAGCACCACGAGTGTTTACAAAAATTCTGGCCCTTTATTGGCCAATCTAAGAACACAAGGTGTAATGATAATGGCATATCTAGATGACTTGTTGCTGATAGACCACTCAGTGAAAAAACTAGACGTGGTCGTTCACAAGACAATCAAGTATCTGGAATCTCACGGTTGGATTATCAACCGAGACAAGTCAGCCCTAAAAAACAGTCAAAAGTCTGGAATACTTGGGGCTAAGGTTGGATTCAGGCCAGAGAAAAATATTCTTGCCTCGAGGAAAGGTGTTGTCTTTGAAAGAGTTGATCCACTTAGTGGGTACAAAAAAGACAGCCGTCAATACGCCTGTGCATGAGGCTGCTGGGAAAAATGGTGGCATCATTCGAAGCAGTACCCTACGGTCAATTCCAGTCAAGGAATTTGCAAGGGGCCATACTGTCAGCCTGGAACAAAAAAGTTCAGGCCCTAGACTTACAATGTCCTTGTCCCCTTCCGTTCGCAAGAGCCTCCGTTGGTGGTTGGTTCCCCAGAATCTGGAAAAAGGGAAATCCTTCAGTCCGATTTCTTGGAAGGTGGTCACTACAGATGCCAGCCTTATAGGCTGGGGAGCAGTACTGGAGCAATGGTCTCTCCAGGGCAGATGGTCGGATGCAGAAAAGGCCCTGCCCATCAATCTCTTAGAGATACGAGCAGCCCGGTATGCCCTAGTAGCATGGACATCCAAACTCCAAGGGTCCCCTGTCAGAATTCAATCAGACAATGCCACAGCAGTGGCATATATCAATCATCAGGGTGGCACCAGGAGTCATGCAGCCCAGAGGGAAGTAAATTACATCCTGAAATGGGCAAAAAGATATGTCCCAGCCATATCTGCGGTATTCATTCCAGGAGTGGAGAATTGGAAGGCGGACTTTCTAAGTCGCCAGCAATTATGCCCAGGGGGGTGGTCCCTTCACCCCAAGGTTTTCTGGACAATATGTCAGCAGTGGGGAACACCGGATGTAGATCTTCTAGCATCCAGATTCAACGCAAAGGTAGACAGGTTTGTCTCTCGGACAAGGGATCCCCTAGCTTGCTGCTCGGATGCCCTAATGTTCCCTTGGGATCAGTTCAAGCTGATATATGCGTTCCCACCGCCACAATTGTTACCTCGATTACTCCGCAGAATCAGGGTAGAAAAGAAACCAGTGATTCTGGTGGCTCCAGCGTGGCCCCGAAGAGCATGGTACGCGGAGATTGTAAAAATGTCAGTAGGGAGTCCTTGGACTCTCCCACATCGTCCGGACCTGCTTTCGCAAGGACCGATATACCACCCTTCCTTACCAGCCCTAGGTTTGACGGCCTGGCTATTGAAGCCCACATTCTAAAAAAGAGAGGGCTCTCTAATCCTGTGGTATCTACCATGATCAATGCCAGGAAGCCGGTATCCAGGCAGATCTACTATAGAATCTGGAAGGCGTACATCGCCTGGTGTGAGGCCAAGAAATGGCATCCACGTAAGTACGTAATAGGTAGGATTCTGGACTTCCTACAGTGGGCTGTAGATAGGAAGCTTGCCTTGAGTACTATCAAGGGTCAGATTTCGGCCTTGTCAATATTTTTTCAAAGGCCCTTGGCTTTGCATTCACTAGTCAAAGCCTTTATACAAGGAGTGATGCGTATTAGCCCTCCGGTTAATATTCCCATATGTCCATGGGACTTAAACCTGGTTCTGTCGGTTCTACAGAAGCAACCATTTGAACCATTACAGCATATTTCCCTGGTTCTTCTCACCAGGAAATTGATTTTTTTAGTAGCCATTTGTTCGGCTAAAAGAGTGTCGGAATTAGCAGCTATGTCCTGTAAAGAGCCATATCTGGTTATCCATAAGGACAGAGTAGTGTTACGTCCTCATCCAGCCTTTCTTCCTAAGGTGGTATCGAGGTTTCATTTGAACCAAGATGTGGTTCTTCCTTCTTTTTTCCCCAAACCTAGTTCGGTAGAGGAAAAGTTATTGCATTCTTTGGATGTAGTAAGAGCAGTTAAAGCTTATCTAAAAGCCACTGCTCAGATTCGCAGAACGGATACTTTGTTTATTCTGCCGGAAGGCCCCAGAAAGGGTCAGGCAGCGTCAAAATCTACTTTAGCCAAGTGGATTTGACAGGTCATAATGCAAGCCTATGGCTTGAGAAGGAGACCGCCTCCGTTCAAAGTTAGGGCGCACTCCACGAGAGCAGTTGGAACTTCATGGGCAGTGCATCACCAGGCCTCCCTGGCTCAAATCTGTAAGGCCGCAACATGGTCTTCAGTACACACGTTTACTAGGTTCTACCAGGTGGACGTTAGAAGTCAGGAGGATGTCGCCTTTGGGCGCAGTGTGTTGCAGGCCGCAAAAGATCCTCATGTCTGATAGCGCTCAGCTTATGTATGGTGTATCCCCCCCCCTCGTTGGGCATTGCTTTAGGACATCCCATTAGTAATGACTATGTCGCTCTGTGTCCCGTGATGTACGAGAAAGAAAATAGGATTTTTATAACAGCTTACCTGTAAAATCCTTTTCTTGGAGTACATCACGGGACACAGAGCTCCCGCCCCTCTTTAGGGACACTTATTGCTTTGCTACAAAACTGAGGTGCTCCCGGATGGGAGGGGCTTATATAGGGGAGGGTACTTCCGGTTTTGGAAGTTGCCAGTGCCAGCACCTGAAGGTATCTATATAACCCATTAGTAATGACTATGTCGCTCTGTGTCCCGTGATGTACTCCAAGAAAAGGATTTTACAGGTAAGCTGTTATAAAAATCCTATTTTTTTTTTTTTTTGTAAATTCTTTTTATTGAGATTTTGAGACATAAAACATACATAGCTTGGCACAACACCAAACTAACAGTCAGCCAACATGGCCGGTAAGTCCATCAACCACAACTATGCCATCCAATTGACAGCTACAACACGTATAACCCCCCCCAGCCTACCCCCCTCCCCCCTCCCGATACTCAGTTCCCAGTCCCCCAACCCAAATTGGCTCCATTTTTGGGATGCAGGATATAAACCTTACTAGTCACCCAAAATACATTGTTTGTTCTGTAGCAGGCCTCCTCCGGAGTATATTACCCGTAGACTATACACCTGGCCCTTCTACCCTTATATCCTACTTTTAAACCGTCACACTGTTAGATCAGACTCGTACCACGCTCTCCAGACTTTATCAAATTTTGTTTTACACCCTCGAGCACTATACGCGGCCTTGTAGAATGGAAGCATTGCGTTCACCAATCCTTTCCAAAAAGTTATCTCAGGGGCTCCCATTTTTTTCCATTTTAGCAATATGGCCTTCTTTCCATAAAATAAAAGTATTGTTAGTAAGGGTGCTTTCGATGGGACCACCTCGTCCAGCAAACCAAGAAGACATACCTCTATAGTCATTGGTACCGGAACCTGCAGTATCCCTGCTATACAGGAGGTGACCCCTGACCAGAATTGGCTGATCAGGGGGCAGCCCCAGAACACATGTTGTGCGTCTGCCGAAGCCGCTGAGCACCACCAGCACTCAGAAGAAACGGATGGGTATATCACTGCTAATCTAGCTGGGGTATAATATATTCTGTGTAGGAATTTAAACTGAATAAGCCTATCCCTTGCTGCCACTAATTTCCGAAATGGTTGTTCCCACATATCATCCCAGTCCTCTCCCTGTATGCCTGGTACCTCCGCCGCCCATCTTTCTCTACATTTAGTTAGAGCCTTGGGACTAGTTTTAAACAGTTCTTTATATGTGACTGATAATGTCTTTGCTAGGTCCTCCGTCATGAGCGTGTCCTCCAGAGTAGAGGGGAAGGATTCCACCCTCATCTCTCTAAATTGTGTTTGAAAGGCATGTCGTAACTGCAAATATCTGAAGAACTGGGAGTTGTGAAGGTCATGTCTAGCTTTGAGGTCATTGAAGGGCAAGAGTTCACCGTCCCTTGTGATATCTTTCAATAGTCTGATTCCCTTACTCGCCCACCCAGTTGAGTCTTCCATGTTATAGAATTGTTTCAGTTTGGGATTCATCCATAGCGGAGTCATCGGGGAAATTCCCTGAAAACTAGGGCACGCTAGTGTCACCGCCTCCTCCCACGCTTTTATGGTGGCTTTCATAGAATCAGTGAGGGGGAGTTCGCTTTTTAGGCCTCTGTGAATGGCTAAACGAAGGGATTCATATGATCCTAGGTGGGCTGCCTCAAGAATTGTTGCTGAGTCACCCCTGTCCGACACCAACCATCTGTTAACAAAAACCAATTGGCCCGCTATGTAGTACTTGCGCCAGTCTGGGAGACCCAACCCTCCCTGTCCCCATGGTTCTTGCAGCACTTTCAGGCCTATTCTAGGCCTTTTAGGGGCCCACAGAAATGAGCTGGTGATCCCATCCAGTTTCTTGAAATAGGACTTCGGTACCCACACCGGAGCATTTCTCAAGAAATACAAAATGACCGGGAGAATTTTCATTTTTATTAGGCTAATCCTACCCAGCAAGGATAACGGAAGCCTTTGCCACGTTTGCGTCTTTTGTTTAAAGAAGGTAATTAGGGGCTCCAGGTTCAGGGGCATGTAATCCGACACCTTCGCCGTCACCTTTATTCCAAGATATGTAATCTGATTGACCAATTTCAAGGGCAAGTTCGGATTCGCTCTAGCCCTTGCTCCCTCATCTAAAGGTAAGATAGAGGACTTGGCCCAGTTAACCCTCAGACCCGAGTAGCCAGCAAAAGTGTCCATTAGATCCAGAGCTGCTTCCAGTGAGTCCGCCGGGTCCTGCAGAAATAACAGAAGGTCATCGGCATATAATGCCAATCCCTCTTCTATATTGCCCACCCTGATCGCTTTGACCCTTGTTGACGCTCGTAGTCCCACCGCCAACGGCTCCATCATGAGCGCAAACAAAAATGGCGATAGAGGGCACCCCTGACGCGTACCCCTACCTACTGTAAAGTATTCAGATGTGTGCGTGCCCGTGCGGATGGCCGTACATGGTGCACTATATAGGAGAGATACCCATTGATGGAAGCATGGGCCGAAACCCATACGCTCAAGCACTGCGTGCATAAAGCGCCAGTCCACCGAATCAAAGGCTTTTTCAATATCAATCGAGACAATGATTCTATAGGATGAGTCTAAGGCCTCGTACACACGGCCGAGATTCTCGTCGAAAAAAACATGTCGTTTTTTTCGACGAGATTCTTGGACAAGAAAATTGTCCCGGCCGAGTGTACACACGCTCGATTCAAAGAACCCGCGGTTCTTTGAATGGAGCGTACGCGGTGACGTCATCGACTACGACGAGCATGCGCTCGTCACATTCGATGCCGTCGCCGCCATCTTGGTATACCCTACGTATGCCTAGGAAGCTACCGCGCATGCGTCAAATTCATTTCGAACATGCGCGGGCTTCCGGGAGGACAGGTAAGTGTACACACACTCACTTTTCTCGTCGAGAAACATGCCGACGAGAATCTCGGCGAGAAAATAGAGAGCAGGTTCTCTATTTTCTCGTCAAGGTTACTTGTCGGTTTTCTCCACGAGAAACCATACACACGAACGAATTTCTCGGCAAAACATCTCTGCCAGCAAGTTTCTTGCTGGTTCTTGCCGAGAAACTCGGTCGTGTGTACGAGGCCTAAGTTAGGAAGTTGTAGGTGAGTGAACATCCTCCTCAGGTTGGTACAGTAGGTGCCGCCGATATTGAATTTCTATCGCGCTCCCATCGCCGAGATTCTCGGCGACAGGTATGCCGAGATCTCGGCAGCAGGGTGGCGACACGTGTCGCGCTCGCTGCAATAGCGAGGAGACGCGACACTGTATTGAGCGGGGATCCGACGCGGATTCCCGCCAATACCAGGCACTGCGTTTGGTATGAATCCTGAGCGGTAACGCCACGCCAATTTTTAAAGAAAAAAACGGTGTGGGTTCCCCCTCCAGGAGCATACCAGGCCCTTGGGTCTGGTCTGGATTTGAAGGGGAGCCCTACGCCGAAAAAACAGCGTGGGGGTCCCCCTCAAGATCCAAACCAGACCCTTATCCGAGCACGCAACCTGGCAGGCCGCAGGGGAAGAGGGGGGGACGAGAGAGC
Organism: Rana muscosa; assembly: GCA_029206835.1. Lineage (NCBI taxonomy): Eukaryota > Metazoa > Chordata > Amphibia > Anura > Ranidae > Rana > Rana muscosa. Next base: position 930,791,963 of record CM055118.1, on the reverse strand, counting down.
GCTCCCCCTCCCTCCTGAACCGTACCAGGCCACATGCCCTCAACATGGAGGGTTTGGTGCTCTGGGGCAGGGGGGCGACCTGCGGCCCCCCCACCCCAGAGCACCCTGCCCCCATGTTGATGAGGACAGGGCCTCTTCCCGACAACCCTGGCCGTTGGTTGTCGGGGTCTGCGGGCGGGGGGCTTATCGGAATCCGGGAGCCCCCTTTAATAAGGGGGCCCCCAGATCCCGGCCCCCCCACCCTATGTGAATGAGTATGGGGTACATCGTACTCCTACCCATTCACCTGGTGGAAAATAAATGGAAATAAAAACACAACACAGTTTTTAAAAGTATTTTATTGCACCACTCCGGAGGTCTTCTTCCGACTTCGGGGGTCTCCGGTGTCGTCGCCGCGTTCTCCGGTTCTTTATTCTGCCGGGCCTCCGCTAACTTCTTTTTAGCTCTTTTGCTAGCGGAGCCCCAGTCTTCTCCGTCGCCTTCTTCTTCTCCCGCTCTCCGGTTCTTCTCCGTCGTCTCGTCCGGCTCTCCGTTGTCCTTCTGCCGGCCCCTCCACTAACTTCTTGGTAGCTCTTTTGCTAGTGGAGGAGCCGGTCTTCTCCGTCGTCGCCGTCGGCGGCGTTTTCTTCCCTCTTCGCCTCTTCGATGTTGACTCGTCGCTTCCTCTCGCAGTAATGATAATTCTTCGGTCCGCAGAGATTAATATAGGCTTTTTCATGACGTCACAGTCACATGGTCCCATGACGTCACAGTCACATGCTCCGGGGCACATGTGCACATGTGCCCCGGAGCATGTGACTGTGACGTCATGTGCCCCGGAGCATGTGACTGTGACGTCATGAGAAGCCTATATTAATCTCTGCGGACTGAAGATTTATCATTACTGCGAGAGGAAGCGACGAGTCAACATCGAGGAGGAGAAGAGGGAAGAAGACGCAGACGGCGACGATGGAGAAGACCGGCCAGCAGAAGGACAACGGAGAGCCGGACGAGACGACGGAGAAGACCGGGGCTCCACTAGTAAAAGAGCTAAAAAGAAGTTAGCGGAGGCCCGGCAGAAGAAAGAACCGGAGAACGCGGCGACAACACCGGAGACCCCCGAAGTCGGAAGAAGACCTCCGGAGCGGTGCAATAAAATACTTTTAAAAACTGTGTTGTGTTTTTATTTCCATTTATTTTCCACCAGGTGAATGGGTAGGGGTACGATGTATTCACATAGGGTGGGGGGGCCGGGATCTGGGGGCCCCCTTATTAAAGGGGGCTCCCGGATTCCGATAAGCCCCCCACCCGCAGACCCCGACAACCAACGGCCAGGGTTGTCGGGAAGAGGCCCTGTCCTCATCAACATGGGGGCAGGGTGCTCTGGGGTGGGGGGGCCGCAGGTCGCCCCCCTGCCCCAGAGCACCAAACCCCCCATGTTGAGGGCATGTGGCCTGGTACGGTTCAGGAGGGAGGGGGGGCCGCTCTCGTCCCCCCTCTTCCCCTGCGGCCTGCCAGGTTGCGTGCTCGGATAAGGGTCTGGTTTGGATCTTGAGGGGGACCCCCACGCCGGTTTTTCGGCGTAGGGCTTCCCTTCAAATCCAGACCAGACCCAAGGGCCTGGTATGCTCCTGGAGGGGGAACCCACGCCGTTTTTTTCTTTAAAAATTGGCGTGGAGTTCCCGCTCAGGATTCATACCAAACGCAGTGCCTGGTATTGGCGGGAATCCGCGTCGGATCCCCGCCTATCGGCAATGCGTGTCGCTCATCGTGAAAGGAACATTTTTTCCTTTCCCGATGACGAGACAGCTCGGCGCTGGCTCTCGCGACGGAGCTCATAGGGTGTCAATATCGCCGCTAGAAGCGGCGAGATTGACACAATATCGGTGGCACCTACTGTATCTGTTGATTTGCCCAGGCTGAATCCCGTCTGGTCCACATCAACCAGAGAGGAGACTACCGCTGCCAATCGCTTTGCCAGGACCTTAGTCAGAATTTTAAGGTCCTTATTTAACAGAGCAATGGGTCGGTATGAAGAGCATTCTAAAGGGTCCTTACCCGGCTTAAGCAATAGGATCATATAGGCGTCTAACATCGAGTCTGGTAATTTATTTTGTTGTAAACAGTATGCTAGCAATGTCGTAAGTCTCGGGGCCAATTGGTCTGCATATGTCTTATAGAAATCTGCTGGGAACCCGTCTGGACCAGGGGCTTTATTGGGTGGAAATGCAAAAATGGCTGCTATCACTTCCTTTTTTGTAATTTCAGCTTCTAGTGTGAGTCTGTCGTCTTCCGAAAGCCTAGGGAGGGACAGGTCATCTAACATGTTCTCCAATCCTTCTTTATCATATTGTCTACCCGGTGTATATAATGTTGAGAAATATGTTTTAAATTCAGCTAATATGTCTATCGGGTCTTTTAGTAACTCTCCATTGTGGCCCTTAATGATTGGGATGTGAGTACTCTGATTGCTGTCTGCCACCAGCCTAGCCAGTAACTTCCCATTTTTATCCCCTTCTGCAAAGAGAGAGTTAGCTAGATGTTTTGCCTCAGTATATGTGCCAGATCATTGCAATGCAGGGAAAGGTGCCTCCTGGCCTCCAGCAACGCATTGTAGCCGGGATCCGAGGGGGCCGTCGCGTGCAACCTTGCACACTCCCTTTCCCTATCCTGCAACCGCTGGATTTCCGCGTTTTGATCCACCCTCACTCCCTTGATGGCCCTTATACATTCTCCCCGGATCACTGCTTTAAAGGCGTCCCACACAACTGGAGGGTCCGCTGTCTCATTATTAGTGGCCCAATATTCAGCAGTCGCAGCAAGAAGGTGAGAAGACACCTGCTCCTCCTGCAACCAGCCTGGGGCCAGCCTCCACCCTCTTGACCCTTTCCTTGACTGTAAACACAGGGAGATACAGAGGGGATTATGATCAGATAAACCCCCTGCCATGTAGTCTATCCCCCTCACATAGGACAGCATAGTGCGACTACCAAAAGCTAGATCAATCCTAGCTGAAGAGCGGTGTGACAGAGATAGATGAGAATAACAAATTCCATCCGGATTCCTCAATCTCCATATCTCAGTCAAATCCGCCACTGCAGCCCAAGACTTCAAATCAATTGATCCCCCTCTCCCAGGATTAGAGGAGTCTCTGGCCTCCAACGTGGCATTGAAATCCCCCATCAGTAGGAGTGGAAGGTGCATGTGAGGGGCTAGCTTTACCATTAAATCATATAATAATTGTACTGTGAAAGGAGGCGGAACATACACATTCACCAGAAGCAGTGTGCAATTACATATATCTACAATCAGAGCCACATACCGTCCCCCCGGATCGGAGATCACCTGTTGGATCGTGCACGGGACTGCTTTACTTATCAATATGGAGACCCCCCTCGCAAAGGTGGAGTACGTGGCATGAAATGCCTTTTGAATCCAGGATCTACGTAATGCTAGAATTTTACTACCGTCCAGGTGAGTCTCCTGCAAGAAGACGATATGCGGCCTGAGCACCTTCAAATACTGAAACATTGCAGCCCCTTTGAATTTATCATTCAGTCCTCGAACATTCCAGGACAGCAATTTAACCGTGTTAGCCATAATCCTGTAAAATGATTAGCAGTAGGGTGAATTCGGAATGTGGGGTTACCTGTAACTTTTTAACAAATACCTTCTCCCCCAGGTAAATAAGTAACATCAGTAGTTGGAGGACGGGAACTGAGTAAAACCCCCCTTTCTATAAACATTACAATAACAAACCCCCCTGCTGTCATACCAGAACTAACTAGCAAAATAGAAAAAGAAAAAAAAAAGAACCCATGGAAAAAAAACTTCAAAAAATGCCATCGGCCAGTATGCAGCTTGTTTTCCCGAACTTGCAAAACAATCAAAAAAGAAAAATTGTTGCTAGAAGGTCTCCCGACTAGGGATGAGCTCGGTGTTCGAGTCGAACATACGTTCGACTCGAACATCGGCTGTTCGATCGTTCGCCGAACAACGAACGATTTGGGCCGTTCGCGCCTAATTCGCGGCCCACAATGCACTACGCCATCGCAGTGTCATCCAGGCGCTGTGATTGGCCAAGCATGCACTGTGACCCCGCATGCTTGGCCAATCACAGCGCCGGCAGCGAGGAGAGCAATGATTGGCCACAGGCAGGATGCCTGTGGCCAATTATTGCTGAGGGTGTTTAGTACACGCCCCACACTATAAAAGGCCGCCAGCACGGTGGCCTAGTGTAGTGTGTTCCGGAGCAGGGAAAGAGAAGCATAGGCAGGGACAGTGACATTTTTTTGTCTTGCTTAACCTGGATTCCTTTAGTTTAGGGAAAGAGAAGGATAGGTAGGGAGAGTGTCAGTCTGTTTTACTGTGCTAAACCTTGTTTGTAGGGACAGGGAAGGACAGTGAGGGAAATTCTCATTGTGCTATACTGTGCTAAAGCATTCCTCATCAACCATCTTTAAAAAAAAAAATTATAGGGACAGAAAACTATAGGTAGGGAGAGTGTCAGTGTGTTTTACTGTGCTAAACCTTGTTTGTAGGGACAGGGAAGGACAGTGAGGGAAATTCTCATTGTGCTATACTGTGCTAAAGCATTCCTCATCAACCATCTTTAAAAAAAAAAATTTATAGGGACAGAAAACTATAGGTAGGGAGAGTGTCAGTGTGTTTTACTGTGCTAAACCTTGTTTGTAGGGACAGGGAAGGACAGTGAGGGAAATTCTCATTGTGCTATACTGTGCTAAAGCATTCCTCATCAACCATCTTTAAAAAAAAAAATATTATAGGGACAGAAAACTATAGGTAGGGAGAGTGTCAGTGTGTTTTACTGTGCTAAACCTTGTTTGTAGGGACAGGGAAGGACAGTGAGGGAAATTCTCATTGTGCTATACTGTGCTAAAGCATTCCTCATCAACCATCTTTAAAAAAAAAAAAAATATAGGGACAGAAAACTATAGGTAGGGAGAGTGTCAGTGTGTTTTACTGTGCTAAACCTTGTTTGTAGGGACAGGGAAGGACAGTGAGGGAAATTCTCATTGTGCTATACTGTGCTAAAGCATTCCTCATCAACCATCTTTAAAAAAAAAAATTTTATAGGGACAGAAAACTATAGGTAGGGAGAGTGTCAGTGTGTTTTACTGTGCTAAACCTTGTTTGTAGGGACAGGGAAGGACAGTGAGGGAAATTCTCATTGTGCTATACTGTGCTAAAGCATTCCTCATCAACCATCTTTAAAAAAAAAAATTTTTATAGGGACAGAAAACTATAGGTAGGGAGAGTGTCAGTGTGTTTTACTGTGCTAAACCTTGTTTGTAGGGACAGGGAAGGACAGTGAGGGAAATTCTCATTGTGCTATACTGTGCTAAAGCATTCCTCATCAACCATCTTTAAAAAAAAAAAAAATTATAGGGACAGAAAACTATAGGTAGCGAGAGTGTCAGTGTGTTTTACTGTGCTAAACCTTGTTTGTAGGGACAGGGAAGGACAGTGAGGGAAATTCTCATTGTGCTATACTGTGCTAAAGCATTCCTCATCAACCATCTTTAAAAAAAAAATTTTTTATAGGGACAGAAAACTATAGGTAGGGAGAGCGTCAGTGTGTTTTACTGTGCTAAACCTTGTTTGTAGGGACAGGGAAGGACAGTGAGGGAAATTCTCATTGTGCTATACTGTGCTAAAGCATTCCTCATCAACCATCTTTGAAATCCTTGTTTTTTGGACAGTCAGGGAAATTGTCATTGTGCTATTCTGTGCGAAAGCAATCATCCTCAACCATATTTAGAAATCCTTAAGTAAAGGGACAGAGAAGGACACCTGAAGGTAGCCCTTATTGCTTTTTTTCCCACCTCCCTGCAGGCCATCCATTAGAATGTCTGGAAGGCAAACAAGGAGAGGCAGACAGTCAGGAGGCAATAAAAGAGGGCAAGCAGGCTCTGTGTCTGGGGGCAACAGTGCTGGTCGTGGACGCGGTGCATTGTCATCAGCACATGGCCATGGGACACGCTTGTCCTTCTTTTCGGCAGCTGGACATGTTGAGCCACATCATGCCGAAGACTTGGTAGAGTGGATGACCAAGCCCTCCTCCTCCTCCTCATCCTCTCTCACCCAGGCTCAGGGTACTGGCAAAGCAGCTGCCAAAGCGTCCTCTTCCCTGGTATCAATGTCAGACTCATCATCAGTCACTCCTTCCCTAGACCCACCATGTCCTCCTCCTGAGGAGTCCCCCGAACTGTTTGAGCACAGTGTTGGGTACATGCTCCAGGAGGATGCCCAGCGTTTCGAAGGGTCTGATGATGAAACCCAGCTAGAGGAAGGCAGTAGCGTGAGAGCAGACAGAGGGGATGCTCAAGAAGGACACCAATCTGGCAGTCATTTTCCAGCAGCTGCAGCATACTGCCAGATTGGCTCCAGTGATGAGGAGGGAGGGGATGATGAGGTCACTGACTCCACGTGGGTGCCTAATAGGAGAGAGGAGGAGGAGGAGGATGAGGAGGAGGCACATCTCCAATGAGGCAGGATGCCCTTTGGTGGCCAGCGTAAGGGCAGTACACCGACGGAATCACACCGCAGAGCTCCGCCTGTGCAGGGCGCTGCCTCTGCCCGTCATTCAAAAAGTTCTTTGGTGTGGGCCTTTTTTGAGGCTAGTGCATCAGATCGCACAGCTGCTGTTTGCAACATATGTCTCAAGCGTATATCGCGTGGCCAAAACATCAGCCGCTTGGGTACCACATGCCTGACCAGACATATGTTGACCTGCCATGCAGCTCGTTGGCAAGCCTACCTCAAAGACCCACACCAAAGAACAAAGCGGACCTCTCCTTGCACCGCATCAGCTGGGATCTCCAACCCCACTATAACTTCAGTCCTCTCTGAAACATGCACTGAGAGGAATGAAGGTGTAGAATTAGGTGTGTCACAGCCAAGTACTTGCGGCCACTCTGCTAGCAGTACACCGACGTCCGATTCTAGCAGGCAAATTTCCCTGCCCCAGCTGCTGGACCGTCGAAAGAAGTTCACTCCCAGCCATCCACATGCCCAGCGGTTGAATGCTAGCTTGGCTAAATTGCTAGCGCTTCAACTGCGGCCTTTTCAGTTGGTAGACTCGGCCCCCTTCCGTGAGTTTGTGCAATGTGCGGTTCCTCAGTGGCAGGTTCCCAAACGCCACTTTTTCTCACGGAAGGCTATTCCGGCTCTCTACCGGCATGTGGAAGGCAATGTCTTGGCCTCGCTGGACAGGGCGGTCAGCGGTAAGGTGCATATTACCGCTGACTCATGGTCCAGCAGGCATGGACAGGGACGTTACCTTTCTTTCACGGCCCATTGGGTCACTCTTTTGGCAGCTGGGAAGGATGCAGGACAAGGTGCAGTAGTGTTGGAGGTTGTTCCACCGCCACGCCTCCAAAATGCTACTACTGGTTGTGACACACCTCTCTCCTCCACCCCCTCCTCTTCTTCTTCCTCCATGGCCTCTTCCTGTGCTTTGTCCTCTGAACCAGCGGTGCTCCGTAGGCGTTCAAGGGGCTACGCAAGTACGCAGGCAAAAAGATGCCATGCCGTGCTTGCGCTGGTGTGTTTGGGGGACAGAAGCCACACTGGGGCAGAGGTCCTGTCTGCTCTGCAGGGCCAGGCCGAGAGGTGGTTGACGCCACGCCAGCTTAAGCCAGGAATGGTGGTTTGCGACAATGGCACCAACCTCCTCTCCGCCCTCCGACAGGGACAACTGACCCATGTGCCCTGTGTGGCTCACGTCCTTAACCTGGTGGTGCAGCGGTTCTTGGGCAGGTACCCGGGCTTACAGGATGTCCTGAGGCAGGCCAGGAAAGTCTGTGTGCATTTCCGCAGATCTTATAATGCCAGTGCTCGCCTGGCTGAGCTGCAAAAGGAGTTGAACCTGCCCAAGAACCGCCTTATATGTGACATGCCCACCAGGTGGAACTCAACGTTGGCCATGCTGCAGCGGCTGCACACGCAGCAGAGGGCCATCAATGAGTACCTGTGCGACTACGGCACCAGGACAGGGTCAGGGGAGCTTGTTTTTTTTTCTCCACGCCAGTGGGGCATGATCAGGGATGCATGCACTGTCCTGGCACCATTTGAGGAGGCCACGAGGATGGTGAGCAGTGACAGTGCATGCATCAGTGACACTGTACCTCTTGTCCACCTGTTGGAGCACACGCTGCGTGGAATAATGGACAGGGCACTTGAGGCAGAACAGAGGCAGGAAGAGGAGGACTTCCTTGCCTCTCAAGGCCCCCTTTACCCAGACAGTGTTCCTTCTGTCCCACCCATCGCACAGGAAGAGGATGAGGAGGAGGAGGAGGAGGATTGTGTCAGCATGGAGGTGGAGCCTGGCACTCAGCAGCATCAACAGCAGCAGTCTTTTAGGGATGATTTACAGTCCCAAGAAACCCGTGGACTTGTACGTGGCTGGGAGGAGGTGGCTGCGGATCAGGTCGTCCTTAGTGACCCAGAGGACTCCGGACCGAATGCCTCAGCTAACCTACGCTGCATGGCCTCCCTGATCCTGCAAAGTCTGCGGAAGGATCCTCGTATTCTTCGGATCAAGGAGAGGGACCATTACTGGCTGGCCACTCTCCTTGATCCACGGTACAAGGGTAAGGTTGCGGACCTTATGTTACCGTCGCAGAGGGAGCAGAGGATGAGACAACTCCGGGAGGCCTTGCAGAAAGGTCTGTGCAACGCGTTCCCAGAGACTGGGAGGTTACAAACTCCTGGTCCTGGACAACGAGTTGCTGAGGCTTCGGCCAGTCAAAGAAGGAGCGGTGGGGAAGGTGGCCGTCTGACCGATGCGTTCAGACAATTCTTTAGTCCCTAGCCCCAAAGTATGATCGGTTCCAGCAACCATCGCCAGCGTCTGATAAACATGGTGCAGGAATATCTAGGGGCAAGGTCAGACTTGGACACCTTCCCCACTGAAAATCCTCTGGCTTACTGGGTCTTGAGGATGGATCACTGGCCAGAGCTTGCACAGTATGCAATTGAGCTACTGGCCTGTCCTGCATCCAGCGTTCTTTCGGAACGCACATTCAGTGCTGCTGGAGGATTTGTCACGGATCACAGGGTGCGCCTGTCCACCGACTCGGTTGATCGACTGACTTTCATCAAGATGAACCAGTCTTGGATCACCACCAGCTACCACACACCTGATGCTGATATAACAGACTAATTGATTTTAACATGTCACATCCCTTCAAGGCTGATGCTGATGCTGAGTGCCTGTGCTGTTATGTTGACTGGCTATCCTCCTCCTCCGAGTCCTCAATGATACGATTGATGATGATAGCTTGGAAGATCATTTTTGTTTATGGGTGCCGCCACCAGTGCCTAACGCCCAATTTTTCAGCCCCTGTTTAACAGGGGCGTGTAATTACAATTTTTGAAGCAATACTTTGCAACAGGGCTCATTGCTGTGCTCCAAGTACAGTATCTGTGAGGGGTTGCAGTGTTGTGCCACCAGTGCCTAAGGCCCAATTTTTCAGCCCCTGTTTAACAGGGGCGTGTAATTACAATTTTTGAAGCAATACTTTGCAACAGGGCTCATTGCTGTGCTCCAAGTACAGTATCTGTGAGGGGTTGCAGTGTTGTGCCACCAGTGCCTAAGGCCCAATTTTTCAGCCCCTGTTCAACGGGGGCATGTAATTACAATTTTTGATCTAATAATTCACAGCAGGGCCCATTGCTGCACCCACCAAGAGTAACTCTGAGGGCTTACAGTGTTGTGGCAACGCCACCACCACCACCACCACGAAAGGCCCAATTTTTCAGCCCCTGTTCAAAAGGGGCATGTAATTACAATTCTTGATCTAATAATTCACAGCAGGGCCCATTCCTGCACCCACCAAGAGTAACTCTGAGGGCTTACAGTGTTGTGGCAACACCACCACCACCACCACCACCACGAAAGGCCCAATTTTTCAGCCCCTGTTCAACAGGGGCATGCAATTACAATTCTTGATCTAATAATTCACAGCAGGGCCCATTGCTGCACCCACCAAGAGTAACTGTCAGGGCTTACAGTGTTGTGGCACCAGCACCACCATCAAAGGCCCAATTTTTACTACCACTGTTCAACAATTATATGTAATTACAATTCCTGATATAATAGTTGACAGCAGGGCGTTCCAGCACCAACCAAGAGTAACTGTGAGTGCTTACAGTGTTGTGCCAACACCAACAACTAAGGGGCCTATTTCTGCAGAGTATATACGGCAGGTCCCTACTTTCAAACATCCAACTTACAAACGACTCCTACTTGCAAACGCAAGAAGACAACAGGAAGTGAGAGGAAATCTACCCCTAGGAAGGAAAATTCTCTCCTGTAAGAATTAATATGGGAGAAAGGTGTCTCCTCTGTACTGATGCTTTATCACCAATCCTTGTTTCAAGAAAAACACCACATTTCAAAAACAGTTGTCATTGGGACGGAAAGTGAGGTGAAATGTTCTGAACAGGGGCACAGACAGCAAAACAAATGTTACAGGGGTGATAACCCTTACCTATGTTTTCCAAAAAGTTTAAAAATAGATTTTTGGGCTGGAGCTACACTTAAACAATGTACCTGTTCAAAATTACAAACAGATTCTACATAAGAACAAACCTACAGTCCCTGTCTTGTATGCACCGCCTGTATACGGCTGTTCAGAGTATATAGGGCCTTTTTTATTTCATGTGCGGGGTTCCCCTTAATATCCATACAAGACCCAAAGGGGCTGGTAATGGGCTGGGGTAGGAGGGGGGGGGGGTCATGGGGTAGCTATGCCATTTTTCTTAAAGATTTTCATCCATATTACCGGGACCAGACATTACATTAAAGCCGCAAGCAGTTTTAAATGGCTTTTTTTTCCTTTAGAAGTGTCATTTTGTGCAGGGACAGTTCTAAACACGGGAAACACGTGGCACTTCACAGGCATACTTTAGACACCCCCCAGGTACGATATTTAAAGGAATATTTGACTTTTTTTTTTTCACTTTATGCATCATTAAAATGACTGCTCCCGAAAAACGACCGTTTTTAAAACTTATTTTTGCATTGATACATGTCCCCTGGTGCAGAACCCGGGTTCCCAAACCCTTTTTAGGACAATAACATGCATAATAGTCGTTATAATTAGCACTTTAGAATTCGAACGTTCGCATCCATTGTATTTAATAGGGTTCTAATGTTCGTACGAACTTTCGGTCCGTTCGCGGGTTCTGGTGCGAACCGAACCCGGGGGTGTTCGGCTCATCACTACTCCCGACGTAAAAAAAAAGTCCAGCAAGACTACTAGTTCTTATCTAAATTGTTCCGAGGAGCTCCAGTTTAAACTGTATAGTTGAAACATGTTGCAATGAAATTTAGGCAAGTATATGCCAAAAAGCAGTGGTCCCCAACCTTTTTGGCACCGGGGACCGCTTGCGTGGAAGAAAATTGTGCCAAGGACCCGGGGGGGGGGGGGGGGTCTCGATTTTTCACGGGCAATGGCTGGTGTTAGCGCTTCAATCGTCACGGCACCATGCTTAATATGGTGTCAGGGTGATTGAAGTGCATTATTTCTATTATTACATTGTAGTAATAAATGAAATAGTTCAACTCATCATAATGTAGAATCAGTGGGAGCCCCGAGCGTGTCACGTGCCACTGTCGCCTGCTACCAGATGTGGATAGTCACTTGCCACGCTGCCTGTCACCAGATGCGGAATGTCACTTGCCACATCACCTGCCACAAGATGTGTAATGTCACTTGCCACATCACCTGCCACGCTTACTGCCACAAGATGTGTATTGTCACTTGCCACATCACCTGCCACGCTTACTGCCACAAGATGTGTATTGTCACTTGCCACATCACCTGCCACGCTTACTGCCACAAAATGTGTATTGTCACTTGCCACATCACCTGCCACGCTTACTGCCACAAGATGTGTAATGTCACTTGCCACATCACCTGCCACGCTTACTGCAACAAGATGTGTAATGTCACTTGCCACATCACCTGCCACGCTTACTGCCACAAGATGTGTAATGTCACTTGCCACATCACCTGCCACGCTTACTGCCACAAGATGTGTAATGTCACTTGCCACATCACCTGCCACGCTTACTGCCACAAGATGTGTAATGTCACTTGCCACATCACCTGCCACGCTTACTGCCACAAGATGTGTAATGTCACTTGCCACATCACCTGCCACGCTTACTGCCACAAGATGTGTAATGTCACTTGCCACATCACCTGCCACGCTTACTGCCACAAAATGTGTAATGTCACTTGCCACATCACCTGCCACGCTTACTGCCACAAGATGTGTAATGTCACTTGCCACATCACCTGCCACGCTTACTGCCACAAAATGTGTATTGTCACTTGCCACATCACCTGCCACAAGATGTGTAATGTCACTTGCCACATCACCTGCCACGCTTACTGCCACAAGATGTGGATTGTCACTTGCCACATCACCTGCCACGCTTACTGCCACAAGATGTGGATTGTCACTTGCCACATCACCTGCCACGCTTACTGCCACAAGATGTGGATTGTCACTTGCCACATTACCTGCCACAAGATGTGAATTGTCACTTGCCACGTTGCATGTCACCAGATGCAGAGTGAGTGGAGCGCCCCTTGTGGTATATCAGGCAGACAGCTGAGGGGGTGAACTACAAGTTCCAGCACACCTCACCTGTACTCCCACACACAGCTTACCTGTCGCTGATGACGTCACATCTCTGTGGGATCGCCCCCCTGGATATAGCAGGGTGTCTCCTTTCTCATGCTGCAGCCGGTCTCCTTCGGCTGTCACTTTCTGGCTCCACCTCTCTGCCATGCCTGATTAGCTGTCCGGGGGGGGCAGGCAATCTGCGCCGCTGAACAAGTTCTTACAGCGAGGAGCCGCAGGAGAGCGGTGATGCGTGGCGGGCAGTGTGAGATGATGTCATCTCTCTGCTCCCCGCCCCATCTCAGACACTGAGACAGAGCACTGATTTGAGGGCGGAAAAGCTGTGATGCAGGGGGCGGAGAGAGATATCATCTCTGCTTGCCTGCCCGCTCGCTTCTTCCACCCACCCAGCGCTCTCATGCCGGCAGCTCAGCACAGCGTATCTCTTGACGGCCGCCCGCACCCGCGGCCCGGCTGCAGAAGAGCCACGGCCCAGTAGTGGGCCGGGGACCGGGGGTTGATGACCCCTGCCAAAAAGGATTATAACCGGCTTAAGTAGTACTGTGCCGCCATCTAGTGGCGTCAGGTTTTAGTGACCATATGCGCACCTAACTAAAACATAAAAGCATTGTAAAAGTCAACAGTAAAAATAATGTGTAGGCAGCCACTACTCACGACCATCCAGCTGTAGAGAGCACCAGTCCATCCTCCCCGAGCAAACTAGACTAGGAGTAAGCTTCAGGCCTAGTGAGGCACAACCGGTGCAACAGAAAAACAGAAAAACAAAATGTAGCTCACACTTGCGTCTGGTTTACGGATTCCTGTCCAGCCAGTCACAGGCCTCCTGTGCTGTCTCAAAAAATGTAACTGCGCCCTGATGTTGAATACGCAGCCTGCTAGGGTATAGCATACTATATTGGATATTTTTCTCCCGCAATTTCTTCCGCACCTCAGTGAAAGATCTCCGTTTGCGCTGTGTTTCAGCTGAAAAATCCGGAAACAGCATCACTTTCGTGTTGTCATATCTGAGCTCTAGGATTTTCCTGGAGGCTGCTAAAATCATGTCTCGGTCTCTGAAATTCATGAAACGCACTAGAAACGGCCTAGGGTAATTACCCGGAGGACGCCCTCCCGTTGGGACCCTGTGCGCACGCTCCACCACATATGTTGGCGGCCGGTCCCCTAGAGATAGCAGGTGTTTAAAGAAATCTTCTGCAAAGGTGGTTGTATTGGACCCCTCCGCTCCCTCCGGCAATCCCACCACCCGCACATTGTTCCTCCTCTGTCTGTCCTCGGCATCATCTGCGCGGCTCTGCAACGCTTTTACCATAGTATGCAATTCAGACAACTGATTGCCTTGTATATGTGAAACATCTTCTACTTCGGATATTCTTTCTTCCGTCACAGTGAGCCGGCCCCTGATCTTATCTAAATCATGTCTGATGAATGTACATTCGGTTGTTAGATGATCAATGCTCACCATAACTGCTGCCTTGCTTGCTGCGCAATTGCTTCCAAGATCGGGCGAGTGATCGCATCTTGTGCATCGACTGGTACAGGAGAATTTGATCTGGACTCGGCGGCATCCGCCTCAGGTACGTCTTTTTCGGGCGCAGCCATGTTCTTTGCTTGACGCCCCGACCGCTTGGTAGAAGGAGTGGTGGGTAAGATGGCAGCGGCAAGTCCCGCGTCCGGGCCTTTGGAGGAGCGCGTTTGGCATTGCTGTTTGGCGTTCCGATGACCGGCTCTAGAGGCCCCCTTCCGCATGTCCAGGGGCCCCCCTGCTCAGGCTGATGCTGCAGCTCCCAGGAGCTCTATTTATGCAACCCACAGTAGTACAAGGGCTTCTTGCGCAGTATCTAATTCTCAACAGCCCACCTTATTTAGTATGGGGAGAGGCACAGGGAAGGCAGGGCAGTGTCTCTGGGCATTGAGGGTGAATCAGAGAGGATAGTGTCGCTGTCCCAGGGGTGCAGGGAGGAAGATGCCAGTACACAGTATCCTGATGAGGAGGGGGGGGGGAGTCGAATCAGGCAGGGACAGGCCTCAGGATGGCACCCGCAGTCCCTCACCAGGGATCTCCCAGCTATACCCCAAACACCCCCAGGCCAACCTCCACCCAGGGGCTCCAGGCAACAGGCAAGGCTTCACAGACCCGGGAGCTCAGTAATCCAGCCCCAGGCTTGCGGGCATGCAGTAGGCCTCAGTCTGTGGTGTGGTGTGTCCCTGCAGCAGGGAGCCAGCCGCGGCCCTGAGCAGTGCACTCAGCCAATCACTTCCTCCCCGGCCGTTGGAATAAATGATCCGGGCACCCGGATGGCCCCAGGGAGAGTCAGGGATCCCTCAGAGTCCCCACAGGTCTCAGCAATGACCTGACGGATCCGGAGCTCCCGGCCGCAAGATGGCGGCGTGCCGGGGGGAGCCGATCACCTCCCGCAGTCCCCTCAGCCTCCCTCACCTGCCGAAGCTCTCCAGGGGCCGACACTGCTGGCGGGTAGCAGCGCCGCCCGTCCCCCTTCCGATCGCGGCTCCGGAGCTTTAAGAAGGATGCAGGCCGCAGGGATCCAAGATGGTGGCGGACCTTCACAGCAAGGAGCTTGTCACAGGCCTGTGCAGCCCTGATCACGCCACCCCGCTCCACGATAGACAGCTGTATGGGTACAGATGATGCCCAGCTAAGAAGTAGGCTAGCCTGGGAATTCTCTAGGCACGCTGTATAGCAGGATGAATGAGGATTGTTAGCCGGATCAATGGAGCTCCTCTGAAACACGTCCTGCTCCTTCTACATCCGGACACGCCCCCTCCCACAAGTGGGTTTGAACTTTAGTTTGGTGTTTATGCGGATCTGCAGCTTATAAGGTAATTCCCCCCAAAGTAAGAAGTTCATGCGTGATGGTGAAGCTGTCCCAACATCTTATGACACGGCCGATCGCGAGGATCTGATGGCGCGAGAAATTAAGAATGGCAGGGACAGCCAGAAGGGATTTGTTCACCAACCCCGACCAGGTTGGGCATGGGGTCCTGGATGTACAAGGTGGGGGGGGCTTGGGCTTGGGATACGATTGAACAATTCTCATCCGTTAAGGATAGGGTTCTTCATGTAACTGTTGAAGCCAGAGCTATAGCTAAGTGAAGGTTGGGAGTCCTTTTAGGGGTCTGGGGATCTAATTTTTATTTTACAGCGGATCGTGGTTAAAGGAAGTGGGAATATATATACTCATGTTGTTTTTATTTCTATTCTTTCTATGTCGTGACGAGGTGCGCCTGTTGCCTGATTGGACGCGTGACCAGAGTTTCCTTGATGAGACGCCCCGAAACCGGACCCACATACAAGACACAGAGGATCACAGACGGATCGGCGATTACTACAGCTCACCATGTCGTGTCCTCCTTTATAAGTCATGCCCCTGAAGAGTAGAGTCTACATGTCAAGCCGTGTTTTCCTTTTTATGGACTAAGGACTGATTCATTTCCAGGTATAAGAAGCAGATCAAGTTTCATCGATGGACATGGGGTGCATATGACAAAAAAGGAAGGACTGTTGTGGAAAAATGTATTAATGTATGTTGTCAGATGTCCCCCAATGTCAGTTTTGCTGTAATGCGCTCATCTGAGCGTATTTGCACATACAGACGTTGGTGGAAGATCGGTGGTGGGAAAATCTTCCTATGGAAACAGCGATGTTTGCTCCATTTAGAGATGTTGTTTTACGCCTCATCAGGGGACTGGCCACTTCCTGACGGGGGCGTTAAATGACTCCGAGCGGACAGATCTGTGTCCACAAGAACAGTAGCATAGCTATACGACAATTGTGGTCCATTGAGGCATAATTGTCGTATAGTTCCTGTCATTGGTAGCAGTGAGTTTGGTTTGCACACGGCTTTGTACAAAGCCATGCTTTCTACTGTTCCTTTGTCTCACAGAAAGCATGACCCCTGTACACAGCCGTTTGCACACATCACTGCTAGAATTTTATTTGAATTTAAACATGTCTGTGATTGGTTCTTTTCAAAATATACAAAATGTCTGAATGGCTGTTTTGTGAAGCCAACACCTTCTTTTGTTGCTCATGTTGACTATAAATAAAGGGAGCTGGCTATCCCAGGGAGACTCTGCTCTGGGATGGCCTGATGATAAGACCTATGTGTGAGGCTTGCTTCTTGGAATGAATGATGGGACGGATGAATGGTGAGTGGAACTTAGCCTAAAGATAGCATTATTGCAAAAAGATGGAATCTAAAGTGTGTGCTTATTTAGCACAGGAAATATAGGCTGTATGCTCTGCATGGTACCTGTATTTCCACTCCACCAGCAGGACTGACGAACAGGATATCATCATCAGGTGAGTCACTGTGGAAAGATTAGAGCTGGCAATTAACCGACAGCTGAGCGGCCTGCTCTGAGAAGGAAGGGCTGAGCCCAGCCCGAAATGTAGTGCCACTGAAATATTATAAATCTTCCCTTACAGCCCAACTTCTTGCAGCAGCCCAAGCCGCTGTTCCGACTCTGAAATCGACGTCACCCCCCTCAATAAGGATGTGGTTCATGAGAATTAATGAAATATATAGGATGCAGCAGTTAACAGCCATGCTTTACATTTATGAGGAAAAATTCTACAACACCTGGTCTTCTTGGAGAGTATATACTGGTTCAACTATCTATCAGGACCAGATACACACCAACGTTTGATTTTATTTTATTTGCCCTGGTGCACTGTTGTTGTGGGCATGGTGGTGGAGGTGGGGGGGGGGGTTCTTTTTTTGTTACAATAAAAATAAACTTCTGGGACATTTCTTGATAGGCACAAAGAACCAAAATATCTGATGAGCACCTTGAAAATTCATTGAGATATGCTACTACATTCATCGATCCAGATATTGATGCATTAGTTTCAAATATTAAATATCACACTAGTTTTATATTGCCCACTTTTATAATGAAAAATATTACCAAAAAAATTATGTTATAACTCTGATAGGTACATTAGCTGTATCAGTGATTGTTAACTTGTGATCTGCCCGACCTTTCTGATATCATTAGCTATCCTTTATTGTTAGTGTATTTTATTGTGTGGCCCAAAACAATTCCTCTTCTTCCAATGTGGCTCAGGAAGGTCAAAAGGTTGGAGACCCCTGATATAGAGGATAGCTTGCCAGGGGGTGCCCCTGGTTACACAATCACAAAAAAAAGTCTGAACGTAAACAAATATAACACGTATTTGAAAAAGTCCTCCATTAAAAAAAAAAAAAAATACAAAAATGTCCTACAATGTAAATCCATCATCAAGCACATGATACAGCAATGCCGATCCTCATCAGTTATAATGAACGACAATCCAGATGGCGCTTGAATTGCAGATATGATCTCTGGCTTGTCGGAATTATTCTTTAGGGCTCGCATCACTATTCTTCCTCCAGACTTCAATAGCCTTAGATAGCTAGACCAGAGCTAAGGCAGGTTTACAGGCCGCATGTCATAGATGGGAAATCTGTTCTCACTGGAGTAGATTGGCTGACCAGGTCTAGGTAGCAACAGCTGGGGACTAGACCATGAGAGCCTGTCGGAGTCATGGATAGGCAAAGGACAGTGCATGCACTCAATACCCTATGGCACTGAAAGGAATAGAATCAGTGTGTCTGCTCATTCAGCATATGTGAGAGCCCTTAGAATGGCCAAGGTGCAGTGTATAAGAAAGCCACCTGGTCTTCACCAAAACACTCTGCAAAGGGTGATGAAGTTTGCAACTGATGATTCCTAGGTTGCGGACCTTGAACTCACCTAAACAGGTAGCTATTGGAAACTGAATACAGATACTCACTAGCAGTGGCGTAGCGTGGGGGGTGCAGGGGGGCCGTGGCACCGGGCGCAACATTTAGGGGGCGCCCGCCAGTATGTGTCACAGTGGCTGCCTCCTCCTAAATGTACTTTCCTGTGTCCCCGTGCTCTGCCGCCATGTTCAGTCTCAGGCGCCCTGTGATTGCGCGTATGGGGTCATGTGCGGTGGCAGGACTGGCCTGTCCACGATCGCAGTAGATCCTGGAGTCCCGCCTCCACCCATGTTCAGTATCCTGCACCCTGTGATTGGGCGAACCACAACCGCGATCGTTAACAAGCCAGCCCCGCCGCCCAATCACAGGGTACCGGAGTCTGAACATGGCGAAGTGCGGGGGACACAAGAAATGGATTTTGAGCTGCCGCTGTCTTCTCCTCCTCCTCTCCTCCAAAGAAGAAAAGGTAAGACTCCCTCGTGAACGTGAGAGTCGTGTTGGTGTTGCTAGGGAGATGGAGCAGCCAGCCAGAGAGAGAAAGAGTAGAAGAGCAGCTAGAGTCATGCAGTGTAGTGTAGTGGTCAGTGTAATGGTCAGTATAGTATAGTGGTCAGTGTAGTATAGTGGTCAGTGTAGTGTAGTGGTCAGTGTAGTGGTCAGTGAAGTGTAGTGGTCAGTGTAGTATAGTGGTCAGTGTAGTATAGTGGTCAGTGTAGTATAGTGGTCAGTGTAGTATAGTGGTCAGTGTAGTATTGTGGTCAGTGTAGTATTGTGGTCAGTGTAGTATTGTGGTCAGTGTAGCATTGTGGTCAGTGTAGTATAGTGGTCAGTGTAGTGGTCAGTGTAGTGTAGTGGTCAGTGTAGTGTAGTGGTCAGTGTAGTGTAGTGGTCAGTGTAGTATAGTGGTCATAAATAAAATATCTGAAAAAACTCCCTAAGGTTTCTCTGATCCAAGTGCTCAATGGCACAAAGCAAAAATGTCCTGCAGCTCAGCAGCTATTATATAATAATGAAAACCGTAATGTAAAATATGCTAAATTCAACAATTGTGAACAATTATAGAATAAACATTAACAGCGCTTATGAAAGAATCTGGAGTTCCTAAAAAGATATGAATTCATATCCTGCAGAAAGAAATAGGATAAAATAAAGTTAAAATTAAAGAGCTTGTACACCCCTCAAGTGAAGCTCAAAAATAAAAGAGTCCAATTCTCAAAGGCATTAAAATAACAGTATTGTCCCTGTAGATCAGAAACACTGAAAAAAATCCTAAAGGTGCCTGGGACTGATCCACCGACCTCCGCCCCTGGGCCAAAGGTGCCCAGAACGGACAGGAACACACACCCTGGGGTAGGACCCCTGACAACGAACCCTGAACAGGCAGCGTCTGCCCCTTTTATATCCTCTCCAAGCATGCACAGCAGGCCTGCCACACCCACCGTACGGCTGCTGAGAGGGGACACACAAGGGACAGCACTGGATTAGCGGTTTGACCCTGGCCTACTATAGCAGCGCCACCTGCAGGCCACAGGGAACTATACACCAACACTCTCCCTGAAACAAAAATGGTTGCAAGAACTCTAACAATTGGGGTGTTTGGGCACAACTACCACCCAACACTTCCCCTAAATTTAGCACCCCGCTACATACTCCCCCCACTAAATAGACACTGGTCCCCAGTGTCTGGAGCAAACCTATGTCTCTCAAGCCTGAGTCAACATAGACCTATTCCAGAAACTATCTAAAAAAAACATTTGGAAAAAAATATGTTTGCTTGTGCCGGAACCTGAACATGGGGAAAGGGAGTTAAGTGCAGAAATGAAAGAAGAGCAGAGAAACACATGTGTACATCACATTCTAAATGACACATAAACTACAATTTCAATGTACATTTCCAGTTCCCTCCCCTCTGTAATAGCTAAATCCACCCCATACTCAGTGATTTGCTTGGTGTCCACCTGCAGAGGGAAGAAAGAAAACACACAATCAATCATTTCTAACATCCTAAACTACCGTATATACTCGAGTATAAGCCGACCCAAATATAAGCCGAGGCACCTAATTTTACCACAAAAAAATGGGAAAACGTATTGACTCGAGTATAAGCCTATGGTGTCCATCTGCATGCCTCACTGTGCCTCACTTTGCCTCACTGTGTCCATGTGCATGCCTCACTGTGTCCATGCCTCACTGTGTCCATGCCTCACTGTGCCCATGCCTCACTGTGCCCATGCCTCACTATGTCCATGACTAGACTGACGTTTAACATGGGAGTCTATGGAAGGAGTGCCCGGGTTTGAAAAATCGGTGCTCCCTGTTTGTAGGTCCCCTAGACAACAAACTTTGCACACTTGTAGAGGAGAAATGGGTCTAAATGTGTGCCAAGTTTCGGGTCCAGGGAACCTACGACCGGCCGGTACCAGGTCCCCAAACTGACCAGAGAAATTACAGTTTAACATGAGAGTCTATGGAAGGAGTGCCCAGCTTTGAAAATTCGCTGCTCCCAGGCCATAGGTTCCCCGGACAACAAACTTTGCACACTTGTAGAAGAAGAGTGGGGCTACATGTGTGCCAAGCATGGGGTCCAGACGACCTACGGCCGGCCGGTACCGGGTCCCCAAATTCTGGGAGATCAGGCACAAAAAGTATAAGCCGAGGGGGGCATTTTCAGCACAAAAAAATGTGCTGAAAAACTCGGCTGATACTCGAGTATATACGGTATATACATTAGAAGAGAAAAGATTCTCCCCGAAGGAAAAATCCTTTCCTTCTAAAAGTAAGACACACTTCAAATGGAGTGCAAAAGTTTCGCAACACCGCCACCTAGTGGAAGTGCCACCGTCAAAACACTTGTCCTGGAAAAAAAAAAACTTTCTTTCTTTTGAAGATGAATCCTTTTCTTTCTTGAACCTGACTGTGGCCCTGAACTATTACTACCCCAAAAGTCACTGCCTTTTTGGCACTGTGAGAGGAGAAAAAAAACACAACAGCTCCTGCTCTTCCAGAATGTAGAATACCCCATCAGCAAGGGTAAAGTTCCTTGGGCTCCGGGAGAGTATACTCCGGAATGTAACAAAGGCAAACACAAAAGAGTCCAGTCTCTTAAAGGTAGTACTGTGGATGCGGCAGCACTAATGGTTTCCAGTTCTTGTCAAAAGTGTCTATGTGATACTCAACATTGTCCTTATCCTTACGATAGATAACCACTCTGTCAGCATGAATATGCCTGCCAAGCATCCATGAAGGCCTACACTCCTTATACCGCTTAGTGACTGCGGCAGAATAGGCAAAGTACCTACGGGCCTGGGGTACCTTTAGATAAGTCCAAAGGAAGTCCACGTACCACCGATATCTATTGGCGTCCACTTCAAACAATAACTCCTTTGGCAAATACGTGTCATGGATATGCATTAATGTCTGTCTGCCATCTTGCCTTTCCTCCTCATGTGTTCATCTTAGAGGCCAGAACCCTTTCACCTGGCTTCCTTTGTAGTCTCCTCCCAGCCTGACTTCACCCCAGGCCCTATCACAGAGCACTATGTTAACCTGTGCACTGCAGGCCTGCTTTGCTGATCAACGTGTTTGTTAGGCATTGTGTGTTTGGGTTCCTGCCTGCCGTGTGCTACGTCTGTCTCTCTGTTTTATATTTGGCTTGTCCCCGGCTATCCCTGTCTGCTCGTGACCCTTGACCTTCGGCTTGTCCTTCATTATCCTTGTCTGCTTGTGGCCCTTGACCTTCTGCTTGTTATTCGTTACTCTTATATCTTGTGCTGCTGCTTCCCCTCTTTTCCCCTTATCCTACGGGGTGTGAGCTAGGAGAATCTAGGGGCCGCGACCTGGATCCAGCCTGCAGCATAACATCCTCACCACTAGAGGCTCTGGAGAAGACCTGCTGGGTCTTAGACTCCGCGCCCTGGGGAATCTTGGCTCTAGCTTCCGTTTGGATCCCGGTTGTGCTCCTCTGGTCCTGCTTTCCACAACCACCCAGTTCCCTATCCGCAGCAGTCAGCCATAGGGTTCACTACCTTGCGGTGCACTCCTGTCCCCCTACGGTGTGCATCTGTCACCTGGCCACAGGTGACCTGACAGTTTGATCAGCCATGAACTCGGCTGACATACCGCTACCCGCGGATGATCCATTGCAGGGCTTAGTTTGCAGACTTGAAACCCAGGAATCGAATCAGACTCAGGTGATGCGATTCCTCCAGGATCTGGCTTCTCGATTCGAGCAGATTCAGGCCTCCTTGGGAACCCTGAATCCGCAACCTCAAGTACAACCAGCGGCTGTACCTATCGCACCAGTCGCAGCCACACACTCACTAAAACTGCCAGCTCCGTTCCGTTTCTCTGAGGACTCCAAGGCCTGCAGGGGGTTTCTCAGCCAGTGCACGATTCATTTTGAGCTTCAGCCTCAAAACTTCCTGTCTGACCGGGCTAAGGTAGCCTATATCATTTCCCTCCTCTCCGGTGAAGCTTTAGCCTGGGCTGCCCCCCTGTGGGAAAGGAATGATCCGGTGGTTTCCAGCCTGTCTGACTTCTTGAAGCTCTTTCGTAATATCTTTGAAGAGCCGGCTCTGGCTTCTTCAGCGGCTAGTGCTGTCTTACATCTTCGCCAAGAATCTAGTTCAGTGGGACAATACGCTCTTCAGTTCCGTATCCACACAGCTGAATTGAGCTGGAATAATGAGGCCCTGGTCGCTACCTTTTTACATGGCCTCTCTGACCGAGTGAAAGACGAATTAGCGGGAAGAGCCATTCCCGTCGGTCTGGACGATGTAATTTCGTTATGCAATCAGATCGACATTCGTTTTCAAGAGAGGTCCTTAGAAAAAAGACGTCAGCACTCTCTGGGTTCTAGCCAGTCTGAGCTCCCCTCCCTTCGTCCCGTGGAGCATCCTCTACCTGCTGAGGAACCTATGCTGCTGGGCCGGACCAGACTAACCCCCGAAGAACGTGCTAGGCGCAGAACTCTGGGCTTGTGCCTCTATTGTGGGGGCAAGGGTCATTTTCGTGACTCCTGCTCGCTTCGTCCGGGAAACGCTCGGGTCTAATACATTTGGAAGGTGGAGTATTGGACCCTGAAACATCACCTTCTCGCCTTCTCTTGCCGGTGTTCCTTCATGTAGGCACTTCTCCTCAGTCAACCCTTGCATATCTGGATTCCGGGGCTGCCGGCAATTTTATGGATTGGAGAACTGCTTCTTCTATGAAGCTTACCCTTTCACCTCTCACTACCCCATTGGTAGTCTCTGCAATTGATGGCACTGTTCTCCCAGGGGGCCCTATTCGCTTCCAGACGCTACCCATTAGGATGTCGGTAGGGATTCTCCACCAGGAGTGGATATCCTTTCTTATTCTACCCAAGGCCTCTACCCCAGTTGTATTGGGCCTCCCTTGGCTACAGCTCCACTCTCCACATGTGGACTGGGTCTCTGGGCAGATCCTGGCCTGGGGTTCCTCATGTTTCTCGTCGTGTCTTCTCAAGGTGACCCCCAAGGAGAGTCTTCCGGTTGCTGCCACTTCTGTTTCTTCTGATCTTCCCGCTGCATACAGCGATTACCGGGATGTGTTCTGTAAGAAATCAGCTGAGGTGCTTCCTCCCCACAGGTCTTTTGACTGTGCTATTGATCTTGTCCCCGGAGCAACTCTACCCAGGGGTCGTACCTACCCTCTGTCCATCCCAGAGACCCAGGCCATGTCTGAGTATGTCGCAGAGAATCTGGAGAGAGGTTTCATCCGGAAATCCTCATCGCCTGCAGGGGCAGGGTTCTTTTTTGTTGCCAAAAAGGATGGTACCTTAAGACCCTGCATCGATTATCGAGGTTTAAATGCGGTTACTATTAAAAATCTATACCCCTTACCCTTAATATCTGAACTATTCGATAGGTTGAAGGGTGCCTCCATTTTCACCAAGTTGGATCTCAGAGGCGCGTACAATCTCATTCGAATACGGGAGGGTGACGAATGGAAGACTGCATTCAACACTAGAGACGGGCATTACGAATACCTGGTGATGCCTTTTGGTCTGTGTAATGCTCCAGCCGTGTTTCAAAACTTTGTCAATGAAATCTTCAGAGATCTGCTGTACCAGTTTGTTGTCATCTATCTGGATGACATTCTGATCTTTTCTGAAAATCTGCTCGTCCACAGAAACCATGTCCGCACTGTACTTCAGCGTCTTAGAGAGAACAATCTCTATGCCAAACTGGAGAAATGTTCCTTTGAATGTTCTGAGGTCCTGTTTCTGGGGTGCTTTGTCTCATGTTTGGGTCTTCGTATAGATCCTGGGAAGGTCTTGGCTATTACCAACTGGCCTCTTCCTGCTAGCCTCAAGGCCACACAGCGCTTTCTTGGCTTCACTAATTATTATAGGCAGTTCATAAGGAATTACTCTTCCATTGCCGCGCCTATTATCGCTTTGACCAAGAAGGGTGTGAATGCCAAAGACTGGCCTCCCGAAGCTGTCTCTGCATTTCACAACCTGAAACAGGCCTTTGTTTCTGGCCCCCTCTTGAGGAGACCAAATCCTGGGAATGCTTTTTTTATTGAAGTGGACGCTTCCTCAATGGGGGTGGGAGCTGTGCTTCTTCAAATCTTTGAGAAGAGACGTCTACCATGTGCGTTCTTCTCCAAAAAAAATTCTCAGGCAGAGAGGAATTATGCCATCGGTGATCGGGAACTTCTCGCAATTAAATTGGCGTTAGAGGAGTGGCGTCATCTCTTGGAGGGTTCCCCTCACTCCATAACGATCTTTACCGATCACAAAAATTTACAGTATCTACAGAATGCTAAACGTCTGAATCCTAGACAGGCCAGGTGGAGTCTCTTCTTTGCCCGTTTTAATTTCACGATTACCTACAAACCTGGTTCCTGCAACGGTCGGGCTGATGCGCTCTCTAGGTCATTTGACACTTTGGACGAGGAGTCCGCCCCTGAACCTGAGCCGATAATTCCAATCTCATGCATTGTTGTCCACTCTACCACCCTGAAGTCAAAAATTCCGCCTGGTAAGACCTTTGTCCCCACTGAGCTAAGAGCTAAGATCCTTCGTTGGGGACATGATTCCAAGGTGGCAGGTCATTCTGGATTCCTCCGATCCTTCCTACTCATCAGTCGTCACTACTGGTGGCCTAATCTCCGCTCAGACGTCAAAGACTACGTTAAAGCTTGTCATGTCTGCGCTCAGTCCAAATCCTCCACACAAGCTCCTGCTGGTCTCCTCATGCCCTTGCCCATTCCTAAGGAGCCCTGGGCTCATATTGCCATGGATTTTATCACCGACCTCCCACTGTCTGAGAATAATACAGTCATTTGGGTGGTAATCAATCGGTTCTCCAAGATGGCTCATTTTGTTCCTCTTCCTGGTCTTCCTTCGGCCCCTGCCTTGGTTCCCATTTTCATTCGAGAAATTCTCCGCCTTCATGGGGTTCCTTCTCATATTGTTTCCGAAAGGGGAGCCCAATTCACGTCTCGTTTTTGGAGAGCCTTTTGCAAATCCCTCAATATTGTCTTGGATTTTTCTTCATCTTACCATCCCCAATCCAATGGACAGACTGAGAGGGTTAATCAGGAGTTAGAGGTGTTTCTTCGCACCTTTGTGTCTTCTCACCATGACGATTGGTCCTCTCTACTCCCGTGGGCAGAGTTCTCCCATAACAATCATGTGAATACCAGTTCGCAGAAGACACCCTTTTTCACCGTTTATGGAAAACACCCTCAACTTCCTCTTCCCATGATCTGTTCTCCAGATATTCCAGCTTTGGCTTCGGTTCAGGAGTCTCTCAATTCCGTTTGGGGTGACGTTCATGATTCCCTCCGGGCAGCTGCTGAAAAATTCAAAGGCTTTGCCGACCGCCGCAGGCGTAAACCGCCTTCTCTTCAGCCAGGGGACAAAGTCTGTCTCTCTACCAGGAACATCAAGCTCCGCTCCGAGTTCCTTCTCTGAAGTTTGCTCCACGATTCATTGGTCCATACACAGTAACTGCTAAACTGAATCCGGTTTGTTTCAAACTCCAGATTCCTAAGAGCCTTAAAATCACTAACTCCTTCCATGTTGCTCTTCTAAAGCCTTTAGTCCTCAATAAATTCTCTCGTCCTCTCCCTACCGTGGCGCCTGTCTCTGAGGATAATCAGGAGTACGAGATCAGTCAAATTCTGGACTCCTGACTCTGTAAAGGCGTTCTTCAGTACCTCGTTCTTTGGAAAGTATTTGGTCCTGAGGAGAGGTCTTGGATCACTGCATCTGAGGTCTTTGCCCCTTGTCTGTTAAAGGAGTTTCATCTGAAGTTTCCCTCTATACCTGGGCCCAGGCGGGGAAGGGGGAGGCCTCGTAAGAGGGAGGGTACTGTCATGGATATGCATTAATGTCTGTCTGCCATCTTGCCTTTCCTCCTCATGTGTTCATCTTAGAGACCAGAACCCTTTGACCTGGCTTCCTTTGTAGTCTCCTCCCAGCCTGACTTCATCCCAGGCCCTATCACAGAGCACTATGTTAACCTGTGCACTGCAGGCCTGCTTTGCTGATCAACGTGTTTGTTAGGCATTGTGTGTTTGGGTTCCTGCCTGCCGTGTGCTACGTCTGTCTCTCTGTTTCATATTTGGCTTGTCTCCGACTATCCCTGTCTGCTCGTGACCCTTGACCTTCGGCTTGTCCTTCGTTATCCTTGTCTGCTTTTGGCCCTTGACCTTCTGCTTGTTATTCGTTACTCTTACTGTATATCTTGTGCTGCTGCTTCCCCTCTTTTCCCCTTATCCTACGGGGCGTAAGCTAGGAGACTCTAGGGGCCGCGACCTGGACCCAGCCTGCAGCATAACATCCTCACCACTAGAGGCTCTGGAGAAGACCTGCTGGGTCTTAGACTCCGCGCCCTGGGGAATCTTGGCTCTGGCTTCCTATAGGATCCCGGTTGTGCTCCTCTGGTCCTGCTTTCCACAACCACCCAGTTCCCTATCCGCAGCAGTCAGCCATAGGGTTCACTACCTTGCGGTGCACTCCTGTCCCCCTACGGTGTGCATCTGTCACCTGGCCACAGGTGACCTGACAATACGGGTATTCCCACCCATACTCAGCCGCAACTTTCTGGTTGAACAACCGCTGCATCCTGGATAACGGAGGCATGCTTGCGCGATCTCCCTTCCCTGGCAGAATGATGGTATCCGGGTGTCGAGGTACTTTCACTGCCTCCGGACCAGACATAGGGGCCCGCAATGACACTCGTCCCATCCCGGCAACAGGTGCAGGTATCTCAAGTGGTGGAAGGGCAGACAATGGGACAGATTCCTCCTCAGGCTCCTGGGCCTCCACCCAGGGTGTAGCATCCCCAGTGTCTATGGGTGAGTTCCTTTTTCTACGGGACGAGGACAGGGGTACCTTATCCCAATCCTTCCGCTCAAACAGTTCGTCTATGGCAACATCATCTCCTGGGTCGGAGACGAACTCCAGGTCGGAGGTATCACATTCCTCCGCCGGCAGGTAACTCCGGGTGGATGACGAATCACCGCCTCTCACAAGTTAAATGGCCCTGGGGTCCCTGGCCCAATCACCCCCGACACTTCGGACCTTAGCTAAGGTCCCTTTCCCCGGCTTACCTTGGCTTGTAGCTGAAGCAGGATGTCCGGAACTTTTTCCTATGGATGCATCCGATCCGGGCAAGCGCTGGGGTGTGACTCCATCACGGCCGCAAGAAGGTGTTACATAGTCGACCCTTCTCTTAGGCGGTGGGAGCGAGGACTCTGTAAATACAGAAGCAGCATCCTCCGGTCTCTCCGACTCTTGTTCCTCAACAACCAGGAACACTTTCAACCATGACTTCCTCCGAAGTCTCAACAGTGCGCGTAGGGGTGACTGCAGAAGCTCTGGTTCCTTCTTCCAAAGTGGTGGCGCCCATAAGGCAGTTCAGACGGAAGGCCCGAGGCTTTTCAGTAGGCTGCTCAACCTCAAATAAAAATTCCTTGCACTGCTCACATCTTCCGAAGGGCCTAAGATGCACCACCAGTCCCTGGCATCCGGGACAAACCACTCCAAGGGCCTCCGCCTCTTTGTAGACATAGAGAGCGAAGCGACGCCGAGGCTTCAGTCGGATCCCCGTATCGGTCACAGAAGCAGCAAAGGAGGTAACGTTCATGGTAGTTGAACTCGGAATCCATGCAGCACTAGACGCCATGTTACCCACTCGCCGATCCATTGCGCACTGTCTCTCTGGCGCCAAAGTCACCACGTGCAACTCCTCACATGGCGAGGCTCCTCCCATTTTTCTGCAATGTTTGCAGGTTTACTCACCTTGGGCCCGCCCACGAACTACGCAGCTTGAGCTCTCCTCGTGGCGTAGTTACTTTCTTCAAAGATGGCCGACCTCCACGGAGCCTCACAGGGGAACAAAGTCCAAACTCTGGGCTTCTTCTGCTGTGGAAATCCCGGACTCGAGCTCCCACATCTAGCGCACAGACCCCTCTCTTTACCTGCCTTGTTCGGCTCCTCGCAGGAATAGAGGGGCACACCGCACCATAAGCCCGTACCCTCCTGTGTAAAGAGGTTGAGCGGTGTTGTTGAATGGGTCTTCCACAGTCAGACAGCCAGAGAATGTTTCTCACCTCTATATTAAATAAAGACAAGTCCTTGTATCCCCACAGTAACTTGAATGTCCACACCAGCTGAAACTTCAACGTAGAGTTTATTCTCTTGTAAAACACAGTCTCTGACAGAAAGGGTTGGAGGGAGGACAGGACAGCTTAAGGTGTGGAAGAGGTCCAGGCACAAACGTAACCCAATTCACTGCTCCGATTCTCAAGCAGACTCAGCCCATTCGGATAGTCTCCCTAGCTTGGGAGTAGCAGCCGATATGGTACTCATACTTTACACTTGGTCTCTGCCACAGACCTGATGAACATGGTCTCTGCCATAGACCTGATGAACTTGGTCTCTGCCACAGACCTGGTGTACTTGGCCTCTATTAAGGAGAAGACATCCCTCCAGAGAGTTACCGGGACCCTTCCTTCACTGTGACTTCTGCACCAGTCCCTCAGAACGGTTCCTCCCCCGGCCTCCTCATCTAGGATACGGGTTCCCTCGCAAGGTGGCACCCTGAGACTCCTCGATCCTTGGTGGGCTCCAGCCGAAGGTGCTGGGCCCAGGCCTTTGTTGCATCCCCAGGACTAAAGGTGCCTGGGACTGATCCACGACCTCCGCCCCTGGGCCAAAGGTGCCCAGGACGGACAGGAACACACACCCTGGGGTTGGACCCCCGACAACGAACCCTGAACAGGCAGCGTCTGCCCCTTTTATAT
The DNA here is from genome assembly GCA_029206835.1 of Rana muscosa. NCBI lineage: Eukaryota > Metazoa > Chordata > Amphibia > Anura > Ranidae > Rana > Rana muscosa. Next base: position 930,762,270 of record CM055118.1, on the reverse strand, counting down.
CCTCTCCCAGCATGCGCAGCAGGCCTGCCATACCCACCGTATGGCTGCTGAGAGGGGACACACAAGGGACAGCATTGGATTAGCGGTTCGACCCTGGCCTACTATGGCAGCGCCACCTGCAGGCCACAGGGAACTATACACCAACACTCTCCCTGCAGACAAAAATGGTTGCAAGAACTCTAACAATTGGGGTGTTTGGGCACAACTACCACCCAACACTTCCCCTAAATTTAGCACCCTGTTACACTTGAAAAGAGATTTTCCTCAATTACTGTATTTATCGGCGTATAACACGCACAGGCATATAACACGCACCCTAACTTTAAGAGGTAAGTTTCAGGAAAAAAACTTTCCACAGCCCCCTGCGTATAACACGCAGGCACAGTTTACCCTCTATTTTCAGGGTAAAAAAGTGAGTGTTATACGCCAATAAATACAGTACTTCACAGCTATACTTTATGCAGCTCCCTTAGGAAATCTACTCACCAGACGCCCATTCATAGATAGCCTGATAGCTCCTCTCTGGGAATGGCAATCTATGAACGGGCGTCTGGTGAGTAGATTTCTTAAGGGAGCTGCATAAAGTATAGCTGTGAAGTACTGTAATTGAGGAAAATCTCTCTTTCAAGTAACAGTTACTGGCATTTGTTTCCCATCTGTTATTCACAGTGTATTAACTGCCTGCACATACTTCACTGCCAGTGTGAACTAATGCCGCGTACACATGACCGCTTTTCTCGACGAGAAAAACTGCATTTTTTTTTTCGCCGAGAAAAACGATCGTCTGTGGGCTTTATGTCGTTTTTCTCGTCGAGAAAAACGGCATAAAAAACGACGAGAAAAATTAGAACATGTTCTAAATTTTCTCATCGTTTTTTCCATCATTTTTTTCCGCGGCAGTTTTCCCATAGGGAGACACTGCCGCGGAGCCCACAGACGGTCGTTTTTCTCGTCAAGAGAAAAAATGATGGGAAAAACGACCGTGTGTAGGGAACCCTTGTGCCGCGTACACACGATCATTATTCACGGCGGTTAAAAAACCGCCGTGAATAATGACAGGAAAAACGAGGGAACCGCTTCGGTTCCAAGGGTTCCCTACACACGGTCGTTTTTCCCGTCATTTTTTCTCTTGACGAGAAAAACGACCGTCTGTGGGCTCCGCGGCAGTGTCTCCCTATGGGAAAACTGCCGCGGAAAAAAATGATGGAAAAAACCATGAGCAAATTTAGAACATGTTCTAATTTTTCTCGTCGTTTTTTATGCCATTTTTCTCGACGAGAAAAACGACATAAAGCCCACAGACGATCGTTTTTCTCGGCGAAAAAAAAAATGCCATTTTTCTCGTTGAGAAAAGCGGTCGTGTGTACGCGGCATTGGAACCGAAGCGGTTCCCTCGTTTTTCCTGTCATTATTCACAGCGTTTTTTTAACCGCCGTGAATAATGATCGTGTGTACGCGGCATAAGTGTGGATTTTTTTCAGTGTTTCTGATCTACAGGGACAATACTGTTATTTTAATGCCTTTGAGAATTGGACTCTTTTATTTTTGAGCTTCACTTGAGGGGTGTACAAGCTCTTTAATTTTAACTTTATTTTATCCTATTTCTTTCTGCAGCATATGAATTCATATCTTTTTAGGAACTCCAGATTCCTTCATAAGCGCTGTTAATGTTTATTCTATAATTGTTCACAATTGTAGTATAGTGGTCAGTGTAGTATAGTGGTCAGTATAGTATAGTGGTCAGTAAAGTGGTCAGTGTAGTGTAGTGTAGTGGTCAGTGTAGTATAGTGGTCAGTGTAGTGTAAGGTGACCAGATTTTTAAAATTAAATCCAGGGACATATTTTTTTTTTTTTACTAGTAATGGCGGCAATCAGCAACTCTCTGCCCGTCGCCGCCGCCCGCCTCACAGCCTGTCAAGTCTTACTCTCCAGGCCCCGGCTACTACTGGGTGGGGAGTGGAGGAAGATCACTCCACCAGGGAAGGCAAGGAGATGAGCAGACAGGTGGCTGGCCGGGACTTGAGCCAAGGCAGAAGAACATGCGAGCGGAGCTGATTGGGCATTCACCCGAAACTGAAGAAATATTCCCTCTGCTCCGACCAGCACATGATCATCAGAAAGGGGCACGGATAATGGAAAAAAATACACCCCTCTAAGCTAGTAGGAGCAGCGGAGCGGGGTGTGTAATTCAGATTTTTTTTTTTATTCTGCACTGACTGTCTTTGAAATTGCCCCAGCCCCTGTTCAAATCCAATCCGGGGACAAAACCGGGGACAGACTTGGTCCAGGGACAGTGTCCTCAATCCGGGGACTGTCCCCAGAAACCGGGGATGTCTGGTCACCCTAGTGTAGTGGTCAGTGTAGTATAGTCGTCAGTGTAGTGGTCAGTGTAGTGTAGTGGTCAGTGTAATGGTCAGTGTAGTGTAGTGGTCAGTGTAGTGTAGTGGTCAGTATAGTGTAGTATAGTGGTCAGTGTAGTATAGTGGTCAGTGTAGTGGTCAGTGTAGTGGTCAGTGTAGTATAGTGGTCTGTATAGTGTAGTGGTCAGTATAGTGGTCAGTGTAGTGTAGTGGTCAGAATTGTTGTCAGTGTAGTGTAGTGGTCAGTATAGTGTAGTGGTCAGTATAGTGTAGTGGTCAGTATAGTGGTCAGTGTAGTGTAGTGGTCAGTGTAGTGTAGTGGTCAGTGTAGTGGTCAGTATAGTATAGTGGTCAGTAGTCAGTATAGTGGTCAGTGTAGTGTAGTGGTTAGTATAGTGGTCAGTGTAGTAATCAGGTAGGTCAGTGTAATGGTCAGTATAGTGGTCAGTATAGGAATTAAGTAGGTCAGTGTTGTGTGGTCAGTATAGTGGTCAGTGTAATATAGTGGTCAGTATAGTGGTCAGAGTAGTGGTCAGTATAGTGTAGTGGTCAGTGTAGTTGTCAGCGTAGTGTAGTGGTCAGTATAGTGGCCAGTGTAGTATAGTGGTATAGTGGTCAGTGTAGTCTAGTGGTTAGTATAGTGGTCAGTATAGTGGTCAGTGTAGTGGTCAGTGTAGTCTAGTGGTCAGTGTAGTGTAGTGGTCAGTATATTGTAGTGGTCAGTATAGTATAGTGGTCAGTATAGTGGTCAGTATAGTATAGTAATCAGTGTAGTATAGTGGTCAGTATAGTGTAGTGGTCAGTATAGCGTAGTGGTCATTGTAGTATAGTAGTCAGTGTAGTGTAGTGGTCAGTGTAGTGTAGTGGTCAGTGTAGTGTAGTGGTCAGTGTAGTGGTCAGTGTAGTGTAGTGGTCAGTATAACGTAGTGGTCATTGTAGTATAGTGGTCAATGTAGTGTAGTGGTCAGTGTAGTGGTCAGTATAGTGTAGTGGTAAGTGTAGTATAGTGATCAGTGTAGAGTAGTGGTCAGTGTAGAGTAGTGGTCAGTGTAGAGGTCAGTGTAGTGTAGTGGTCAGTGTAGTGGCCAGTATAGTGTAGTGGTCAGTATAGTGTAGTGGTCAGTATAGTGTAGTGGTCAGTGTAGTATAGTGGTCAGTGTAGTATAGTGGTCAGTGTAGTAGTCAGTGTAATGGTCAGTGTAGTGTAGTGGTCAGTGTAGTAGTCAGTATAGTGTAGTGTAGTTATCAGTATAGTATAGTGGTCAGTATAGTATAGATGTCAGTATAGTGGTCAGTTTAGTGTAGTGGTTAGTATAGTGGTCAGTGTAGTGTAGTGGACAGTATAGGAATCAGGTAGGTCAGTGTAGTATAGTGGTTAGTGTAGTGGTCAGTATAGTGGTCAGTGTAGTCTATTGGTTAGTATAGTGGTCAGTATAGTGGTCAGTGTAGTCTAGTGGTTGATATAGTGGTCAGTGTAGTGTAGTGGTCAGTATAGTGGTCAGTGTAGTGTAGCGGTCAGTATAGGAATCAGGTAGGTCAGTGTAGTGTAGTGGTCAGTGTAGTATAGTGGTCAGTGTAGTCTATTGGTTAGTATAGTGGTCAGTATAGTGGTCAGTGTAGTCTATTGGTTAGTATAGTGGTCAGTATAGTGGTCAGTGTAGTGTAGTGGTTAGCATAGTGGTCATTGTAGTGTAGTGGTCAGTGTAGGAATCAGGTAGGTCAGTGTAGTGTAGTGGTCAGTGTAGTATAGTGGTCAGTGTAGGAATCAGGTAGGTCAGTGTAGTGTAGTGGTCAGTGTAGTGGTCAGTGTAGTGTAGTGGTCAGTATAGGAATCAGGTAGGTTAGTGTAGTGGTCAGTGTAGAAATCAGGCTGGTCAACACTATTGTAGGAAGGGAAGGGACAGGATTCGGGGAGTGCTAAAAGTCCACAAGTTAGGGGGCGTAAATTACTTGCCTTGCCCCGGGCGCTGACAACCCACGCTACGCCACTGCCGAGCATGCAGGCCAGGTCCTAAACAAGGGGGCCTCCAGATCCCAGCCCTCCCCTATGTGAATGAGTATGGGGTACCACCGGACCCGAAAAAACCTCAGGCCTCGTCAAAGGCGCCCGCCATCTGCCTGCTCTGACATTTCTTAAATAACTAAGGGGCGGAGTCAATCCTTATCCACATCTTTATTGTCTGTGTTAGTTAGAGTTATTTTGCATATCCCTGAATAAACTAAATAAAAAGTAATGCTGAAGCCACGTTGCACAATAGAGCATTTACTCCATCTGGTGGACAAAAGTAAAGAAATATATTTAAAGCACTATAAATACTAGCTGCCTGGCTGTGTAGGGCAGAAATGACAAAAAATAATTACAGCGTGGTTGGCCCTGCCATTGCTCCCTCCTCAAAAGCTGTGTTTGACAACAGCATGACCCGATGGCTCCCGTTGCTGCCTCCATCTCCAGTGAGGAAGGGGAGAACTGCTGTTTTTGGGAACAGCCCTGGATCAAAATTCAGGTAAGTATAAGGGAGGGCTGGGGAGGGGAACAACCAGTGGAGACTTGTCCATAGGGGCTCCTGGGGCAGCACGCCACCAAAAAAAAAATAAGTAAGCAAATCAAAAATAAACTATATGTAGCAAAGTGTTATTATTGAACATATTTTAACAGACTGCAATTGATCCTCTGCAATTAGAAACTTGGCTCCCTTTTGCGTTATATTATTGAAGTTGTTTGGTTCAGTTATGTCAAAGACAAAGCATTATGGGCATTGTAGTGCAAGAGGCAGAGACTCTATTGCTGTGGGTTGGATTGAGACTACAATACCCACAAATCCCACTCTGCTACCAAAATGCAGTGTGCCACGCACAGCCTGCTGGGAGAACTGATTTAAGGAACGGGCGGGGCCTAGGCCGGCTCTCTCGGGATGCCATCTTCAACAGGCAAGAGGCCTGCTGTGAGCGCGCCTAGGCCGGAGAAGCCTGGGCCTAAAGTTACAGAGAGAGCGGATCGCCTGACGGAGGGATCCCTGAGGACAGCCTCGCTGATCGAGCCAGAGAGGGACCGGTCTACACTTCACAGCATCACGAGTCACCTATCCACCGGCACCTTGTGAGCGGCTGCGCGGAGGACCAGGGGCCTTGTGTTACAGAGTGACTGAGATCAAGGAGAGGTTCCAGACGGAGTGTACATAGTTTCCAACATTGCAGAAAAATAATCCGGGACACTTTTTTGCATGTAGGCGGAGCCTTGCTATAATTAGGGGCGGGGAATTTGTTTGTAGGTGTGTCAAACTGTAGGCGAAAAATGGGCGTGGTTTATGCTGGTAGTGGGAGTGGCTTAAAAGGACGTGGCTCAAAGGGGGTGTGGTTAGAGTCTGAGATGAATGAGGGATGGAGGGAGAAAGAAAGGGAGAAAGAAAGAGGGAGGGAAGGAGAGAGAAGGAAAGAAGGATGGAGGGACAGCAGGCCCAGATCCTACACCACAATAGAAATGTGTGTATTCCAGAGACAATGTCTCCGCCGGCCGCCATCTTTAGGAAGACCAAAACACGGGGGTTTTAGTACAATAGAAAATAAAGCTGCTGCGGCGCCGCCCACCCATGCACCTTTCCATAACAGACAGACCTGTAGCGGGGCGGGAGTGGGCGGTGCCGCAGCTTAATTAGGCAGCCAAAACACAGGGATCTAGTACAATAGAAAATAAAGCTGCTGCACCCTTCGCCCCGCCCCGCTGCAGGTCCATCTGTTATGGAAAGAGCGGGGTGAGCGGCGCCGCAGCAGCTTTATTTTCTATTGTACTAAAACCCCCGTGTTTTGGTCTTCTTAAAGATGGCGGCCGGCGGAGACATTGTCTCCGCCGGCCGTGGACCTCTAGCGGCGGTGGCGGCAAATCGCAAAAAACGGATTGGCCGGGAAATTTCCCGGGACAAAATAAATCCGGGAAAAGGGTTTGAATCCCGGGAATGTCCCGGCCAATCTGGGACAGTTGGCAACTATGAGTGTATCAGCGAGGCGAGGCCTCATTTGGTGAGGAGGCACTTGCCTATCAGCATAGTTAACTGGGTCGCAGGAAGGTGGTTTCCATAGTACCACGTGTACTTGCTGGCATCTGCAGTGCCGCAAGTAGGGATACGTTACACCTGAGAGTGATACAGCGGCTGGGAAGAACTAGTGTTTATTCTACCAATTCTACCAATACACTATATGCCTCAAGTGATTATCATTTCTTTTCACCCTGTTTATTGGAATACAAATAGATAAGTGCACCAACGGAGCTAGCAGAAGACTAACTGACATTTAAAGGAACAGTCATACGCTTACTAGGGGGAGCCATATAGCTTGTGAACCCATGTGTTTAGTATAACCGTTTGTGTCACTCTGCTATTTCGCTATTTTGGGTGAGTTGTGTGGGACTTGGTGGAGAGGTGTCCCAGTGCTGGTATCATTGCATTGGGGGATTCCTCCACCATACACTCACTCAGATCTGACCCCAGGTCATGTTATTGGGGTCTGGGAGCAAAGAAATTCCGTACCAGTTGTGTCCCATTGACTTTTACAGGGAGCTGTGTTTAGTCAATCTTGTCTGTGTAACCATTGTTCTATTCTTTTGCCAAGTAAACACATTACCACTGGTTAAGCTACATCTTGTGTGGGACTCTGTCTATTGCAGCTGTGGGATAGGTGACCAGTAGTGATGAGCCGAACACCCCCGGGTTCGGTTCGCACCAGAACCCGCGAACGGACCGAAAGTTCGTACGAACATTAGAACCCTATTAAATACAATGGATGCGAACGTTCGAATTCTAAAGTGCTAATTATAACAACTATTATGCATGTTATTGTCCTAAAAAGGGTTTGGGAACCCGGGTTCTGCACCAGGGGACATGTATCAATGCAAAAAGACGTTTTAAAAACGGTCGTTTTTCGGGAGCAGTCATTTTAATGATGCATAAAGTGAAAAAAAAAAAGTCAAATATTCCTTTAAATATCGTACCTGGGGGGTGTCTAAAGTATGCCTGTGAAGTGCCACGTGTTTCCCGTGTTTAGAACTGTCCCTGCACAAAATGACACTTCTAAAGGAAAAAAAAGCCATTTAAAACTGCTTGCGGCTTTAATGTAATGTCTGGTCCCGGTAATATGGATGAAAATCTTTAAGAAAAATGGCATAGCTACCCCATGACCCCCCCCCCCCCCTACCCCAGCCCATTACCAGCCCCTTTGGGTCTTGTATGGATATTAAGGGGAACCCTGCACATAAAATAAAAAAGGCCCTATATACTCTGAACAGCCGTATACAGGCGGTGCATACAAGACAGGGACTGTAGGTTTGTTCTTATGTAGAATCTGTTTGTAATTTTGAACAGGTACATTGTTGAAGTGTAGCTCCAGCCCAAAAATCTATTTTTAAACTTTTTGGAAAACATAGGTAAGGGTTATCACCCCTGTAACATTTGTTTTGCTGTCTGTGCCCCTGTTCAGAACATTTCACCTCACTTTCCGTCCCAATGTCAACTGTTTTTGAAATGTGGTGTTTTTCTTGAAACAAGGATTGCTGATAAAGCATCAGTACAGAGGAGACACCTTTCTCCCATATTTATTCTTACAGGAGAGAATTTTCCTTCCTAGGGGTAGATTTCCTCTCACTTCCTGTTGTCTTCTTGCGTTTGCAAGTAGGAGTCGTTTGTAAGTTGGATGTTTGAAAGTAGGGACCTGCCGTATATACTCTGCAGAAATAGGCCCCTTAGTTGTTGGTGTTGGCACAACACTGTAAGCACTCACAGTTACTCTTGGTTGGTGCTGGAACGCCCTGCTGTCAACTATTATATCAGGAATTTTAATTACATATAATTGTTGAACAGTGGTAGTAAAAATTGGGCCTTTGATGGTGGTGCTGGTGCCACAACACTGTAAGCCCTGACAGTTACTCTTGGTGGGTGCAGCAATGGGCCCTGCTGTGAATTATTAGATCAAGAATTGTAATTGCATGCCCCTGTTGAACAGGGGCTGAAAAATTGGGCCTTTCGTGGTGGTGGTGGTGGTGTTGCCACAACACTGTAAGCCCTCAGAGTTACTCTTGGTGGGTGCAGGAATGGGCCCTGCTGTGAATTATTAGATCAAGAATTGTAATTACATGCCCCTTTTGAACAGGGGCTGAAAAATTGGGCCTTTCGTGGTGGTGGTGGTGGTGGTGTTGCCACAACACTGTAAGCCCTCAGAGTTACTCTTGGTGGGTGCAGGAATGGGCCCTGCTGTGAATTATTAGATCAAGAATTGTAATTACATGCCCCTTTTGAACAGGGGCTGAAAAATTGGGCCTTTCGTGGTGGTGGTGGTGGTGGTGGCATTGCCACAACACTGTAAGCCCTCAGAGTTACTCTTGGTGGGTGCAGCAATGGGCCCTGCTGTGAATTATTAGATCAAGAATTGTAATTGCATGCCCCTGTTGAACAGGGGCTGAAAAATTGGGCCTTAGGCACTGGTGGCACAACACTACAACCCCTCACAGATACTGTACTTGGAGCACAGCAATGAGCCCTGTTGCAAAGTATTGCTTCAAAAATTGTAATGACACGCCCCTGTTAAACAGGGGCTGAAAAATTGGGCCTTAGGCACTGGTGCCACAACACTCCAACCCCTCACAGATACTGTACTTGGAGCACAGCAATGAGCCCTATGGCAAATTATTGCTAAAAAAATTGTAATTACACGCCCCTGTAAAACAGGGGCTGAAAAATTGGGCCTTAGCCACTGGTGGCGGCACCCATAAACAAAAATGATCTTCCAAGCTATCATCATCAATCGTATCATTGAGGACTCGGAGGAGGAGGATAGCCAGTCAACATAACAGCACAGGCACTCAGCATCAGCATCAGTCTTGAAGGGATGTGACATGTTAAAATCAATTAGTCTGTTATATCAGCATCAGGTGTGTGGTAGCTGGTGGTGATCCAAGACTGGTTCATCTTGATGAAAGTCAGTCGATCAACCGAGTCGGTGGACAGGCGCACCCTGTGATCCGTGACAAATCCTCCAGCAGCACTGAATGTGCGTTCCGAAAGAACGCTGGATGCAGGACAGGCCAGTAGCTCAATTGCATACTGTGCAAGCTCTGGCCAGTGATCCATCCTCAAGACCCAGTAAGCCAGAGGATTTTCGGTGGGGAAGGTGTCCAAGTCTGACCTTGCCCCTAGATATTCCTGCACCATGTTTATCAGACGCTGGCGATGGTTGCTGGAACCGATCATACTTTGGGGCTGCGGACTAAAGAATTGTCTGAACGCATCGGTCAGACGGCCACCTTCCCCACCGCTCCTTCTTTGACTGGCCGAAGCCTCAGCAACTCGTTGTCCAGGACCAGGAGTTTGTAACCTCCCAGTCTCTGGGAACGCGTTGCACAGACCTTTCTGCAAGGCCTCCCGGAGTTGTCTCATCCTCTGCTCCCTCTGCGAAGGTAACATAAGGTCCGCAACCTTACCCTTGTACCGTGGATCAAGGAGAGTGGCCAGCCAGTAATGGTCCCTCTCCTTGATCCGAAGAATACGAGGATCCTTCCGCAGACTTTGCAGGATCAGGGAGGCCATGCAGCGTAGGTTTGCTGAGGCATTCGCTCCGGAGTCCTCTGGGTCACTAAGGACGACATGATCCGCAGCCACCTCCTCCCAGCCACGTACAAGTCCACTGGTTTCTTGGGACTGTAAATCATCCCTAAAAGACTGCTGCTGATGATGCTGAGTGCCAGCCTCCACCTCCATGCTGACACAATCCTCCTCCTCCTCCTCCTCCTCTTCCTCTTCCTGTGCGATGGGTGGGACAGAAGGAACACTGTCTGGGTAAAGGGGGCCTTGAGAGGCAAGGAAGTCCTCCTCTTCCTGCCTCTGTTCTGCCTCAAGTGCCCTGTCCATTATTCCACGCAGCGTGTGCTCCAACAGGTGGACAAGAGGTACAGTGTCACTGATGCATGCACTGTCACTGCTCACCATCCTCGTGGCCTCCTCAAATGGTGCCAGGACAGTGCATGCATCCCTGATCATGCCCCACTGGCGTGGAGAAAAAAAAACAAGCTCCCCTGACCCTGTCCTGGTGCCGTAGTCGCACAGGTACTCATTGATGGCCCTCTGCTGCGTGTGCAGCCGCTGCAGCATGGCCAACGTTGAGTTCCACCTGGTGGGCATGTCACATATAAGGCGGTTCTTGGGCAGGTTCAACTCCTTTTGCAGCTCAGCCAGGCGAGCACTGGCATTATAAGATCTGCGGAAATGCACACAGACTTTCCTGGCCTGCCTCAGGACATCCTGTAAGCCCGGGTACCTGCCCAAGAACCGCTGCACCACCAGGTTAAGGACGTGAGCCACACAGGGCACATGGGTCAGTTGTCCCTGTCGGAGGGCGGAGAGGAGGTTGGTGCCATTGTCGCAAACCACCATTCCTGGCTTAAGCTGGCGTGGCGTCAACCACCTCTCGGCCTGGCCCTGCAGAGCAGACAGGACCTCTGCCCCAGTGTGGCTTCTGTCCCCCAAACACACCAGCGCAAGCACGGCATGGCATCTTTTTGCCTGCGTACTTGCGTAGCCCCGTGAACGGCTACGGAGCACCGCTGGTTCATAGGACAAACCACAGGAAGAGGCCATGGAGGAAGAAGAAGAGGAGGGGGTGGAGGAGAGAGGTGTGTCACAACCAGTAGTAGCATTTTGGAGGCGTGGCGGTGGAACAACCTCCAACACTACTGCACCTTGTCCTGCATCCTTCCCAGCTGCCAAAAGAGTGACCCAATGGGCCGTGAAAGAAAGGTAACGTCCCTGTCCATGCCTGCTGGACCATGAGTCAGCGGTAATATGCACCTTACCGCTGACCGCCCTGTCCAGCGAGGCCAAGACATTGCCTTCCACATGCCGGTAGAGAGCCGGAATAGCCTTCCGTGAGAAAAAGTGGCGTTTGGGAACCTGCCACTGAGGAACCGCACATTGCACAAACTCACGGAAGGGGGCCGAGTCTACCAACTGAAAAGGCAGCAGTTGAAGCGCTAGCAATTTAGCCAAGCTAGCATTCAACCGCTGGGCATGTGGATGGCTGGGAGTGAACTTCTTTCGACGGTCCAGCAGCTGGGGCAGGGAAATTTGCCTGCTAGAATCGGACGTCGGTGTACTGCTAGCAGAGTGGCTGCAAGTACTTGGCTGTGACACACCTAATTCTACACCTTCATTCCTCTCAGTGCATGTTTCAGAGAGGACTGAAGTTATAGTGGGGTTGGAGATCCCAGCTGATGCGGTGCAAGGAGAGGTCCGCTTTGTTCTTTGGTGTGGGTCTTTGAGGTAGGCTTGCCAACGAGCTGCATGGCAGGTCAACATATGTCTGGTCAGGCATGTGGTACCCAAGCGGCTGATGTTTTGGCCACGCGATATACGCTTGAGACATATGTTGCAAACAGCAGCTGTGCGATCTGATGCACTAGCCTCAAAAAAGGCCCACACCAAGGAACTTTTTGAATGACGGGCAGAGGCAGCGCCCTGCACAGGCGGAGCTCTGCGGTGTGATTCCGTCGGTGTACTGCCCTTACGCTGGCCACCAAAGGGCATCCTGCCTCGTTGGAGATGTGCCTCCTCCTCATCCTCCTCCTCCTCCTCTCTCCTATTAGGCACCCGCGTGGAGTCAGTGACCTCATCATCCCCTCCCTCCTCATCACTGGAGCCAATCTGGCAGTATGCTGCAGCTGCTGGAACATGACTGCCAGATTGGTGTCCTTCTTGAGCATCCCCTCTGTCTGCTCTCACGCTACTGCCTTCCTGTAGCTGGGTTTCATCATCAGACCCTTCGAAACGCTGGGCATCCTCCTGGAGCATGTACCCAACACTGTGCTCAAACAGTTCGGGGGACTCCTCAGGAGGAGGACATGGTGGGTCTAGGGAAGGAGTGACTGATGATGAGTCTGACATTGATACCAGGGAAGAGGACGCTTTGGCAGCTGCTTTGCCAGTACCCTGAGCCTGGGTGAGAGAGGATGAGGAGGAGGAGGAGGGCTTGGTCATCCACTCTACCAAGTCTTCGGCATGATGTGGCTCAACATGTCCAGCTGCCGAAAAGAAGGACAAGCGTGTCCCATGGCCATGTGCTGATGACAATGCACCGCGTCCACGACCAGCACTGTTGCCCCCAGACACAGAGCCTGCTTGCCCTCTTTTATTGCCTCCTGACTGTCTGCCTCTCCTTGTTTGCCTTCCAGACATTCTAATAGATGGCCTGCAGGGAGATGGGAAAAAAGCAATAAGGGCTACCTTCAGGTGTCCTTCTCTGTCCCTTTACTTAAGGATTTCTAAATATGGTTGAGGATTATTGCTTTTGCACAGAATAGCACAACGACAATTTCCCTGACTGTCCAAAAAACAAGGATTTCAAAGATGGTTGATGAGGAATGCTTTGGCACACTATAGCACAAGGAGAATTCCCCTCACTTTCCTTCTTTGTCCCTAGAAACAAGGACTGGCACAGTGAAAGAAACTGACACTCTCCCTACCTACAGTTTTCTGTCCCTAGAAAAAATGTTTTTTTAAAGCACACTATAGCACAAGGAGAAATCCCCTCACTTTCCTTCTTTGTCCCTAGAAACAAGGACTGGCACAGTGAAAGAAACTGACACTCTCCCTACCTACAGTTTTCTGTCCCTAGAAAAAATGTTTTTTTAAAGCACACTATAGCACAAGGAGAAATCCCCTCACTTTCCTTCTTTGTCCCTAGAAACAAGGACTGGCACAGTGAAAGAAACTGACACTCTCCCTACCTACAGTTTTCTGTCCCTAGAAAAAATGTTTTTTTAAAGCACACTATAGCACAAGGAGAAATCCCCTCACTTTCCTTCTTTGTCCCTAGAAACAAGGACTGGCACAGTGAAAGAAACTGACACTCTCCCTACCTACAGTTTTCTGTCCCTAGAAAAAATGTTTTTTTAAAGCACACTATAGCACAAGGAGAAATCCCCTCACTTTCCTTCTTTGTCCCTAGAAATAAGGACTGGCACAGTGAAAGAAACTGACACTCTCCCTACCTACAGTTTTCTGTCCCTAGAAAAAATGTTTTTTTAAAGCACACTATAGCACAAGGAGAAATCCCCTCACTTTCCTTCTTTGTCCCTAGAAACAAGGACTGGCACAGTGAAAGAAACTGACACTCTCCCTACCTACAGTTTTCTGTCCCTAGAAAAAATGTTTTTTTAAAGCACACTATAGCACAAGGAGAAATCCCCTCACTTTCCTTCTTTGTCCCTAGAAACAAGGACTGGCACAGTGAAAGAAACTGACACTCTCCCTACCTACAGTGTTCTGTCCCTAGAAAAAATGTTTTTTTAAAGCACACTATAGCACAAGGAGAAATCCCCTCACTTTCCTTCTTTGTCCCTAGAAACAAGGACTGGCACAGTGAAAGAAACTGACACTCTCCCTACCTACAGTGTTCTGTCCCTAGAAAAAATGTTTTTTTAAAGCACACTATAGCACAAGGAGAAATCCCCTCACTTTCCTTCTTTGTCCCTAGAAACAAGGACTGGCACAGTGAAAGAAACTGACACTCTCCCTACCTACAGTGTTCTGTCCCTAGAAAAATGTTTTTTTAAAGCACACTATAGCACAAGGAGAAATCCCCTCACTTTCCTTCTTTGTCCCTAGAAACAAGGACTGGCACAGTGAAAGAAACTGACACGCTCCCTACCTACAGTTTTCTGTCCCTAGAAAAAATGTTTTTTTAAAGCACACTATAGCACAAGGAGAAATCCCCTCACTTTCCTTCTTTGTCCCTAGAAACAAGGACTGGCACAGTGAAAGAAACTGACACTCTCCCTACCTACAGTGTTCTGTCCCTAGAAAAAATGTTTTTTTAAAGCACACTATAGCACAAGGAGAAATCCCCTCACTTTCCTTCTTTGTCCCTAGAAACAAGGACTGGCACAGTGAAAGAAACTGACACTCTCCCTACCTACAGTGTTCTGTCCCTAGAAAAAATGTTTTTTTAAAGCACACTATAGCACAAGGAGAAATCCCCTCACTTTCCTTCTTTGTCCCTAGAAACAAGGACTGGCACAGTGAAAGAAACTGACACTCTCCCTACCTACAGTGTTCTGTCCCTAGAAAAAAAGTTTTTTTTAAAGCACACTATAGCACAAGGAGAAATCCCCTCACTTTCCTTCTTTGTCCCTAGAAACAAGGACTGGCACAGTGAAAGAAACTGACACTCTCCCTACCTACAGTTTTCTGTCCCTAGAAAAAATGTTTTTTTAAAGCACACTATAGCACAAGGAGAAATCCCCTCACTTTCCTTCTTTGTCCCTAGAAACAAGGACTGGCACAGTGAAAGAAACTGACACTCTCCCTACCTACAGTTTTCTGTCCCTAGAAAAAATGTTTTTTTAAAGCACACTATAGCACAAGGAGAAATCCCCTCACTTTCCTTCTTTGTCCCTAGAAACAAGGACTGGCACAGTGAAAGAAACTGACACTCTCCCTACCTACAGTTTTCTGTCCCTAGAAAAAATGTTTTTTTAAAGCACACTATAGCACAAGGAGAAATCCCCTCACTTTCCTTCTTTGTCCCTAGAAACAAGGACTGGCACAGTGAAAGAAACTGACACTCTCCCTACCTACAGTTTTCTGTCCCTAGAAAAAATGTTTTTTTAAAGCACACTATAGCACAAGGAGAAATCCCCTCACTTTCCTTCTTTGTCCCTAGAAACAAGGACTGGCACAGTGAAAGAAACTGACACTCTCCCTACCTACAGTTTTCTGTCCCTAGAAAAAATGTTTTTTTAAAGCACACTATAGCACAAGGAGAAATCCCCTCACTTTCCTTCTTTGTCCCTAGAAACAAGGACTGGCACAGTGAAAGAAACTGACACTCTCCCTACCTACAGTGTTCTGTCCCTAGAAAAAATGTTTTTTTAAAGCACACTATAGCACAAGGAGAAATCCCCTCACTTTCCTTCTTTGTCCCTAGAAACAAGGACTGGCACAGTGAAAGAAACTGACACTCTCCCTACCTACAGTGTTCTGTCCCTAGAAAAAATGTTTTTTTAAAGCACACTATAGCACAAGGAGAAATCCCCTCACTTTCCTTCTTTGTCCCTAGAAACAAGGACTGGCACAGTGAAAGAAACTGACACTCTCCCTACCTACAGTGTTCTGTCCCTAGAAAAATGTTTTTTTAAAGCACACTATAGCACAAGGAGAAATCCCCTCACTTTCCTTCTTTGTCCCTAGAAACAAGGACTGGCACAGTGAAAGAAACTGACACTCTCCCTACCTACAGTTTTCTGTCCCTAGAAAAAATGTTTTTTTAAAGCACACTATAGCACAAGGAGAAATCCCCTCACTTTCCTTCTTTGTCCCTAGAAACAAGGACTGGCACAGTGAAAGAAACTGACACTCTCCCTACCTACAGTGTTCTGTCCCTAGAAAAAATGTTTTTTTAAAGCACACTATAGCACAAGGAGAAATCCCCTCACTTTCCTTCTTTGTCCCTAGAAACAAGGACTGGCACAGTGAAAGAAACTGACACTCTCCCTACCTACAGTGTTCTGTCCCTAGAAAAAATGTTTTTTTAAAGCACACTATAGCACAAGGAGAAATCCCCTCACTTTCCTTCTTTGTCCCTAGAAACAAGGACTGGCACAGTGAAAGAAACTGACACTCTCCCTACCTACAGTGTTCTGTCCCTAGAAAAAAAGTTTTTTTTAAAGCACACTATAGCACAAGGAGAAATCCCCTCACTTTCCTTCTTTGTCCCTAGAAACAAGGACTGGCACAGTGAAAGAAACTGACACTCTCCCTACCTACAGTTTTCTGTCCCTAGAAAAAATGTTTTTTTAAAGCACACTATAGCACAAGGAGAAATCCCCTCACTTTCCTTCTTTGTCCCTAGAAACAAGGACTGGCACAGTGAAAGAAACTGACACTCTCCCTACCTACAGTTTTCTGTCCCTAGAAAAAATGTTTTTTTAAAGCACACTATAGCACAAGGAGAAATCCCCTCACTTTCCTTCTTTGTCCCTAGAAACAAGGACTGGCACAGTGAAAGAAACTGACACTCTCCCTACCTACAGTTTTCTGTCCCTAGAAAAAATGTTTTTTTAAAGCACACTATAGCACAAGGAGAAATCCCCTCACTTTCCTTCTTTGTCCCTAGAAACAAGGACTGGCACAGTGAAAGAAACTGACACTCTCCCTACCTACAGTTTTCTGTCCCTAGAAAAAATGTTTTTTTAAAGCACACTATAGCACAAGGAGAAATCCCCTCACTTTCCTTCTTTGTCCCTAGAAACAAGGACTGGCACAGTGAAAGAAACTGACACTCTCCCTACCTACAGTTTTCTGTCCCTAGAAAAAATGTTTTTTTAAAGCACACTATAGCACAAGGAGAAATCCCCTCACTTTCCTTCTTTGTCCCTAGAAACAAGGACTGGCACAGTGAAAGAAACTGACACTCTCCCTACCTACAGTGTTCTGTCCCTAGAAAAAATGTTTTTTTAAAGCACACTATAGCACAAGGAGAAATCCCCTCACTTTCCTTCTTTGTCCCTAGAAACAAGGACTGGCACAGTGAAAGAAACTGACACTCTCCCTACCTACAGTTTTCTGTCCCTAGAAAAAATGTTTTTTTAAAGCACACTATAGCACAAGGAGAAATCCCCTCACTTTCCTTCTTTGTCCCTAGAAACAAGGACTGGCACAGTGAAAGAAACTGACACTCTCCCTACCTACAGTTTTCTGTCCCTAGAAAAAATGTTTTTTTAAAGCACACTATAGCACAAGGAGAAATCCCCTCACTTTCCTTCTTTGTCCCTAGAAACAAGGACTGGCACAGTGAAAGAAACTGACACTCTCCCTACCTACAGTGTTCTGTCCCTAGAAAAAATGTTTTTTTAAAGCACACTATAGCACAAGGAGAAATCCCCTCACTTTCCTTCTTTGTCCCTAGAAACAAGGACTGGCACAGTGAAATAAACTGACACTCTCCCTACCTACAGTGTTCTGTCCCTAGAAAAAATGTTTTTTTAAAGCACACTATAGCACAAGGAGAAATCCCCTCACTTTCCTTCTTTGTCCCTAGAAACAAGGACTGGCACAGTGAAAGAAACTGACACTCTCCCTACCTACAGTGTTCTGTCCCTAGAAAAAATGTTTTTTTAAAGCACACTATAGCACAAGGAGAAATCCCCTCACTTTCCTTCTTTGTCCCTAGAAACAAGGACTGGCACAGTGAAAGAAACTGACACTCTCCCTACCTACAGTTTTCTGTCCCTAGAAAAAATGTTTTTTTAAAGCACACTATAGCACAAGGAGAAATCCCCTCACTTTCCTTCTTTGTCCCTAGAAACAAGGACTGGCACAGTGAAAGAAACTGACACTCTCCCTACCTACAGTGTTCTGTCCCTAGAAAAAATGTTTTTTTAAAGCACACTATAGCACAAGGAGAAATCCCCTCACTTTCCTTCTTTGTCCCTAGAAACAAGGACTGGCACAGTGAAGGAAACTGACACTCTCCCTACCTACAGTGTTCTGTCCCTAGAAAAAATGTTTTTTTAAAGCACACTATAGCACAAGGAGAAATCCCCTCACTTTCCTTCTTTGTCCCTAGAAACAAGGACTGGCACAGTGAAAGAAACTGACACTCTCCCTACCTACAGTTTTCTGTCCCTAGAAAAAATGTTTTTTTAAAGCACACTATAGCACAAGGAGAAATCCCCTCACTTTCCTTCTTTGTCCCTAGAAACAAGGACTGGCACAGTGAAAGAAACTGACACTCTCCCTACCTACAGTGTTCTGTCCCTAGAAAAAATGTTTTTTTAAAGCACACTATAGCACAAGGAGAAATCCCCTCACTTTCCTTCTTTGTCCCTAGAAACAAGGACTGGCACAGTGAAGGAAACTGACACTCTCCCTACCTACAGTGTTCTGTCCCTAGAAAAAATGTTTTTTTAAAGCACACTATAGCACAAGGAGAAATCCCCTCACTTTCCTTCTTTGTCCCTAGAAACAAGGACTGGCACAGTGAAAGAAACTGACACTCTCCCTACCTACAGTGTTCTGTCCCTAGAAAAAATGTTTTTTTAAAGCACACTATAGCACAAGGAGAAATCCCCTCACTTTCCTTCTTTGTCCCTAGAAACAAGGACTGGCACAGTGAAAGAAACTGACACTCTCCCTACCTACAGTGTTCTGTCCCTAGAAAAAATGTTTTTTTAAAGCACACTATAGCACAAGGAGAAATCCCCTCACTTTCCTTCTTTGTCCCTAGAAACAAGGACTGGCACAGTGAAAGAAACTGACACTCTCCCTACCTACAGTTTTCTGTCCCTAGAAAAAATGTTTTTTTAAAGCACACTATAGCACAAGGAGAAATCCCCTCACTTTCCTTCTTTGTCCCTAGAAACAAGGACTGGCACAGTGAAAGAAACTGACACTCTCCCTACCTACAGTTTTCTGTCCCTAGAAAAAATGTTTTTTTAAAGCACACTATAGCACAAGGAGAAATCCCCTCACTTTCCTTCTTTGTCCCTAGAAACAAGGACTGGCACAGTGAAAGAAACTGACACTCTCCCTACCTACAGTTTTCTGTCCCTAGAAAAAATGTTTTTTTAAAGCACACTATAGCACAAGGAGAAATCCCCTCACTTTCCTTCTTTGTCCCTAGAAACAAGGACTGGCACAGTGAAAGAAACTGACACTCTCCCTACCTACAGTTTTCTGTCCCTAGAAAAAATGTTTTTTTAAAGCACACTATAGCACAAGGAGAAATCCCCTCACTTTCCTTCTTTGTCCCTAGAAACAAGGACTGGCACAGTGAAAGAAACTGACACTCTCCCTACCTACAGTGTTCTGTCCCTAGAAAAAATGTTTTTTTAAAGCACACTATAGCACAAGGAGAAATCCCCTCACTTTCCTTCTTTGTCCCTAGAAACAAGGACTGGCACAGTGAAAGAAACTGACACTCTCCCTACCTACAGTTTTCTGTCCCTAGAAAAAATGTTTTTTTAAAGCACACTATAGCACAAGGAGAAATCCCCTCACTTTCCTTCTTTGTCCCTAGAAACAAGGACTGGCACAGTGAAAGAAACTGACACTCTCCCTACCTACAGTTTTCTGTCCCTAGAAAAAATGTTTTTTTAAAGCACACTATAGCACAAGGAGAAATCCCCTCACTTTCCTTCTTTGTCCCTAGAAACAAGGACTGGCACAGTGAAAGAAACTGACACTCTCCCTACCTACAGTTTTCTGTCCCTAGAAAAAATGTTTTTTTAAAGCACACTATAGCACAAGGAGAAATCCCCTCACTTTCCTTCTTTGTCCCTAGAAACAAGGACTGGCACAGTAAAACACACTGACACTCTCCCTACCTATCCTTCTCTTTCCCTAAACTAAAGGAATCCAGGTTAAGCAAGAAAGAAATAAATGTCACTGTCCCTGCCTATGCTTGTCTTTCCCTGCTCCGGAACACACTACACTAGGCCGCCGTGCTGGCGGCCTTTTATAGTGTGGGGCGTGTACTAAACACCCTCAGCAATAATTGGCCACAGGCATCCTGCCTGTGGCCAATCATTGCTCTCCTCGCTGCCGGCGCTGTGATTGGCCAAGCATGCGGGGTCACAGTGCATGCTTGGCCAATCACAGCGCCTGGATGACACTGCGATGGCGTAGTGCATTGTGGGCCGTTCGCGTCACTCGAATTTGGCGCGAACGGCCCAAATCGTTCGATCTTCGTCGAACGATCGAACAGCCGATGTTCGAGTCGAACGTATGTTCGACTCGAACACGAAGCTCATCCCTAGTGACCAGCACCAAGGTAACAATATTTAATTATATATATATATTCCTGTGTGGTATTATTGTGGTCCCCCTATTGCCATTGGGTTCCACAATCATATTATGGTCCAGTTGTGCCAAGGAGGGGATCGAGCCAAACTTCAGGGGTTGACAGGCAGAGTGCAGACCCAAAAACTAACCAGCAGCTCCTACGGGGGTAGTGCCACATCTAGAGAGAAACTCAAAAGAAAAAAATATATATTTTGAGATTCTCTCTAGCTGTGCTGCTGTTGCTTCTTGCTAGGTAGATTAGAAAAAAAAGTCTAGTCTGCCTAGCAAAAGGATGTCCACCTGCAAAATCATTAAAAAGCTGTATCTAGAACACTGTAAAATGAATTCTCCACTGTTGCTGGCTGCTTGCCAGAATTCTATTCTGTGAATAGAAGCTTGTTAGGGCGGCCCGAAATACCAAGCCTGGCCCGCCTAGTCCATTTGGTCCCTCCCTGGGGGGGCAAGATCTTTCATGCCTGCAGTTGCACATCCTGGCCTGCTGCCCAGCCATGTCCCGCTCCCCCCTCCACAAGTCAAACTGCAACACTTGGTCTCCACTCTCCAGCAGGGACCCCAGCCCACCATCTTGTACAGAGCGGAGGAGGACGACACGAGTGATTGGTATGACGGAGGAGAGGAGAGAGAGCAGCACAGTGTATCATGTTTGAGTTCAGATCAGGGGAAGGAGGAGCTCAGCCAGGGGCCAGTCAGATCATCTGCTGGGACAGTGGCACTGGCAGGCTGGAGATCAGCATAATTAGGAATTGGTAATCCTACACTAACCCCTGACACATGATGAGCCAGAGAAATGTGATGTCCCTGGTTTTTGGAACTGACCAGCGTCCACTAATATAACTCTTCATTATCTGTCAAAAAAAGTTTATCCACAGATAGCAGGTAACACTAAACGGGTCTCTTGCAAAGCACAGCAGTGTCGGCAAGGTAATAACTCTGACCCGGGCCGACCGTAAATCACAGGGAGCTTACAGGAATACACAGGCAATAATTACTCTGCATCCCCAGATGACAGTAGGGTGACCACGTGTCCCGGATTGCCAGGGACAGTCCTGCATTTTGTAGGTCTGTCCCGGGCACATTCATTCCAGGACAATACAGTGTCCCGGAATGAAACTGACACAGCCACCCCCCGGGCCAATCTGATGCCCCCAAAAAAGGCTGCCACATCACCGCTTTTCTCCTTGACAGTACTTGTCCTGGCCGGGAATGCCTGGAGGAGCACAATCCAGCCCCCTGCTTGTGATTGGAGAAATCATAAATACCGCCTCTTGTGTCCAATCACTGTGCTGTGATTCATTACAGCACAAGCTGATTTTTGGGAAGGGAGGGTGTCCCTGAATGGTAGTTTGGAAATGTGGTCACCCTAGATGACAGGTCCCTTCCAAAGCTCAGCAGTGTCAGCAGGATAAGAACTCTGAGCCAGCATGTAAGTCACAGAGATCACAGGAAAATCACAGGCAGCAGATACCGCTGAAGGGGTCTCTTCCAAAACACAGCAGTTTTGGCTGAGTAAGAGCTCTGACCCAGCCCTAAATCACAGGGAAAAAGTCCACCTGGAAAACCGAGGGGAAAACCGAGAACCTGTTTGGTAGCCTTTTCCCCCTACACATGGCCGGTTTTCCCGGCAGGAAAACTGCCATGCGAGCTTTGGTCGGGAAACTCTGCAGTGTGTATGCTCCACCGCAGGTTTTCCCCATAGGAGAACTACCGGCTTAAAAACCGTCAGCGTTTTTTTCTGTCGGGAAAACTGCGATGGAGCATACACATGACCGGGATTCCCGGCCAAAAGCTCTCATGGCAGTTTTCCTGCCGGGAAAACCGGTCGTGTGTACGAGGCATAAGTGTAGTGGATTAATAGCAGTTTATTTAAGCCCCCATAATGGGCTACTCACAGGATAATAGTGGTAAACAGGCTCATCAATATGGGGTGGTCTGGGGGCGTGACCGGATGCAGCTGTGAGAGGAGAGCAGTCCGCTCGCTCTCGCTCCCCGCACCTCGCTCCACATTACATGCCGCAATGAATAATTAACTAGCGGCAGAGAAGGGAGAGAGGAAACCGGCACCAGGGAAGGAAGAAAGACCGCGACCGCGAGCCGCAAGTAGCGCTGGGACGCCGCTGGGTTATCGAGCACAGACAAGGTACCTCGCTCTCAGCTGGCTGGTCTGCTTCACGGGAAGGAACAAGCGCCGACTGCTGGAGGAGTGAGTCTGAGCCACCTATCATGGACCTGGTGAAAACTGTGATGCCCGCTTGCCTGTCAGCTGTTGTCTGAGCTACATGAGGTACGGTCCTGCTTCGTGTGCACTAGCACCGGCCACTTTCAAGAGGAGAGACGCTGTGGGTGCTTTCTATGTCTTTCTGTGTCTGCTTCCCCCTCCACTACACCCTGAAAACCCTGAAGACGGAGGCTGGGCTGGACTGGAGGTGAGCAGAGAAAAAAAAAAGATACATATATACAGTGTTTAAATTATCTGATGTCAAGGGTAACTCACTGTGTCTGAACCTGCCATAAATTGCCATAAATTGCCATAAACCTGCCTTAAATTTGCCATAAATTTGAAAGGAAGGAGGCTGGGGCAAGTGGATGTGAGGAGGAAAATTTTTTTTTTTTCTTTTTTTTTCCCTGTTTCAATTAGTAGCTGGAGTTGGTCGGGGGTTAAACTGTGGAACTATGAAGGATCGTAGCAGGGGAAGCTGGAACACTGGGAAGCTGGAACACTACAGGCGAAAGGACATTTTTACAGAACGGTACATAGAATAATTACAAAGGCATATAAAGGTACATTTACAAGGGAGGAGGAGGAGGAGGAAGAAAAGGAAAATGCCAGGTACACTGTCAGTGATGACCAGAAACGCACAGCTACAGTCACAGTCCCATCCCCAGCTGCCCCAACCCCAATCCAGCCCCCGGTCCCATTCCCAGCCACAGCCCCAGTCGGTACGGGGAACAAGAACTGGACAGGCAGCAGTGGCAGCTAAACTGCAAAAATACGCGCACATTTCGGGAAGCACAACAGGCTACACACCACCAAGGGGACAACAAGTAAGTGCCCAATGGAGAAGTCTGGGTCCAAACACAGAAATGGCTGGAAAGGCAACGGGTGAGCATGGGATCAAAGCAAAGGCACAGGAAAAAGTGACAGATTTAAATACAGGAGCAGGGATGGAGGACGAGCCCTCTATGAGAGAGATTTTATTTGCTATAAACAACTGCAAGTCCTCCCTAACGGAAATATTTGATCAGTTGAAAGGGATAAAGGACGAAATGTCAACATTAAAACATGAAGTACAGGGGGTTGGGGAGCGTACCTCTGCTTTGGAGGAAAGACTCAGCCAGGTGGAAGACGATGTTAACCCTATGATAATGGACATGAAAACAATGAAAGAACAGTTAAACCTGTGCGTTAATAAAATCGACGACATGGAAAATAGGTTAAGAAGGAAAAATATTAGAGTACTGGGTCTCCCCGAAAAGTGTGAGGGTAATCGCCCCACTGAATTCATGGAAAACTGGCTCGTGGGGGTATTTGGACAGGACTGTCTATCAAAGCACTTTTCTATTGAGCGGGCCCACAGAGTACCTTTCAGAGCCCCAGCTGAGGGAGGGCGCCCCAGACCTATGCTTATTAAACTTTTGCATTTTCCAGATAAAGTTACAATCCTCCAAAAAGCCAGAGAGATGAAAGAGGTCCTGGTTAATGGCACCAAAATTTCATTTTACCCAGATTTTTCCCCAGAGTTGCAGAGGCAAAGAGCTAAATTTTTTGAAGGGAAACAAAGACTACAAGAAAAGGGGATTAAATACGCAATGTTTTACCCGGCACGTTTGCGAATAACTATAAATGGGGAAAATATATTCTTTAACACACCTGCGGAACTGATGTCCTGGATGAACACTAAAGAAGGGGAAACCTAGGAAATTGGAAACAGTCACAGATTTGGTCGCTGACTTATTGTACAGAACTCAGACTCTTACCTCATATTTCTACCCCCTTTTTTTATTTTTATTTTTATTTTTTTCTCTTTTTTTTTTTTTGTTGTTTTTTCCATTACCCTTTTGCCTGGGTTTTTTTTCTCTTTTTGTTTTTCTTATCTCTCTTTTTTGTCGAGGTTTTGATATAGGAGCGGGGGGCGGGGGCGGGGGGAGCGGGAGGGAGGAGGGGGCTGTTGGAAATGGTTGGGTCTTTGTGGAAAGTGGCACAGAGGTGGAGAAAAAACAGTAGATGTCAAGTAAAACGGAAGAGAAACACTAATACACGAGGAACACCAAGGGAAGTGCCAAGAGGGGGGAGGGGGAGGGGGAAAGGTCACACAGCAAAAGGGGAATCTGGTCACTGTAGAGGCCCTTCACAAGGGCCCCAAATAGGGCGGGGGAGGGGGGTTGGAGGGGGGGAGGGGCAGGGAGGGTAGGGAGATGTTGTGAAAGGCACATAATGATGAATGAACACACTAAAATATATCTTTGGTTTACGAGGGTAGGGGGTGGGGAAGGGGAGGAGGGAGGAAGGGGGGAAGTAAGAAGGAATGTATGGTTGTATAGAGCACTAGAAAGAGTAGATATGTTTTTGTAACCTGATATTATCATGGCATATATGGTTAAGGTGGGTAAGGTGGGAGGTATTCTAAAAAGGGAAGAAATAGTAGGGGAGGATGCCGAAGTATAATAGCGAGAAGAGTTTTTCTAATCAGGGAATAGGCATCAAGGTACGCTCATGGAATGTCCGAGGGGTAAAAGACCCAATAAAGAGACAGGTAATTTTCGCAGACGCCAATAATAACAATATCAAAATGCTGTGTCTGCAGGAAACACACCTGGATAAGGGAACCGTCAATTTACTAAAACACAGGAAATATCAGATACAATTCCACTCCACACACACCTCCTATTCGAGGGGGGTGAGCGTGTTGATAGACTCAGGGTTGGTGTTTTCCTGCAGCCACTGTAAGATTGACACTGAGGGACGCTATGTGTTTCTTCACTGCCGGATAGAAACAAGGGAATACGTGGTGGCAGGTATATATATCCCCCCTCCGTTCGGGATAGAAACCCTGTGGGACTTGATGGAGTTTATCATGGACAGACCGGGAGTACCGGTAATAGTGGCGGGGGATTTCAACATGACCATGAATAAAAACATAGATAAACTCCCGGTGGGTGCCCCCTCTGCACGGGCTGATAGCCCCCTCTCCCAATTTTGTGGGGAGATGGGCCTGGTAGATGTGTGGAGGAGGAGGCACCCAATGGAAAAACAATTCTCCTGCCACTCAAGGACACATTCGACTCTGTCCAGGATAGACCTCGTACTCTGCAATGAAGAGGCAATGGGGGTGTTGGGAGAGGTGGTATATGAACCCAGAAGCATATCGGACCACTCCCCAATGACTTTTGTAATAAAGACGAATAGAGGATATAATAAAAGGGATTGGAAGCTAAATCCATTCTGGTTAGAGGTTATCAAAGAGCCGGAGGGAATAAATGGCAGTCTGAAAGAATTTATAGAAGTAAATACCGGCTCTGCCTCGATGGGAATAATTTGGGATACTTTGAAAGCATTCCTGCGGGGAATCCTAATCCAAAAAATATCGCTTATTAAAAAACAAACGCGTGCCATAGAACTTGCGGCGAGTGAAAAGGTAAAGAGCTTAGAGATCTGTTATATAAATAACCCAAGCCAGGAGGAACATAAGAAATGGCTAGAAGCACAGGAGGAATACAAAAAAATAATAAGAAGAAAGGCGGAAAATAAAAAACTATTTCAGAAACAGAACTTGTTTGGTGAGGGTGAGAGAGTGGGGAGAATTCTCGCCCTGGCCGCGAGGGCTGACAACTCCCCTACTATTATACCGGTGATTCATGATGAGAATGGGGAGATTAAGAGAGACACACCAGAAATAATGCAGGTGTTCAAAAGGTATTACCAGAATTTGTATAGCAGTAATTGGCATAACAACAGTGAAGGGGAAATGGTCACTTTTTTTGCAGGCCTGAAAATACATCGGCTGACAGAGCAAGAACAGGGAAGAGCTGGAGGCACCACTGACACTGGGAGAGATACAATTGGCAACTAAAGAAATGGCAGGTCAAAAGTCACCGGGTCCTGACGGTCTCCCAATAGAAATATATAAAACCTATAGTGAGGTGCTGCTTCCAAAATTGCTAGAGGTATTTAACTGGGCGGCTGAGGCAGGGAAAATGCCTGGGTCCATGGAAGAGGCAACTATAATAACACTATTAAAGGAAGGGAAAGATCAATTAGAGGCAAATTCCTATAGACCGATATCACTCCTGTGCGCTGACACCAAAATCCTGGCTAAAATACTGGCAACAAGGTTAAATAGGATAGTTACAAAACTGGTACATCCTGATCAAACAGGATTCATACCAGGAAGGTCCACTAGCTCTAACATCAGAAGAACATTCCTAAATATCCAGCTGCCAGTAGTAGAAAGAGAGGCAAGAGCAATCTTGTCCCTGGATGCCACAAAGGCATTTGATAGCCTTGAGTGGCAATATCTGTGGAAGGTGTTAGAAGAGTACAGATTCGGCCCTAAGTTCACTCAATGGGTTAGGTTACTATATGGGAATCCCAGGGCAAAGGTAAGGGTCAATGGTGAGTGCTCAGACTGGTTTAGACTGGCCAGGGGGACAAGACAGGGATGCCCGTTGTCGCCCCTGCTTTGTGCCCTGGCCATAGAACCACTAGCCACTGCAATAAGGGCATCTCCGGGGATAAAAGGATTCAAAAGAAAGCTAGGAGAGGAGAAAGTCGCATTATATGCGGACGACATCCTACTCTTTCTGGGGGATACACAGGCCTCACTGGCGACAGCAATGAATATTATAGGGGAATTTGGGAGATTTTCCGGTCTAACAATAAACTGGGAGACATCCGCCCTTCTGCCGCTAGAGCCCTTGAAAGGGCAGATAGATCAAGTGAAGGTAGTGCCCCAGATAAGATACCTAGGAATAAACATGACAAAGGATCCTGGGCAATATATAGGGGGAAATCTAGTGCCATTATTGACAAAGATGAAACAAAAATGCAGGTTCTGGAATCGGCTTCCCCTATCTGTAGTAGGAAGGAGCAACCTGATAAAAATGGTGTGGATGCCGCAAATCCTATATATTCTACATAATTCCCCAGTATGGATCCCAAAACGGTGGTTCAGGAAGATAGAAGGGGTTTTCAGGGAATTGATCTGGAAGGGGGGAATAGCGAGAATCTCGCTCCGAGCCTTGCAATATCCAAGGGAGAAGGGGGGTCTCGCTCTCCCGAACCCCAGATTCTATTTCTTAGCGGCCCAGCTGCAGCACATGAGGAATAGTAATCAGAGAGGACCCAGGGTAGTCATGAATGACACAAGTCATTACACGGAAGTTGAGGCAGTGGAGGCAGATTCATTTCATTCTAAATGCCCCACAGTCCAATTAATGGTAAAATGTTGGAAAGAGGGGAAGAAGATTCTAGGATATACAGGTTTCTCTGAATTCTCCCCTATCTGGGATAATAGCAACCTACAAGAACTTAAAATCATGGGAAAGGTTGATGAGTGGGACAGATTAGGGATACATTTACTGGAACAACTATTTGCTGTTGGTAGAATAAAAACATTTCAAGAAATAAGAGAGGAGTTCTCGGTTCCAAATAGATCTTTTTATAGATATTTACAAATCAGACATGCGCTGGGTGCACAATTTGGGGATGAGATGCCGGAGTGGAATGGTATGGCCATCTTCCGAAACTTGGTAAACACTGAGGACACTAGAGGAGTAATCTCAACCATTTATGACTCCCTAGAAAGGGCAGATCGAAGCGAGATCATGGCTAATAAAATTAGGGAGAAATGGGAGAAGGACGTTGGCACAATTTCACAAGATCAATGGGAACAAATACTGGGTATAGGCCCCGAATTGTCAATGTCCCCCTCCCAGTATATGTCTCAGTTATATCTGATACATAGGACATACTACACGCCCCAAAGAATGTTCCAATTTGGCAGGAGATCAGACCCAGGATGCCAGAGATGTGGACAGGATAAAGGAGACCTAATACACATGGTCTGGAGATGCCCCAAGCTGTACCAATATTGGAAGCAAATAGTCGAAAAGATCAATAGAACATTTGGAACATTATTACAGCCGGAGGCGAGGCTATGTGTGCTGGGCTTGGTGGAAGAGAGGGTACCCTCAAAGGGCGAGAGTATAGCGATTAGGAGATGCCTGTTTCAGGGAAGGAAACTTATTGCACAGAAATGGCAAGCGGTAAACCCACCTACAGTAACAGAATGGGAGGAGGCAATAAATGACACAATAAGAAAAGAACAATTTATATACACTAAAAGAGGTAACAAAAAGAAATTTAATAATATATGGAATAAATGGATTGATGGGTGGGCACGGTGGATGAGGGGGGGGGGGGTTGGGGAACGGGAATGAGTTGGAGAATGTATAACATAGGTCAAGGCATATTTGTATTGTAACACAGGATTGAAATGGATGTATGTATAAATGTTGTGATAAAGAAATAAAAAAATATTTGATAAAAAAAAAAATATGGGGTGGTCTGACAGTCCGTATTCAGAGCGCTAAACAGCGGCATTTGCCATGCTGTGGCTGGAGCTGGAAGCTGAGGCTGTGGCCAGGAGGAAGCCGGGGGGATGCTGGAAAAGCTTGGGGTTCCAAGGTGGGGCGTGGTGTGGAGCACAGCGTAGCACAAGCAGTACAGACGTCACAGGTCCCAGGATGCTTGCATGCTACGTTAGAGCATGCGCACTCCTTTTTCAAGCTGGAGATAATAGGGGAACCTGTTATTTATGATGGAACGGCCATGACCAGTGTAATCGAGATATTCCCAACACTTTACTCATACCATTCTACCCCCTTAAATTACATACCCCTTATCTTAACCAATCTATAATAATTAGCCCACACCAGAGTTGGAGTATAACTGGCCATAACAGCCTTTTTATTAAAACATAATTAGATAAAACTCCAATATAAAAAAAAAACTTTCACTTCAATAACTTTAACAGTTTAACTCCCAGTCTGTTGGTCTCTGACGGCACCCCAAACTTTTAACACTTTTTCCACCAATACACTGTGGCACCAAAATTTTACCATACCAGGCCTCCAGCCGTATCACAGCTCTGAGACAACCCCTTCCCGCAGTGCAACCATACCCGTATTCCAGCAGACACCGTTCCACTGGAATACACCAGAGGGGCACATACCACTGATGAGCCCCCCACCACTTCCATCACATCTGTTTTATGCCACCATCAAAGACCAAAGACACCGCCAGTACACAGCTGTTACGACATCCCGAAACCATCCGACCTGAAACACAAGAAAACACACAAACATGACAAAAACACCAAACAATAGGGAGGGTGGTTGGGAAAAACTTCCTCTCCCTTGCTGTCTCCTCACAAAATGTTCCCGGGCGTTCCCGCCCCTTCATAATTAAAGCGCTTCTCCCCTCCAGCACATATTACTCCAGTCTCCTCCCTCTCCAAACTTCCCAGCTTTTTTAATCCTGTGTTGCCTTTACTCTCCACCTTGTCATGCCCGGCCCTCCATTATTCTTTCTTTCTGTCTTTTCATTCCGGGCCTCCCTTGACCAGTGTAATCAAGATATTCCCAACACTTTACCCATATCATTCTACCCCCTTAAATTACATACCCCTTATCTTAACCAATCTATAATAATTAGCCCACACCAGAGTTGGAGTATAACTGGCCATAACAGCCTTTTTATTAAAACATAATTAGATAAAACTCCAATATAAAATAATACTTTCACTTCAATAACTTTAAGACTACTTTCACACTGAGGCGCTGGATGCGCTGGCGGTATAGCGGCGCTATTTTTAGCGCCACTATACTGTTTTTTTGGCCGCGATTTGCGGACGCTAGCGGGGGTATTTTAACCCCCGCTAGTGGCCGAAAAAGGGTTAAAAACGCCCGCAATAACGCCTCTTTGAGGCGTTTTGCGGGCGTATTAGAGGCGCTACCCCATTGATTTCAATGGGCAGGGGCGCTATAGGAGCGCTATTTTTTGCGCTCCTATTGCGCCTCAAAGATGCGGCTTGCAGGAGTTTTTTGAGCCTCCTGCAAGCGCAACGCTCCAGTGTGAAAGCCCTCGGGCTTTCACATTGGATAGTATTGAGAGGCTTTTTTGGGGCGCCTCAGTGTGAAAGGGGCCTTACAGTTTAACTCCCAGTCTGTTGGTCTCTGACGGCACCCCGAACTTTTAACACTTTTTCCACCAATACACTGCGGGACCAAAATTTTACCATACCAGGCCTTCAGCCGTATCACAGCTCGGAGACAACCCCTTCCCGCAGTGCAACCATACCTGTATTCCAGCAGACACCGTTCCACTGGAATACACCAGAGGGGCACATAACACCGATGAGCCCCCCGCCACTTCCATCACATCTGTTTTATGCCACCATCAAAGACCAAAGACACCGCCACAGCCTACAAGGGTAACCACTTACCCTTAAGGGCCCCTTCACACCCGCATGGCACACTGGATCCCATCCTGAATCCTCAATGCCCACAAATCCATCCCCACATCAGAAAGATGCACACCATCCCTCCGTAAGTACATGCCCACATTTACCTCCAACTCCATGTGCCTTACCACCAGCCCCCCGTTATTGGCAACAAACCTACCCACCAGTTTGTTAAACTTACTTCCCACCTTGTTAATCCGCGCCACTGATCTCGCCATCCGCCACAAGTTGGGTGTTGGGTCTAGGAGTACAAGGAGTGGAAGGTAACTCAGAGGAATCCAGAGTAGGGGGCATCCTGACTGCTTCAGAAAGGGGCAGCAGATGGTTTCCGTGCCAGGTCTTCAGTGGCCCCACTCTTCCTTCAGGCTTCAACTGGTACACGGGCAATCCAGGCAGCTTCTTACAAATCACATAAGGTTCTGACTTCCATCTGTCTGCCAGCTTGTGCTTCCCTGGGACTCCTAAATTCCTCAGCATCACTCTGTCCCCAGGCTGTAAATCTTGAATATGGACCCTAAGGTCAAAGTTCTGTTTGTTCCGGGCTCCTCTCTGATCAGAAAATGATTGGGCCTTCTCATAGGTCAGCCTTAAGCTCTTCCGCAGTCTGTCCACGTATACTTTGTGTGAGGCGACAGATGTATGGTCCATTGAGGTGCCAAAGGCCAAGTCCACTGGTAGTCTGGCCTCTCTTCCAAACATAAGTCTGTAAGGGGAATACCCTGTGACATCGCTGGCTGTACTATTATAGGCGTGCACTATGGCAGCTATGTGCTTGCCCCAATGTTGCTTCTCCTCACTGTTCAGAGTCCCCAACATATTTAACAGAGTCCTGTTGAATCTTTCTGGTTGAGCATCACCTTGAGGGTGATAAGGGGTAGTACGAGTTTTTTTTATGCCTAAAGAGTCCAGCAACTTCCGAATCAGTCGGCTCTCAAAGTCTCTCCCTTGGTCTGAGTGAAGGCGTTGAGGTAACCTGTAATGCACGAAGTACTTCTCCACCAAGATTTTGGCTACAGTGGAGGCCTTCTGGTCTTTAGTTGGAAAGGCCTGGGCATAACGGGTGAAATGGTCGGTTATCACCAGAACATTTCCGTGTCCACTCAAGTCAGGTTCCAGACAGAGAAAGTCGATGCATACTAAGTCCAAGGGCCCTTGACTCTGCAGATGGCCCATTGGGGCAGCTTGACGTGGCAGTGTCTTCCTCTGTATGCAGCGAGCACATGAGTGACAGTACTCCTTCACTGCAGCTCGCATACAAGGCCAGTAAAATCTATTCCTTACAAGCTGGAAGATTCGTTCGGCCCCTAAGTGGCCATGGTTGTCATGTAGGGCATCTAAGTCAGTTTTTCTGTGATTTTCTGGCAGAAACAGTTGCCACTTCTCTTCTAGGTCATCAGAGGGGCCCCTTCGGTAGACCACCCCTTGATGCACCTGTAACTTGTCCCATTCTTTGTGGATTAATCAAGCCTTCTTTGAGGGATCTTGCAAGAGCCTGTCCGGATCCTGGTCTTCTAGAGCTTCCAAAGCCAATCTTCCCCAAGGGTCTTCCAACTGATCTCTTCTTATGTCCTTCTTGGATAATTTTGGCAAGTCGTCTTCGCCAATCTGGGTTACGTCACAATAGCATTTGGGCACCCCCACTACCGAAACTCCAATTTCTTCCACCCTGGATCTGCCACTAGCTTGAAGTTGTGCTCCTTGACACAAAGCCTGCACCCCATCTGGGGTTAACTGGGTCC
The DNA here is from genome assembly GCA_029206835.1 of Rana muscosa. Lineage (NCBI taxonomy): Eukaryota > Metazoa > Chordata > Amphibia > Anura > Ranidae > Rana > Rana muscosa. The sequence goes on along the minus strand of CM055118.1, from coordinate 930,729,814 downwards.
AGTCTTCTGTATGGTAAGCGGGAGCATGAGACCTTCTGGACAATGCATCAGCATCTCTGTTTCAAGTTCCCGGCCTATACTTGAGGCTAAAGTTGAATCCAGAGAGGGCTGCCAACCAACGGTGGCCAGTGGCATCCAGCTTGGCTGTGGTGAAAAGGTAGGTGAGTGGGTTATTATCTGTCTTTACTGTAAAGTCCGCTCCATACAGGTAGTCTTTGAGTTTATCCACAACTGCCCACTTCAGGGCCAGGAACTCCAATTTGTGGATGGGGTAATTCTTCTCCACTGGTGTTAGGCTCCTACTTACATAGGCGACTGGCTTGAGTTGTCCTTCATACTCCTGGTACAGTACACCTCCCAGACCATCATGGCTGGCATCCACATGTAGTTCATATGGCCTCTTGGTGTCAGCATAGGCCAAGACCGGGGCAGTGGTCAGACTTTTTTTCAGCATTTCGAAGGCCTCTTCACACTTCTCTGTCCACTGGTCTTCCACGGACTCTCCGGGCTTCCTGGGGCCAGTATCATCCTCCTCTCCTTCTGTCTTCAGTAACTCATTCAGAGGTTTGGCAATTTTTGCAAACCCTTCCACAAACCTGCGGTAGTAGGAGCAGAACCCCAGGAAGGATCTGAGCTCAGTCACTGTAGTTGGTCGGGGCCAGGAGGTAACTGCTTCCAGTTTGTCAGGGTCTGTAGACACTCCCTCTTCAGACACTATGTGTCCCAGATAGTGGACTGAGGACCGGTAAAACTGATACTTCTCCCTGGAGAGTTTAAGTCCCTCTTCACTGAGTCTTTTCAGGACTTTCTCCAGCCTTTCATCGTGCTTCACCAGAGTCTTCCTGAAGACAATGATGTCATCTAGGTACACCAGGTCTTCGATAAGATTCATGTCTCCCACAGTCTTCTCCATCAATCTCTGGAAAGTGGCAGGGGCCCCTGACAGGCCCTGAGGCATCCTGTTGAACTCATAGGATCCCACTGGGGTGATAAATGCTGTCTTCTCCCTGTCATCAGGGTGCATTGGGATGCATTCAGGTCCATGATGCTAAACCACTTGGCTCCAGACAGACTCTGTAGGGCATCTTCTATCCTGAAGGTGGTATACTGGTCAGGTATGGTCCTTCTATTGAGAGTCCTGTAGTCTATGCAAAGTCTCAGCGACCCATTCTTTTTCCTGACTACTATGATAGGGGAGGCATATGGGCTTCTGGACTCCTGAATAACCCCAGTTCTCTTAAGCTCCGTCAACTGTTCACGTAAATCTTCTAAGTCAGCCAGGGGAACTCGCCAGACCCTCTCCCGGAAAGGTTTGTCTTCCTGCAGACGGATCTTATGGGTGGCACTCCTTGCACACCCTACGTCGAACTCGTCCTTTGAGAATATTTTTCTCCATCTAGTCAGCTGGGCCTTGGCTCTCTCCTTCCACACTGGTGGTAGGGTGGTGGTCTTTAGGCAGAGGTTCTCTAGAGTGTGTTCTCCTCCTTCAGCCTTCTCCAAGTCGGACAGGGCCACTGGGGTGGCAGGGTTTACTCTTCCCAGCAACATCCGGGCCGGAATCTTCATGGGAGAACTAGTGACATTCCTGAAGCTCACTTGGATCTGGCCCTTCGCTTTCTTCAATGCCCTCAACGGGACCACTTTGGGAATCACTTCCAACCCTGGATGGGTGTCTCGGGGGTCTGGTTCCAGGACCACAAAGGGGCCAGGCTGCTCCCATGAGAGTTTCACAGTAGCCTGTAGGCAGGTCATCTCACCAGGCTGCAACATCTTCTCCCTCCTTGACAGTCTCCAAACTTTCCCCACCCCCTCTTCCGAGGCCTTCTGTTCCAGTACCAACTTCCGGTAGACCTGCTGTAGCATGGGGTGGATCCTGTCTCCTTAAGTCCCCTGCTCCTGTGCTAGAGGAGTCAGCAGTCTCCTGACCAGATCAGTGTTGGCCCCTATGATCAAGGAACTCGTGTTGGCTCCTGGTGGGTGAGGGCAAACTACTGCCAGGGCGTCAAAGACTTCTGCCTTTCCTGTCACAGAGGGGTCGAAGGCCAGCCTGATTGAAACATAACCGTCATATGGAAACCTGTGAGTACCAATTCCCCATATCTCTAAGTCTTCCAGCTTCTGTAGGGACACGTGACTCAAGTGTTTCTGGTAAAAGTCTTTATACAAAAGGGTCACTTGGGCTCCTGTATCCAGGATGGCTTTTGTGTAGACTTCCTCCACTTGAATGGGGACTAGGGGGGAGGGCCCTATTAACTTGGCTGGAAAACTCTTCTGTGGGGTCTCTTTCTTTGGACTCTTGGACTTTCCTTTTGAGGTTTTCTTTTTTTTTCCATTTCTTTCTGGATCTCAACCCTTGTTGGGCCTGGTATGCATTGATTTCCCTTAGATTGTTAGATTTCAACTGCTGACAAGTGGCATTGAGTACTTTAGGAGGGGCATTGTTTCTCTTTCCCTTTGCCTCTTCTGGCTTTTGGATATTTTTGGAGCTTTCTGTAAATAGTGGGCGCCCGGCTGACTCCTTCACAGGGGCCCTCTGAAGTTTTCCGCCGGCTGGTGGTAAGTGCTTCGGTTCTTCCTTGGACTGGGGCACACTCTTCCGAAATGGCCGACTCCTCCACAGTTGAAACAGACAGTTTCTCTTCTTCCCTGTGGGGATGTTGGAGTGGAAACACTCTGGCGGGGTTCCTTTCTGATCTCCTCTTGCTCTTTGGCTCCAGAGTTCTTGGTCAGTAGAGAGGTCAATAAGTCCAGCACTTGAGTCATCTGGGACTTTAAGGTCTCCACTTCTAAGTCCCGTTCAGTGGTTACTGCTGCTCTGACTCCCACTAAGGGGAGGGGAGTGATCTTCTCAACCGCCTGTTGGTCCTTCAACAGGGCTTCTTCATCCCTTATGATCCGCACAAGGTCTGGGTAACTCAAATCCATGACTCCTTCAGAGGTCTTCAAGTGGAGCCAAACTGGATCCGAACGTAGAGCTCCCCTCAGGATCTGCTTCATCCTAGTTGCATCTATGACTAGGGGTAGCATTCCCTTTTTGAGTACAATTTGGCACAGCATTCTGTTTAACCTCCGGACATATTCGGATAATTTCTCTCCCCGCTGTTGGAGGGTATGCTCGAATTGGTACATTTGTTCAGTCACCTTCTCCAGCTGGCCAAATTCCTCCTGCAACTTAGCCAGATAGTCATATGCAGTACAAGCAGCATTGCTGAACCTAAGGTTTTTCACAGCCTCAGCAGCAGCGCCCTTCAAACTTTCACTGATGCACTGCTTCTTCTGCGCTTCTGGTACTTCCCATCCTTCTACTGCCTGCATTGCCTGCTCAATCCAGGTGTCAAAGTCTTCTTCCCCGGAAGGCACAGGTAGCTTTCCTGAAAAGATACGGAGCTTCCGGTACCCGGCTTCCACATGTACCATGTTGCTCTTCTGGCACTTAGTGACAAAGTCTCCCAGAGCATTCAATAGTTCCGGCCCTATGGCTGCCAGTGGTGTCAACGGGGCTATCGTATCCCGACTGCTTTACATTTTGGGGAAGAGTAGCGGGGATGATGGCGGAGAGATTTGTGGAGATTCCTTCTTCACAAACCTCGTATGCATTAAGCGGTATATCTGGTTATCTGTGGCTTTGTTCTGACCTCTAAAATCTTCCGGAACTTCTCCTCTCCATTCCACTAGTGCATATGTACACAAGATATCTGGCCTTATATCCATCACCCATGCCTTCTGTTTCGGAGACAACGACATTATGAGCTGTTTTATCTCGTTTTCTTGCCAGATCCCCCCCGGGAGTTCAATAACTACCGCCTCGGTTGAATCTGCTCCAACCGCTGTACACCACTGTGTCATTGCTGGCGGGTCCATGCTGGTACTTCTGACCGGCTTGATTGCAGGGTGCAGTATACAGGAATCCCGGACCCGAGCCCCCACGTGTAGCGATACCCCCAGTCAAGAGGGCTGCCTGTATGATTTTGGGCCCTGTAGTGCACCGCTGTCAACCCCTGGCAATCGGCTCTAACCTCCCTTGGCACAGTTAGTAGGGGATGATAGGATTGTGAGGCCTGTAACTCACAGCGGCACAATCCTATGACAAAAACACACAGTGATATTTTAAAACTTCCTTTACCTATCTCTCTTCTGTAAAGTAAAGAACACAGATACCAATATGCTTAACCCTTGTATGTTTACTTAGATTAGTGGGTAAGCAATAAAACAGGAGTGTACATGTCATGTGCAGAGCCCTGCAATAAACAATGTTAAACAAGCAGACAAGTATACAATGCTATGCAACTCTAATAGTCCCCTTTGCAGCTTCGTGGACAAAATTGCGCCCAGGAATGTCTACACTACACAGTCAGGCTTGACTGAACTAAGTGGAAGTTCTGTTGAGAAATCTTCGCTAGCAACGGTGGTGCTTTTGAAGAATAGAATTTGTAATCTACCAAGGTAACAGAGATACTGTGTCTGTCTATGAGCAGGTGCTTTCTCACCCAACCGGACCAGTCTGCGTCCGTTTCTTCCGCTGCGGTGTCTAAGTACACAGATTCCTCAACATCCGGGTCTTCGGTCCTCCTGGCAAAGGTGCAGTATCAGAGGAGAGACGTCCCTCAGGTTCCTCGGTGCGCGCGGAAGGCTCTTTGGAGAAAAGGCCCAGGCTTCTGGCCTAAAGTCACTGGAGCTCAAACAGCAATTCAACTTGCTGGGAGGGCGGTGTCCAAAGAGAAAGAACTGGGCTCCGCCTCCCCCTTATAAAGTCCACCCCAGCAGTCCTTGCGCGGGGCAATGCACCCTGGGTGCCTAAAAGTGTACTGGGTAATGTAGTCTCTGAGGGATTAAAGGGCAATACCCCGCTACATATATACTTGTGACTTTTTATCTATTTATTGCTAATTGTTGCATGCTCCGAAACGCATCGCAAAGCATCCTGGGACCTGTGTCATCTGTACTCCTCGTGCTGCTCGTGCTACGCTGTGCCCCATGCCGTGCTCCACCTTGGAACCCGGAGCCTTGCCAGCATCCCCCCAGCTTCCTTCTGGCCGCGGCCTCGGCTTCCAGCTCCAGCCACAGCATGGCAAACAGCGCTGTTTAGTGCTACGGATACGGAATTTCAGACCTCACAATATTGACGAGCCTGTTTACCACTATTATCCTGTAAGTTGCCCATTATTGGGGCTTAAATAAACTAGTAATCTACTACACTTAGTGGCGCTTTTTTTCTCTCTTTTTTGCCTGCTATATGTACAGAGTGAGCTACGTTCTTGAACCCCAGCTGACACAAGTGTATGGATGAGCTCGGTGTTCGAGTCGAACGCATGTTCGAGTCGAACATCGGCTGTTCGCCTGTTTGGCGAAACCAGAACTTTGTGGGCCGAACGGCCCACAATATACTGCGCCATCGCAGTGCATTGCGGGCGCTGTGATTGGCCAAGCATGCACTGTGACCCCGCATGCTTGGCCAATCACAGCGCCAGCAGCGAGGAGAGCCATAATTGACCACAGGCAGGATGCCTGTGGCCAATTATAGCTCAGGGGGGTTTAGTACACGTCCCACACTATAAAAGGCCGCCAGCGCGGCGGCCTTGTGTAGTGTGTTGGCGTGCAGGGAGAGAGAAGGATAGGCAGGGACAGTGTCAGTGATATTCTTTGATAAACCTTGTGCATTTACAGTGTGTTGACGTGCAGGGAGAGAGAAGGATAGGCAGGGACAGTGTCAGTGATATTCTTTGCTAACCCTCCTGCACAGTATACACCTGAAGCTACCCCTTATTGCTCGTGGTGTTGTTCTGTTGTGTAACACAGACAGGCATCTGCAAGCAGTTACAGTGGGTGTAGGTGCCTCCTGCACAGTATACGCTACCCCTTATTGCTTGTGGTGTTGTTCTGTTGTGTAACACAGACAGGCATCTGCAAGCAGTTACAGTGGGAGTAGGTGCCTCCTGCACAGTATAAACTACCCCTTATTGCTCGTGGTGTTATTCTGTTGTGTAACACAGACAGGCATCTGCAAGCAGTTACAGTGGGTGTAGGTGCCTCCTGCACAGTATACACCTGAAGCTACCCCGTATTGCTGGTGTATTTCTTTTGTGTAACACTAACAGGCATCTGCAAGCAGTTACAGTGGGTGTAGGTGCCTCCTGCACAGTATACGCTACCCCTTATTGCTCGTAGTGTTGTTCTGTTGTGTAACACAGACAGGCATCTGCAAGCAGTTACAGTGGGTGTAGGTGCCTCCTGCACAGTATACGCTACCCCTTATTGCTCGTGGTGTTGTTCTGTTGTGTAACACAGACAGGCATCTGCAAGCAGTTACAGTGGGTGTAGGTGCCTCCTGCACAGTATACACCTGAAGCTACCCCGTATTGCTGGTGTATTTCTTTTGTGTAACACTAACAGGCATCTGCAAGCAGTTACAGTGGGTGTAGGTGCCTCCTGCACAGTATACACCTGAAGCTCCCCATATTGCTGGTTTTCCCATCTCCCTGCAGGCCATTAGAATGTCTGGAAGGCCAACAAGGAGGGGCAGACAGTCACAAGCCAATAAAAAAGGGCAAGCAGGCTCTGTGTCTGGAGGCAACAGTGCTGGTCGTGGACACGGTGCATTGTCATCAGCACGTGGCCATGGGACACGCTTGTCCTTATTTTCGGCAGCTGGACATGTTGAGCCGCATCATGCCGAAGACTTGGCTTGAGTGGATGACCAAGCCCTCCTCATCCTCTCTCCCCAAGGCTCAGGGTACTGGCAAAGCAGCTGCCAATGCGTCCTCTTCCCTCGTATCAATGTCATCATCAGTCACTCCTTCCTTAGACCGACCATGTCCTCCTGAGGAGTCCCCCGAACTGTTTGAGCACAGTTTTGGGTACATGCTCCAGGAGGATGCCCAGCGTTTTGAAGGGTCTGATGATGATACCCAGCTAGAGGAAGGAAGTAGCGTGAGCACAGAGAGAGGGGATGCTCAAGAAGGACATCAATCTGGCAGTCGTGTTCCAGCAGCTGCAGCATACTGCCAGGTTTGCTCCAGTGATCAAGAGGGAGAGGATGATGAGGTCACTGACTCCACGTGGGTGCCTGATAGGAGAGAGGAGGAGGAGGAGGATGAGGAGGAGGCACATCTCCAACGAGGCAGGATGCCCTCCGGGGGCCAGCGTAAGGGCAGCACACCGACTGAATCACACCGAAGAGCTCCGCCTGTGCAGGGCACTGCCTCTGCGCGTTTTTCCAAAAGTTCTTTGGTGTGGGCCTTTTTTGAGTCGAGTGCATCAGATCGCACCGCTGCTATTTGCAACATATGTCTCAAGCGTATCTCGCGTGGCCAAAACATCAGCCGCTTGGGCACCACATGCTTGACCAGACATATGTTGACCTGCCATGCAGCTCGTTGGCAAGCGTACCTTAAAGACCCAGACCAAAGAACAAAGCGGACCTCTCCTTGCTCCTCATCAGCTGGGATCTCCAACCCCACTATACCTTCCAGTGTTGCCAACCGTCCGTAGATTTACGGACAGTTCATAAAAACAGGGCAATTTCCCGGCATCCGTAAATGTCCGTGGGAAGGGCAAGCCATTCGTAAAAATGGCTGCGATTGTCGCGGGTGTGAACTGCGCATGCGCAGCTCCGGATTTCTCAGAGAATATTCGATCCTGAGACTCGAGTCGAGTCTGTGCCGCTCGGCCCGCCCCCGCCTGCGCTGATGATGTCATGCGCAAGCCGCATTTCCCGCCGGACAGAAAATTTCAAATGCCAGGAGCCAAGCGGAGCGGGCTAATGGTAGAGCAGCCTACTGAGTACAGTGAGTGGAGCCAGAGGACTGGCGGCACCAATGCACTGTCACAGTCTGTGACACCGTGACCACGAGAGAGATGGATGCAGAGCTGACCCTCCCCCTGCCCCAGACGGACACACAAGGCCTCCTGACCAGTGCCCTGGCTGCCGCCCCCTGCCTGGTGAGTGAGTGCATTAACACACACACACACACACACTAACTTGACCCCTGGCCTGGCTGTAACATCCATCCATCCATCACTTGGGATGGATGCTATTTATGTGATGTCTACAGGCAGCAGTTATCAGACAAGAATGGTAGTGGTGTGATTGTACAGAATTACAGATGTTCACACTCTCTGTCTTGCCATCCTCTGACTGCCTCCTGTACCCTGTCCGCCATCCTCTGACCGCCTCCTGTACCCTGTCCACCATCCTCTGACCGCCTCCTGTACCCTGTCCATATCCTCTGACCACCTGTGCCCTGTCCCTATCCTCTGACCACCTGTGCCCTGTCCCTATCCTCTGACCACCTGTGCCCTGTCCCTATCCTGTGACTACCTGTGCCCTGTCCCTATCCTCTGACCACCTGTGCCCTGTCCATATCCTCTGACCACCTGTGCCCCGTCCATATCCTCTGACCACCTGTGCCATGTCTGCAATCTCTGACCATCTCTTGTACCATGTCTGCAGTCTCTCACCATCTCCTGTACCATGTCTGCAATCTCTGACCATCTCCTCTTTTATCATGTCTGCAGTCTCTGAGGGGGAGCCTGGAGAGGAGTCAAGAGTGGGAGCACCGCCAGATTGGGGATCACGAGAGAAGTCAGATGTGTGTGGACTGTGTAGTGGAGTCTATAGAATAAAACCAGAGCGGCCAAGCTGGAGTTGCCTGACTGAGCCCTGCATGGTGCACCTGAGAGGAGGTCAGTCTGAGGGGTGGGTCACTGATGTAAGGGGGGCGTGAACACAATAATGTAAGGGGGCACTGAAATAAAGGTTAACCTTATATCAGTAACCCCCCCCCCCCCTTACCGTAGTGTATTCACTCTGCGGAAGGTAATCTGTGTTCACCAGAGTCCTCCCCACTCATTAGAGCTCCCAATGTTCCCCTTTACATCAGAGTCTGCAGGATTTCCTCTTATAGTGCAAGGGAGAACTCTGTGGACCCTGATGTAAGTGGGAACTCTGATGTAAATGGGAGCGCAGAGCCCCTCCTTACTTTAGAGTTCCTCCTTAGATCATGATCTGTGGCATTGTCCTTTACATCAAGGTTCGCAGAGTTCTACCTTGCACTGTAAGGGGGGAACTCTGTGCTGGCTGTGTTATATTAACCTGACCTTCATGTAAATAGAGAAAAAAAAAATTGACTTTTGTTTAACTAAAACACATTGCTAATAGCACTAACTACATGTTTATAGTTTAAATACTAATAGTTGCAGAGTTTAGCACATAAAACAGCAATTTAAGGTACTTTTTTGTAGTGTCAGTAAAAAAATTTAGGTGTTGTTCGTAATTTTTTGCGGTCTTGCCAGTAAATTTTACTTGGGGGGGTTGGCAACACTGATACCTTCAGTCCTCTCTGAAACCTGCACTGAGAGGAATGAAGGTGTAGAATTAGGTGTGTCACAGCCAAGTACTTGCGGGCACTCTGCTAGCAGTTCACCGATGTCCGATTGTAGGAGGCAAATTTCCCTGCCCCAGCTGCTGGACCGTCGAAAGAAGTTCACTCCCATTCATCCACATGCCCAGCGGTTTAATGCTAGCTTGGCTAAATTGCTATCACTTTAACTGCTGCCTTTTCAGTTGGTAGACTCGGCCCCCTTCCGTGAGTTTGTGCAATGTGCGGTTCCTCAGTGGCAGGTTCCCAAACGCCACCTTTTCTCGTGGAAGGCGATTCCGGCTCTCTACCGGCATGTGGAAGGCAATGTCCATGCCTCGCTGGACAGGGTGGTCAGCGGTAAGGTGCATATTGCTGCTGACTCATGGTCCAGCAGGCATGAACAGGGACGTTACCTTTCTTTCACGGCCCATTGGGTCACTCTTTTGGCAGCTGGGAAGGATGCAGGACAAGGTGCAGTAGTGTTGGAGGTTGTTCCGCCGCCACGCCTCCAAAATGCTACTACTGGTTGTGACACACCTCTCTCCTCCACCCCCTCCTCTTCTTCTTCCTCCATGGCCTCTTCCTGTGCTTTGTCCTCTGAACCAGCAGTGCTCTGTAGGCGTTCAAGGGGCTACACAAGTACGCAGGCAAAAAGATGCCATGCCGTGCTTGCGCTGGTGTGTTTGGGGACAGGAGCCACACTGGGGCAGAGGTTCTGTCAGCTCTGCAAGAGCAGGCAGAGAGGTGGTTGACACCACGCCAGCTTAAGCCAGGAATGGTGGTTTGCGACAATGGCACCAACCTCCTCTCCGTCCTCCGACAGGGACAACTGACCCATGTGCCCTGTGTGGCTCACGTCCTTAAACCTGGTGGTGCAGCGGTTCTTGGGCAGGTACCCGGCTTACAGGATGTCCTGAGGCAGGCCAGGAAAGTCTGTGTGCATTTCTGCAGATCATCTAATGCCAGTGCTCGGCTGGCTGAGCTGCAAAAGGAGTTGAACCTGCCCAAGAACCGCCTTATATGTGACATGCCCACCAGGTGGAACTCAACATTGGCCATGCTGCAGCGGCTGCACACGCAGCAGAGGGCGATCAATGAGTACCTGTGCGACTATGGCACCAGGACAGGGTCAGGGGAACTCAGTTTTTTTTCACCACGCCAGTGGGGCATGATCAGGGATGCATGCACTGTCCTGGCACCATTTGAGGAGGCCACAAGGATGGTGAGCAGTGACAGTGCATGCATCAGTGACACTGTACCTCTTGTCCACCTGTTGGAGCATACGCTGCGTGGAATAATGGACAGGGCCCTTGAGGCAGAACAGAGGCAGGAAGAGGACTACTTCCTTGCCTCTCAAGGCCCCCTTTACCCAGACAGTGTTCCTTCTGTCCCACCCATCACACAGGAAAGGGACGAGGAGGAGGAGGAGGAGGATTGTGTCAGCATGGAGGTGGAGCCTGGCACTCGGCATCAACAGCAGCAGTCTTTTAGGGATGATTTATAGTCCCAAGAAACCCGTGGACTTGTACGTGGCTGGGAGGAGGTGGCTGCGAATCATGTCGTCCTTAGTGACCCAAAGGACTCCGGACCAAATGCCTCAGCTAACCTACGCTGCATGGCCTCCCTGATCCTGCAAAGTCTGCGGAAGGATCCTCGTATTCTTCAGATCAAGGAGGGACCATTACTGGCTGGCCACTCTCCTTGATCCACGGTACAAGGGTAAGGTTGCGGACCTTATCTTGCCGTCGCAGAGGGAGCAGAGGATGAGACATCTCCGGGAGGCCTTGCAGAAAGGTCTGTGCAACGCGTTCCCAGAGACTGGGAGGTTACAAATTCCTGGTCCTGGACAACGAGTCGCTGAGGCTTCGGTCAGTAGCAGAAGGAGCGGTGGAGAAGGTGGCCGTCTGACTGATGCGTTCAGACAATTTTTTAGTCCGCAGCCCCAAGGTATGATCGGTTCCAGCAACCATCGCCAGCGTCTGATATACATGGTGCAGGAATACCTAGGGGCAAGGTCAGACTTGGACACCTTTCCCACCGAAAATCCTCTGGGTTACTGGGTCTTGAGGATGGATCACTGCCCAGAGCTTGCACAGTATGCAATTGAGCTACTGGCCTGTCCTGCATTCAGCATTCTTTCGGAACGCACATTCAGTGCTGCTGGAGGCTTTGTCACCGATCACAGGGTGCGCCTGTCCACCGACTCGGTTGATCGACTGACTTTCATAAAGATGAATCAGTCTTGGATCACCACCAGCTACCAGGCACCTGAAGCTGATGTAACAGAATAATTTATTTTGAAATGTCACATCCCTGCAAGACTGCCTATGCTGATGCTGAGTGACTGTTCTGTTATGTTGACTGACTATCCTCTTCCTCCGCAATGATCCTGATGATAGCTTGGAAGAACATTTTTATTTCTGGGTGCCGCCACCAGTGGCTAAGGCCCAATTTTTCAGTCCCTGTTTGACAGGGGCATGTAATTACAATTTTGTATGCAATGCTTTGCAGCAGGGCTTATTCCTGCACTCCAACTAGAGTATCTGGGAGAGGTTGTAGTGTCGTGGCACCAGCACCAGTGCCTAAGACCCAATTTTTCAGCCCCTGTTTAAAAGGGGCGTGTAATTACAATTTTTGATGCAATACTTTGCAACAGGGCTCATTGCTGTGCTCCAAGTACAGTATCTGTGAGGGGTTGCAGTGTTGTGGCACCAGCACCAGTGCCTAAGGCCCAATTTTTCAGCCCCTGTTTAACAGGGGCGTGTAATTACAATTTTTGATGCAATACTTTGCAACAGGGCTCATTGCTGTACTTCAAGTACAGTATCTGTGAGGGGTTGCAGTGTTGTGGCACCAGCACCAGTGCCTAAGGCCCAATTTTTCAGCCCCTGTTTAACAGGGGTGTGTAATTAAAATTTTTGATCTAATAATTCACAGCAGGGCCCATTCCTACGCCCACCAAGAGTAACTGTGAGGGCTTACAGTGTTGTGGCAACACCACCACCACCACCACCACCAAAGGCCCAATTTTTCTGCCCCTGTTCAACAGGGGCATGCAATTACAATTCTTGATCTAATAATTCACAGCAGGACCCATTCATGCGCCCACCAAGAGTAACTGTGAGGGCTTACAGTGTTGTAGCACCAGCACCACCACCAAAGGCCCAATTTTTCCTACCACTGTTCAACAATGGCATGTAATTACAATTCCTGATATAATGTAATGGATTGATTCTGGTCCAATCCCAGAAACGATTCTCTTCTGCAGCTTCTTCAAATCTATGCTGGAAGTGAATAGGCCTATTTGCTAGCTTTGAAAGAAAAGACGCTACTCTGTGATGATCAGCATAAATTCTTTATCACTTCTAGACCTTAGTCTCGGTCTCAGCCCTTTTTAAAGGCAAATTTTACACAGACGACGTCATCACAGGCATGTACATATAATTAGTTTTGTTCATATATTCTTCTTGTGACGTCAGTTTCTTCCTCTTGGCAGAGTGTCCCCAGAATATTCTTGTCTTAGCTCCATGTTTAGTCTTGCTCGGAGGGGGGGGGGGGGCTGAAGGACTACACAGGACATCTGTTCTTTTTTTCTTCACTCTGAGCTGAATATCTCTGCTATATTTTTTAATCAAGGAAATCACTTTTTGTCTTATTGTTTCATGAATACTAGGACACACACATGAGAATACTTCTAAACTATATCCTTAATTAGCATATATTAGCTTTCTAGTTCCCTATATGAAAATCAATAAGCTCCTTATTGTACAGAAATATCTCATCATGTATTTGTGTTCCTAACAGATGGTTTTCGTAAAAGGACACTAATCACCCTGAATTCCTGAGATGGGTGAAAATAGACTGTCAGCAGCAGAGAATCAAGGAAAGAAACATTTAACCCCTGCTAAGCTTCTCAAACTATATTTAAGTGGATAATAGATAGAGAGAACCCATTTATAAAAATATTCATTTTATATACTCCATCACAGTCCCCCCTTAAAATGACTATTTTATCAACTCTGTCCCTATATTACATAACCTTACCTGGCCCTCCTGATATCAGGACCTTTTTTACATTTCGCATAGAGGTCGGACATGGCTTGCCCAGTGTCTTTACTCAACGAAATGGTCAGGAGAACAGTCAAGTACTATTCTTTCCCTTATCATTTGAGAATGTTGTATGTATTAATTACAGGTAAGGACTGCAATGGAGCATGCGGTCCCTCATCCTCCTTTATTGGATCTCTAATATCACCTAGATTCAAAAAGGTAGGAGTCACCTCTTCAGCTGCCTTTCCTAACAGCTTCTTCATACAGGGCAGAATACAGCAAACCACTAGTGCAGCTAATGTAAGCAGTATCAAAATTGCTATACCTATTTGAGTACAAATACGTTGCCACCCATTCATCCACCCAAAATACTGGTCCCAGGGATCGGTCAGTCCTGAATTTCTTTTTAACTCTTTTGAGAGATCCTCTAATTTCTTAATGGCCAATGTTACCTTACCATTGGGGCCTGTATTGTCCGGAATGTATGTACAACATGTACTTGTCCCAGGCAACATTTTGCACACACCCCCCTTTTCAGCTAAAATCATGTCTAAGGCCATACAATTTTGGAAAGTCATTTGTGAAGTTGTTCAGCTAAACCTTGGAGTGCATCCCTGGTATAGTTAATGAACCTCTGTTGATTATAGTAGATATAATTAATCCAATCTACATTCTTAATAACAGTAATTATGGGAATCAAGGACTCAAAACCTGCAGCTACTTGGTCTCTTGCTTTAAATTCATCTGGGACCCCCCTTGGGACTCCTATGGCATCTATATATACATGAGGGTCAAAACTAACAGCTGGAGCACCTCTACGCTTCCTGCTGGGTTCAGATGAGTGTTCCCTGCTTACTACCGAGTCACCTCCCGAGAAGATGTGCAGGGGCATTATGACTTTAGCAAGTGCACATTCTCCTGTCCACCTGTCTGGTAATCTAGTCCTAATCTTCATGTCTCCACAAATCCAATACACGAAGACTGAGTCTGACTCTGTACCAGGTCCATGGATACACTACTGTAGGAAGCACAGTATCCCATAGAGAAGTTCCCTAAGGACTTCCCTATTCCCTGGTAGTTCCCATAACGTGTGTAATTACCGGGATATATAGTAATACCCTCCCCGGGCTTGGATGTCCTAGTTATCATAGGATATTCTCTTTTCCATGTTTCACACTGGGAGGAATCAGTGGAAGTATTGCTAAACAGGCTCAGAAAGCACTCCTCTTGAGTGAGAGGTATGTTTAATGGCACTGTTCCCAAATGGGGTCTAGCTCCACTACACACATAACAGATGGACCTGTTATGTTTCCCTACACTATATCTCAACCATTCAAGCCACAGGTTGACATCCAAGAAACCAGTCTCTGCAGCCATCGTGTCTTCAAATGTGGGATCTGCTATGGCCACCATATCTTCTAGGGTGCGCATCTGTACATGTGGTTTAAGGGGATCACTTATTGGTTGAAGGGCCTCCCATTCAGATGAATTATACATGTCTTTAACTTGGAACTGTCCACTTGGTCCCCTATTCTCCCCATCATATCGCACTCCCATAACATATGTGCCTGAATCCGTAGGACTGGTATTTTTTATGGTCAGGGTGAGTTTCATGCCCGTTTCCCTATCATAGGTTGACCATATGCCTTTTTTTATTAAGGTCAGTCTGCTGAGTAATGACTCTCCATATTTGTCTTTCCTGTTCAGGGCACTCTGTGGCCTATATCCCCAGTCATCCCCTGTATTCCAAACCATAGATTCCCAGTGGTAACAGTCTGGTATATCACACATATATATATATATATTTCCGGTGTTGATCTGCGTCCGGAAAATGTTACACTGTCAGTCAATTGTAGGGCGAAAGATTATAGTACAGAAATCAAATATGAATGTAGCTACATGTGTGTCTGATGAATTATACCAAAATTGTATTATACCATCCTTTTGTTTAATAGCCACCTCCTGTGCGTGCACAGTTGCTATAAGGAAAAAGATATATAGTTTCATTCTGGTGCGAGTGGTGCACGGTCCTCAGGAACTGGAGCCTTGTTGCAACTCTTGGCTCCAAGGAATGCTTTCAGAGAAACTTCTTAACCATCACCCAATCACCAGGAAGTATACTGTAAGTACCGGTACCTAGATCAGGATCTGTAATGCAAGAAAATACTCGTACATGGATGTTAGTTAATTCTTTCACAAGAGCGGTCACATAATCCATCAAAGTATCAGACCGTAATTGCAACTGTTATGGATAATAACAACCTAACAGGGTGATAAGATGCATGAAACGCTAATGTGTTACCTAGGGCCAACCAGATTTATTTTGTGACTATAGCAGTAAACACAGGACCCTGATCACTCTCTATTACCCCAGGTACCCCATATCTGCAAACTGCCTCCAAAAGCAATTTCTTAGCCGTGGTTTTCGCCGTCTGATCTGTGACAGGATAAGCCTCGAGCCACCCTGAGCCTTCCAGGGTTGCATGCTAGGCAAGTGTGGGCCCATTGCACCACAGCTGGGTACAAAGCTCTGGGGAGACATGGGCAGGTTCCTACAGTCCAAAGATCACCCACCTGTACTGCTACAAGGTGAGTTGAGGCATTGGGATCGGGGCATCCAGCATAAGTTCAAAGCAATCATGTTCATCTTCATCTTGGGTAAAAGCAGGTAGGTCTGTGTTCTCTTCTTCCTGTTTGTTCAGAGACATGTCATGATACCCCCCTTGGACAAGAGGAAGGAGAGTAGCAGAGTAAAGTCACTGGCATCGAAGTAGAGTCACACCGTCAGGCATGAGGAAACTGCATCGCAACCATAGGATAAACACTTGGGTTGCACCTGATACAGAAAGGCAAAGAAATAGTGAGGGGCAAACAGCAGAAGGGGATGGGCCAGAACAATGTCAGGAGTTTAGCTTAGCTTGGGCAGCAAAAACAGGTCAGAGACATGACGGGTCACCTCTAGCAATAGGGTCCAGGCAGGCTAAATAACAACCAATAGCATGGTTACAGAGTCCATGAGTTTGTGTCAACACCCATAAGGCGGGGCCCTGCGTCTCAGATATGAACAGCATACCATTATCAGGGAGTCCAAGTGCAGGAGCAGCACTGATCGCCTGTTCTCAAAAGATAAAAAGTCAGCGAGCGCTTCTTCGGACAGCGCAAAGGGGGCATAAGAAGGGAAGCCGCAGGCATCCAGGCTCATCAGTAAGAGATCAGTCCCACAAAAGCATGTAGGGCCTTAGCATTACCGGGGGCAACTAAATCTATGACAACGAAAATACGTTTGCAGACAGGGGCACCCCAGACAGAAGAGAGTGTGGAAGGATAAGCTCACTCACTGCTATAAGGTCCTATACTAATCTGGTTGGGTCACTAACAACCCAATCTGAATCGGGTCTTTAAAACCCACTACGAAATCACTTGATAGTATGCGATAATGCGATTCGTAATGTAATCCGGTATTGAATGCATCACAGGGCAATGAAAAGCTGGCATCAGCATTCAACACAGGGCACAAAGGAGTCTCAACTTACAACTGCATTAGGGGCAGAGCCCAGGGCGGATCAGGGTGTGGGGGTCCGGACCTCCCACATTCTTCACACGCCCAGTTATGGCTACCATGAATATGGACATACATTTCTATGCAAACTCTAAGCAAAGTTCAACATTTAAATGACACTAGAACATTTAAAACCTAGCAACCCTTATGAAACGTCGTTCCGTTACTACACGGAAGGTAAGTACTTTTTATCAATATGACACTATGCCATCGTTCTCAAACCAAACAGATCTCCTGAATACACTTACATGTGTCTAGACCAGGGATATGCAATTAGCGGACCTCCAGCTGTTGCCAAACTACAAGTCCCATGAGGCATAGCGAGACTCTGACAGCAGCAAGCATGACACCCAGAGGCAGAGGCATGACGGGACTTGTAGTTTTGCAACAGCTGGAGGTCCACTAATTGCATATCCATGGTCTAGACCAAAAATCACATTAGGCACATGTCAAGGCAAATTCTAAATTTAGAAGAATACTGTTTTACACAGGCATTACCCCAAAACCAGTATACAACTGTAGGCATTTAGCTTCGTAAAGACAAACAAAATTGTGTATGTCCTTAAATATTTGGAAACAGATTAGATCATACTGCAGTTAGAAAAAAAAAGTGATTCCAAAATCGCTCTGCCATACATTTAAATGGTTTTAGTAATGGACATGTAAAAACAATTCAGTCAGTCAAGTACCTGGATATGCAAAAATAAATATTTTCATTTAAAAATAACTCTATCCATTATTGTTAAAATCAATTATTTTTACAATAAATTTTATCTCTATTATCAGTCTGTACTGATTCTAACTAAGTCAAAATTTCATGTTGAAGTACTATTTTTCAGAACCAATCATGCTTCTCAGACAGTATGATTGAATGAACCACACGTGCTCTGTCACTCTGACTGTGAAACACATGGTAGTCTTAAAACAAGCTGTGTTTTGACACCTCCTGTTTGTCTTGAAATAACACCTTAAACAAATGGTGCAAAACCCACATGTTTTTTCAAAACAATTACTTTAGTAAGTAATAATACCTTTAAAATATATTTTTTTTCTCATCCATGAACCCTCTTCCAGGTTTCTGGAAGTTTTAACACAAAAATGTTTTCAGATTCGCAGAAGTGAAAATTGTCATTGCATGTCTGAGGCTGTGTAACTCGATCTGTATTTCTCTGTTGACAGTACATTCCTTTACATGTCACACTCTTCAGAGAAAGATCTGTTACCGTCAGTCTTAGCTACTATGCTTTGCATCCCCTTCATTGTACAATTCGGACAACTGCATTTATCGTTTTTATCATTTGTAACCTTTTTTTACCATTTTTTAAACATATTTGGTTTGTACATCTGCCAAAAATCATGTACACTAAGTTATAGGACATTCCTGACTATAGTAATGACAAAAAATTGTTTAGAGGACAATCTCGTGAAACTCACAGATTGGCTCCTGCCCATGAACTGCGATTGGCCATTTCCCCGAGAAAAATTCCTCCCCAACCAAAGTCTTTACTTTTATAAGAAATACTCAATTACAAAACTTTTAACAATAGTTTTTTACAATTTGATAATTTTTAGATTGAACAAAACTTTCATATTTAATATGTTTCCTGGGTAGCCTTAAGTAAATTAGAAAATCTACTACTTTTCTTTTAATAACCAAATCCTAGTTTGGAATCTTTTGTAAAAATTGCTCAATCCTTAACTTATTTTTTCGTGCAACCATATCTGTAAGATATTTGTTAAACATTAAATACCATGTTGTTTTCCATTATCTTAATTAGGGATGAGCTTCGTGTTCGAGTCGAACATACGTTCGACTCGAACATCGGCTGTTCGATCGTTCGACGAAGATCGAACGATTTGGGCCGTTCGCGCCAAATTTGAGTGACGCTAACGGCCCACAATGCACTACGCCATCGCAGTGTCATCCAGGCGCTGTGATTGGCCAAGCATGCACTGTGACCCCGCATGCTTGGCCAATCACAGCGCCGGCAGCGAGGAGAGCAATGATTGGCCACAGGCAGGATGCCTGTGGCCAATTATTGCTGAGGGGGTTTAGTACACGCCCCACACTATAAAAGGCTGCCAGCGCGGCGGCCTTGTGTAGTGTGTTCCGGCCCGGAGTAGGGAAAGAGAAGCATAGGCAGGGACAGTGTCATTATTTTTCCTTTACATAATCCTGGATTCCTTGTATTTAGGGACAGATAAGGATAGGTAGGGAGAGTGTCAGTGACAGTGTGCTATTCTGTGCTAATCCTTGTTTGTAGGGACAGAGAGGTACAGTGAGAGAAAGTGTCAGTGTGCTATTCTGTTCTAAACCAATCTTGCTGAACCATATTTTCAATCCTTGAGTTTAGGGACAGAGAGGTACAGTGAGGGAAAGTGTCAGTGTGCTATTTTGTGCTAAATCTTGTTTGTAGGGACAGAGAGGTACAGTGAGGGAAAGTGTCAGTGTGCTATTTTGTGCTAAATCTTGTTTGTAGGGACAGAGAGGTACAGTGAGGGAAAGTGTCAGTGTGCTATTCTGTTCGAAACCAATTTTGCTGTTCCATATTTTCAATCCTTGAGTTTAGGGACAGGGAAGGACACTCGTAGAAATTATCAGTGTGCTATTCTGTGCTAAATCTTGTTTGTAGGGAGGGACAGAGTAGGACAGTGAGGGAAAGTGTCAGTGTGCTATTCTGTTCTAAAACTATTTTGCTGAACCATATTTTCAATCCTTGAGTTGAGGGACAGAGAGGTACAGTGAGTGAAACTGACAGTGTGCTGTTCTGTTCTAAACCAAATTTGCTGTTCCATATTTTCAATCCTTGAGTTGAGGGACAGAGAGGTACAGTGAGGGAAAGTGTCAGTGTGCTATTCTGTTCTAAAACTATTTTGCTGAACCATATTTTCAATCCTTGAGTTGAGGGACAGAGAGGTACAGTGAGTGAAACTGACAGTGTGCTGTTCTGTTCTAAACCAAATTTGCTGTTCCATATTTTCAATCCTTGAGTTGAGGGACAGAGAGGTACAGTGAGGGAAAGTGTCAGTGTGCTATTCTGTTCTAAAACTATTTTGCTGAACCATATTTTCAATCCTTGAGTTGAGGGACAGAGAGGTACAGTGAGTGAAACTGACAGTGTGCTGTTCTGTTCTAAACCAAATTTGCTGTTCCATATTTTCAATCCTTGAGTTGAGGGACAGAGAGGTACAGTGAGGGAAAGTGTCAGTGTGCTATTCTGTTCTAAAACTATTTTGCTGAACCATATTTTCAATCCTTGAGTTGAGGGACAGAGAGGTACAGTGAGTGAAACTGACAGTGTGCTGTTCTGTTCTAAACCAAATTTGCTGTTCCATATTTTCAATCCTTGAGTTGAGGGACAGAGAGGTACAGTGAGGGAAAGTGTCAGTGTGCTATTCTGTTCTAAAATTATTTTGCTGAACCATATTTTCAATCCTTGAGTTGAGGGACAGAGATGTACAGTGAGTGAAACTGACAGTGTGCTGTTCTGTTCTAAAGCAAATTTGCTGTTCCATATTTTCAATCCTTGAGTTGAGGGACAGAGAGGTACAGTGAGGGAAAGTGTCAGTGTGCTATTCTGTTCTAAAACTATTTTGCTGAACCATATTTTCAATCCTTGAGTTGAGGGACAGAGAGGTACAGTGAGTGAAACTGACAGTGTGCTGTTCTGTTCTAAACCAAATTTGCTGTTCCATATTTTCAATCCTTGAGTTGAGGGACAGAGAGGTACAGTGAGGGAAAGTGTCAGTGTGCTATTCTGTTCTAAAACTATTTTGCTGAACCATATTTTCAATCCTTGAGTTGAGGGACAGAGAGGTACAGTGAGTGAAACTGACAGTGTGCTGTTCTGTTCTAAAGCAAATTTGCTGTTCCATATTTTCAATCCTTGAGTTGAGGGACAGAGAGGTACAGTGAGGGAAAGTGTCAGTGTGCTATTCTGTTCTAAAATTATTTTGCTGAACCATATTTTCAATCCTTGAGTTGAGGGACAGAGAGGTACAGTGAGTGAAACTGACAGTGTGCTGTTCTGTTCTAAACCAAATTTGCTGTTCCATATTTTCAATCCTTGAGTTGAGGGACAGAGAGGTACAGTGAGGGAAAGTGTCAGTGTGCTATTCTGTTCTAAAATTATTTTGCTGAACCATATTTTCAATCCTTGAGTTGAGGGACAGAGAGGTACAGTGAGTGAAACTGACAGTGTGCTGTTCTGTTCTAAACCAAATTTGCTGTTCCATATTTTCAATCCTTGAGTTGAGGGACAGAGAGGTACAGTGAGGGAAAGTGTCAGTGTGCTATTCTGTTCTAAAACTATTTTGCTGAACCATATTTTCAATCCTTGAGTTGAGGGACAGAGAGGTACAGTGAGTGAAACTGACAGTGTGCTGTTCTGTTCTAAACCAAATTTGCTGTTCCATATTTTCAATCCTTGAGTTGAGGGACAGAGAGGTACAGTGAGGGAAAGTGTCAGTGTGCTATTCTGTTCTAAAACTATTTTGCTGAACCATATTTTCAATCCTTGAGTTGAGGGACAGAGAGGTACAGTGAGTGAAACTGACAGTGTGCTGTTCTGTTCTAAAGCAAATTTGCTGTTCCATATTTTCAATCCTTGAGTTGAGGGACAGAGAGGTACAGTGAGGGAAAGTGTCAGTGTGCTATTCTGTTCTAAAATTATTTTGCTGAACCATATTTTCAATCCTTGAGTTGAGGGACAGAGAGGTACAGTTAGTGAAACTGACAGTGTGCTGTTCTGTTCTAAACCAAATTTGCTGTTCCATATTTTCAATCCTTGAGTTGAGGGACAGAGAGGTACAGTGAGGGAAAGTGTCAGTGTGCTATTCTGTTCTAAAATTATTTTGCTGAACCATATTTTCAATCCTTGAGTTGAGGGACAGAGAGGTACAGTGAGTGAAACTGACAGTGTGCTGTTCTGTTCTAAAGCAAATTTGCTGTTCCATATTTTCAATCCTTGAGTTGAGGGACAGAGAGGTACAGTGAGGGAAAGTGTCAGTGTGCTATTCTGTTCTAAAATTATTTTGCTGAACCATATTTTCAATCCTTGAGTTGAGGGACAGGGAGGTACAGTTAGTGAAACTGACAGTGTGCTGTTCTGTTCTAAACCAAATTTGCTGTTCCATATTTTCAATCCTTGAGTTGAGGGACAGAGAGGTACAGTGAGGGAAAGTGTCAGTGTGCTATTCTGTTCTAAAATTATTTTGCTGAACCATATTTTCAATCCTTGAGTTGAGGGACAGAGAGGTACAGTGAGTGAAACTGACAGTGTGCTGTTCTGTTCTAAACCAAATTTGCTGTTCCATATTTTCAATCCTTGAGTTGAGGGACAGAGAGGTACAGTGAGGGAAAGTGTCAGTGTGCTATTCTGTTCTAAAACTATTTTGCTGAACCATATTTTCAATCCTTGAGTTGAGGGACAGAGAGGTACAGTGAGTGAAACTGACAGTGTGCTGTTCTGTTCTAAACCAAATTTGCTGTTCCATATTTTCAATCCTTGAGTTGAGGGACAGAGAGGTACAGTGAGGGAAAGTGTCAGTGTGCTATTCTGTTCTAAAACTATTTTTCTGAACCATATTTTCAATCCTTGAGTTGAGGGACAGAGAGGTACAGTGAGTGAAACTGACAGTGTGCTGTTCTGTTCTAAAGCAAATTTGCTGTTCCATATTTTCAATCCTTGAGTTGAGGGACAGAGAGGTACAGTGAGGGAAAGTGTCAGTGTGCTATTCTGTTCTAAAATTATTTTGCTGAACCATATTTTCAATCCTTGAGTTGAGGGACAGAGAGGTACAGTTAGTGAAACTGACAGTGTGCTGTTCTGTTCTAAAGCAAATTTGCTGTTCCATATTTTCAATCCTTGAGTTGAGGGACAGAGAGGTACAGTGAGGGAAAGTGTCAGTGTGCTATTCTGTTCTAAAATTATTTTGCTGAACCATATTTTCAATCCTTGAGTTGAGGGACAGAGAGGTACAGTTAGTGAAACTGACAGTGTGCTGTTCTGTTCTAAACCAAATTTGCTGTTCCATATTTTCAATCCTTGAGTTGAGGGACAGAGAGGTACAGTGAGGGAAAGTGTCAGTGTGCTATTCTGTTCTAAAATTATTTTGCTGAACCATATTTTCAATCCTTGAGTTGAGGGACAGAGAGGTACAGTGAGTGAAACTGACAGTGTGCTGTTCTGTTCTAAACCAAATTTGCTGTTCCATATTTTCAATCCTTGAGCTTAGGGACAGAGAAGGACACTCGTAGAAATTATCAGTGTGCTATTCTGTGCTAAATCTTGTTTGTAGGGAGGGACAGAGTAGGACAGTGAGGGAAAGTGTCAGTGTGCTATTCTGTTCTAAAACTATTTTGCTGAACCATATTTTCAATCGTTGTGTTTAGGGACAGAGAAGGATAGGCAGGGGACAGTGTCAGTGTCATTGTTGCTAAGCCTCCTGCACAGTATACACCTGAAGGTAGCCCTTATTGCTGTTTTTCCCATCTCCCTGCAGGCCATCCATTAAAATGTCTGGAAGGCAACCAAGGAGAGGCAGACAGTCAGGAGGCAAAAAAAGAGGGCAAGCAGGCTCTGTGTCTGGGGGCAACAGTGCTGGTCGTGTACGCGGTGCATTGTCATCAGCACATGGCCATGGGACACGCTTGTCCTTGTTTTCGGCAGCTGGACATGTTGAGCCACATCATGCCGAAGACTTGGTAGAGTGGATGACCAAGCCCACCTCATCCTCCTCATCCTCTCTCACCCAGGCTCAGGGTACTGGCAAAGCAGCTGCCAAAGCGTCCTCTTCTCTGGTATCATTATCTTCATTAGTCAATCCTTCCCTAGACCCACCATGCCCTCCTCCTGAGGAGTCCCCCGAACTGTTTGAGCACAGTGTTGGGTACATGCTCCAGGAGGATGCCCAGCGTTTGGAAGGATCTGATGATGATACCCAGCTAGAGGAAGGCAGCAGCGTGAGAGCAGAGAGAGGGGATGCTCAAGAAGGACACCAATCTGGCAGTCATGCTCCAGCAGCTGCAGCATATTGCCAGATTGGCTCCAGTGATGAGGAGGGAGGGGATGATGAGGTCACTGACTCCACGTGGGTGCCTAATAGGAGAGAGGAGGAGGAGGAGGATGAGGAGGAGGCACATCTCCAACGAGGCAGGATGCCCTTGAGTGGCCAGCGTATGGGCAGCACACCGACGGAATCACACCGCAGAGCTCCGCCTGTGCAGGGCGCTGCCTCTGCCCGTCATGCAAAAAGTTCTTTGGTGTGGGCCTTTTTTGAGGCGAGTGCATCAGATCACACAGCTGCTGTTTGCAACATATGTCTCAAGCGTATATCGCGTGGCCAAAACATCAGACGCTTGGGCACCACATGCTTGATCAGACATATGTTGACCTGCCATGCAGCTCGTTGGCAAGCCTACCTTAAAGACCCACACCAAAGAACAAAGCTGACCTCTTCTTGCACCGCATCAGCTGGGATCTCCAACCCCACTATACCTTCACTCCTCTCTGAAACCTGCTCTGAGAGGAATGAAGGTGTAGAATTAGGTGTGTCACAGGCAAGTACTTGCGGGCACTCTGCTAGCAGTACACCAACGTCCGATTCTAGCAGGCAAATTTCCCTGCCCCAGCTGCTGGACCGTCGAAAGAAGTTCACTCCCAGCCATCCACATGCCCAGCGGTTGAATGCTAGCTTGGCTAAATTGCTAGCGCTTCAACTGCTGCCTTTTCAGTTGGTAGACTCGGCCCCCTTCCGTGAGTTTGTGCAATGTGCGGTTCCTCAGTGGCAGGTTCCCAAACGACACTTTTTCGCACGGAAGGCTATTCCGGCTCTCTACAGGCATGTGGAAGGCAATGTCTTGGCCTCGCTGGACAGGGCGGTCAGCGGTAAGGTGCATATTACTGCTGACTCATGGTCCAGCAGGCATGGACAGGGACGTTACCTTTCTTTCACGGCCCATTGGGTCACTCTTTTGGCAGCTGGGAAGGATGCAGGACAAGGTGCAGTAGTGTTGGAGGTTGTTCCACCGCCACGCCTCCAAAATGCTACTACTGGTTGTGACACACCTCTCTCCTCCACCCCCTCCTCTTCTTCTTCCTCCATGGCCTCTTCCTGTGGTTTGTCCTTGGAACCAGCGGTGATCCGTAGGCGTTCAAGGGGCTACGCAAGTACGCAGGCAAAAAGATGCCATGCCGTGCTTGCGCTGGTGTGTTTGGGGGACAGGAGACACACTGGGGCAGAGGTCCTGTCTGCTCTGCAGGGGCAGGCCGAGAGGTGGTTGACGCCACGCCAGCTTAAGCCAGGAATGGTGGTTTGCGACAATGGCACCAACCTCCTCTCCGCCCTCCGACAGGGACAACTGACCCATGTGCCCTGTATGGCTCACGTCCTTAACCTGGTGGTGCAGCGGTTCTTGGCCAGGTACCCGGGCTTACAGGATGTCCTGAGGCAGGCCAGGAAAGTCTGTGTGCATTTCCGCAGATCTTATAATGCCAGTGCTCGCCTGGCTGAGCTTCAAAAGGAGTTGAACCTGCCCAAGAACCGCCTTATATGTGACATGCCCACCAGGTGGAACTCAACGTTGGCCATGCTGCAGCGGCTGCACACGCAGCAGAGGGCCATCAATGAGTACCTGTGCGACTACGGCACCAGGACAGGGTCAGGGGAGCTCGGGTTTTTTTCACCACGCCAGTGGGGCATGATCAGGGATGCATGCACTGTCCTGGCACCATTTGAGGAGGCCACGAGGATGGTGAGCAGTGACAGTGCATGCATCAGTGACACTGTACCTCTTGTCCACCTGTTGGAGCACACGCTGCGTGGAATAATGGACAGGGCACTTGAGGCAGAAAGAGGAGGACTTCCTTGCCTCTCAAGGACCCCTTTACCCAGACAGTGTTCCTTCTGTCCCACCCATCGCACAGGAAGAGGAGGAGGAGGAGGAGGAGGAGGATTGTGTCAGCATGGAGGTGGAGGCTGGCACTCAGCATCATCAGCAGCAGTCTTTTAGGGATGATTTACAGTCCCAAGAAACCAGTGGACTTGTACGTGGCTGGGAGGAGGTGGCTGCGGATCATGTCGTCCTTAGTGACCCAGAGGACTCCGGACTGAATGCCTCAGCTAACCTACGCTGCATGGCCTCCCTGATCCTGCAAAGTCTGCGGAAGGATCCTCGTATTCTTCGGATCAAGGAGAGGGACCATTACTGGCTGGCCACTCTCCTTGATCCACGGTACAAGGGTAAGGTTGCAGACCTTATCGTACCGTCGCAGAGGGAGCAGAGGATGAGACAACTCCGGGAGGCCTTGCAGAAAGGTCTGTGCAACGCGTTCCCAGAGACTGGGAGGTTACAAACTCCTGGTCCTGGACAACGAGTTGCTGAGGCTTTGGGCAGTCAAAGAAGGAGCGGTGGGGAAGGTGGCCGTCTGACCGATGCGTTCAGACAATTCTTTAGTCCGCAGCCCCAAAGTATGATCGGTTCCAGCAACCATCGCCAGCGTCTGATATACATGGTGCAGGAATACCTAGGGGCAAGGTCAGACTTGGACACCTTCCCCACCGAAAATCCTCTGGCTTACTGGGTCTTGAGGATGGATCACTGGCCAGAGCTTGCACAGTATGCAATTGAGCTACTGGCCTGTCCTGCATCCAGCATTCTTTCAGAACGCACATTCAGTGCTGCTGGAAGATTTGTCACGGATCACAGGGTGCGCCTGTCCACGACTCGGTTGATCGACTGACTTTCATCAAGATGAACCAGTCTTGGATCACCACCAGCTACCACACACCAGATGCTGATATAACAGACTAATTGATTTTAAAATGTCACATCCCTTCAAGACTGATGCTGATGCTGAGTGCCTGTGCTGTTATGTTGACTGGCTATCCTCCTACTCCTCCTCAATGATATGATTAACGATGATAGCTTGGAAGATCATTTTGGTTTATGGGTGACGCCACCAGTGGCTAAGGCCCAATTTTTCAGCCCCTGTTTAACAGGGGCGTGTAATTAAAATTTTTGATGCAATACTTTGCAACAGGCCTCATTGCTGTGCTCCAAGTACAGTATCTGTGAGGGGTTGCAGTGTTGTGCCACCAGTGCCTAAGGCCCAATTTTTCAGCCCCTGTTCAACAGGGGCATGCAATTATAATTATTGATCTAATAATTCACAGCAGGGCCCATTGCTGCGCCCACCAAGAGTAACTGTCAGGCCTTACAGTGTTGTGGCACCAGCACCACCATCACCACCACCACCACCACCACCACCAAAGGCCCAATTTTTAAGCCCCTGTTCAACAGGGGCATGCAATTATAATTATTGATCTAATAATTCACAGCAGGGACCATTGCTGCGCCCACCAAGAGTAACTGTCAGGCCTTACAGTGTTGTGGCACCAGCACCACCATCACCACCACCACCACCACCACCAAAGGCCTAATTTTTCAGCCCCTGTTCAACAGGGGCATGCAATTACAATTCTTGATCTAATAATTCACAGCAGGGCCCATTGCTGCGCCCACCAAGAGTAACTGTCAGGCCTTACAGTGTTGTGGCACCAGCACCACCATCACCACCACCACCACCACCAAAGGCCTAATTTTTCAGCCCCTGTTCAACAGGGGCATGCAATTACAATTCTTGATCTAATAATTCACAGCAGGGCCCATTGCTGCGCCCACCAAGAGTAACTGTCAGGCCTTACAGTGTTGGGGCACCAGCACCACCATCAAAGGCCCAATTTTTACTACCACTGATCAACAATTATATGTTATTACAATTCCTGATATAATAGTTGACAGCAGGGCGTTCCAGCACCCACCAAGAGTAACTGGAGTGCTTACAGTGTTGTGCCAACACCAACACCTAAGGGGCCAATTTCTGCAGAGTATATACGTTAGGTCCCTACTTTCAAACATCCAACTTACAAACGACTACTACTTGCAAACGGAAGAAGACAACAGGAAGTGAGAGGAAATCTACCCCTTGGAAGGAAAATTCTCTCCTGTAAGAATTAATATGGGAGAAAGGTGTCTCCTCGCTACTGATGCTTTATCACCAATCCTTGTTTCAATAAAAACACCACATTTCAAAAACAGTTGTCATTGGGACGCAAAGTGAGGTGAAATGTTCTGAACAGGGGCACAGACAGCAAAAAAAATGTGACAGGGGTGATAACCGTTCCCTATGTTTTACAAAAAACTAAAAAAAAGGAATTTGCCATGGAGCTCCACTTAAACAATGCAGATGTTCAAAATTATAAACAGATTCTACATAAGAACAAACCTACAGTCCCTGTCTTGTATGCACCGCCTGTAAACGGCTGTTCAGAGTATATAGGTCCTTTTTTATTTTGTGTGCGGGGTTCCCCTTAATATCCATACAAGACCCAAAGGGGCTGGTGCTGGGGTAGGGGGGGGGGGGTTGATGGGGTAGCTATGCCATTTTTCCTAAAGATTTTCATCCATATTACCGGGACCACACATTGCATTAAAGCCGCAAGCAGTTTTAAATGACTTTTTTCCCTTTAGAAATGTTATTTTGTGCAGGGACAGTTCTAAACATGGGAAACACGTGGCACTTCACAGGCATACTTTAGACACCCCCCAGGTACAATATTTAAAGGAATATTTGACTTTTTTTTTTCACTTTATGCATCATTAAAATGACTGCTCCTGGAAAACGTCCGTTTTTAAAACTTCTTTTTGCATTGATACATGTCCCCTGGTGCAGAAGCCGGGTTCCCAAACTCTGTTTCGGACAATAACATGGATAATAGTCGTTATAATTAGCACTTTAGAATCCGAACGTTCGCATCCATTGTATTTAATAGGGTTCTAATGTTCGTGCGAACTTTCGGTCCGTTCGCGGGTTCTGGTGCGAACCGAACCCGGGGTTGTTCGGCTCATCACTAATCTTAATCAATAGTTTTTTTTTTAAAACTTAGTTCTGCCCCTTGTTTGCGTTTTGAATGACCACATGTAATAACACATTTTCTGTTGTTTAGGGCTTAAATATTCATAAACATTTTCATGCAGCATTAAACTTAGTTTTCTTATTAAAGAACTTCTTCACACTCTGGTATTAAAAGAAAGGGGGGAAGTGTGAAGCCCTCTATACAGCCTGAGGAGAAGGGAAAGGGGGGGGGGGAAGATGGGCAGCGTGATTTTGTAACAGCACACTCACAAGAGACACAGGCCAAGGGATATGTGAAGGCCATACCTTACAAGACCAAAAATAAAAAGAGGGAGGGAGAGGAGGAAGGGGGGCGCGCATGAATCTGGGCTTCGTGCTTGTGTCACAGAATGAGCTTTACAAACAGGCTGAGCTTGAGGTAGCCAAGCTCGCATTAGCCAAACTAAAATCCCAACCTTTTCCACATGTATAGAATGGCCATAAAATAGACAAAAAACAACATACAAAAAAAACAGATAGACAAAAACACACAAGTGTAGAATATGAGAGCTATGTCAGCTTCGCTGTCTGAATGGAGGTAAAATTTTTAACCCCGAATCACTGGACAAGGAAATTCTGTGTATAATTCTATCGCAGACACTTCTCTATAAATCCACGATATCGGGAAATATATATCTTAATGAATGGATTCAACATCTCTATAAACTTCATATATCATCGCTTCATAAAATGGAAGCTGAAGTAAGGAAATCCAGTGATTCCATACACACATATATATCTATTTATCCTGCGCCTCTCTCTTCAATCCGTATCATAAGGGTACGAATAAGGACTCCCGCGCATACAATTTAATTTACCCAGCGCATCTCTTCAATCCGACAACGGACAAGGAAATTCAGCGCACATAATTATCCAACCTACCCCGAACCTACCTGGTTCGTATACTATGACACCCTCTCGGACCCGTATAAAAACGGGCAGGAATCTGTGCCTTTCACGAATCTATGACCCCCTCTCGGACCCGTATAAAAACGGGCAGGAATCTGTGCCTTTCGTACGCCCTCTTTAACCAGCATGTTTTGTACCAGGTCTAGCCAGGAATCTGTGTCCTCTCGACACTAGGGATGAGCTTCGTGTTCGAGTCGAACATACGTTCGACTCGAACATCGGCTGTTCGATCGTTCGACGAAGATCGAACGATTTGGGCCGTTCGCGCCAAATTCGAGTGACGCGAACGGCCCACAATGCACTACGCCATCGCAGTGTCATCCAGGCGCTGTGATTGGCCAAGCATGCACTGTGACCCCGCATGCTTGGCCAATCACAGCGCCGGCAGCGAGGAGAGCAATGATTGGCCACAGGCAGGATGCCTGTGGCCAATTATTGCTGAGGGTGTTTAGTACACGCCCCACACTATAAAAGGCCGCCAGCACGGCGGCCTAGTGTAGTGTGTTCCGGAGCAGGGATAGAGCAGCATAGGCAGGGACAGTGACTTTTATTTCTTTCTTGCTTAACCTGGATTCCTTTAGTTTAGGGAAAGAGAAGGATAGGTAGGGAGAGTGTCAGTGTGTTTTGTGCTTGTGCTATAGTGTGCTTAAAAAAAACATTTTTTCTAGGGACAGAAAACTGTAGGTAGGGAGAGTGTCAGTTTCTTTCACTGGGCAAGTCCTTGTTTCTAGGGACCTGGAAGGACAGTGAGTGAATTCTCCTTGTGCTATATTGTGCTTAAAAAAAACATTTTTTCTAGGGACAGAAAACTGTAGGTAGGGAGAGTGTCAGTTTCTTTCACTGTGCAAGTCCTTGTTTCCAGGGACCTGGAAGGACAGTGAGTGAATTCTCCTTGTGCTATATTGTGCTTAAAAAAAACATTTTTTCTAGGGACAGAAAACTGTAGGTAGGGAGAGTGTCAGTTTCTTTCACTGTGCAAGTCCTTGTTTCTAGGGACCTGGAAGGACAGTGAGTGAATTCTCCTTGTGCTATATTGTGCTTAAAAAAAACATTTTTTCTAGGGACAGAAAACTGTAGGTAGGGAGAGTGTCAGTTTCTTTCACTGTGCAAGTCCTTGTTTCCAGGGACCTGGAAGGACAGTGAGTGAATTCTCCTTGTGCTATAGTGTGCTTAAAAAAAACATTTTTTCTAGGGACAGAAAACTGTAGGTAGGGAGAGTGTCAGTTTCTTTCACTGTGCAAGTCCTTGTTTCTAGGGACCTGGAAGGACAGTGAGTGAATTCTCCTTGTGCTATATTCTGCTTAAAAAAAACATTTTTTCTAGGGACAGAAAACTGTAGGTAGGGAGAGTGTCAGTTTCTTTCACTGTGCAAGTCCTTGTTTCCAGGGACCTGGAAGGACAGTGAGTGAATTCTCCTTGTGCTATATTGTGCTTAAAAAAAACATTTTTTCTAGGGACAGAAAACTGTAGGTAGGGAGAGTGTCAGTTTCTTTCACTGTGCAAGTCCTTGTTTCTAGGGACCTGGAAGGACAGTGAGTGAATTCTCCTTGTGCTATATTGTGCTTAAAAAAAACATTTTTTCTAGGGACAGAAAACTGTAGGTAGGGAGAGTGTCAGTTTCTTTCACTGTGCAAGTCCTTGTTTCCAGGGACCTGGAAGGACAGTGAGTGAATTCTCCTTGTGCTATATTGTGCTTAAAAAAAACATTTTTTCTAGGGACAGAAAACTGTAGGTAGGGAGAGTGTCAGTTTCTTTCACTGTGCAAGTCCTTGTTTCCAGGGACCTGGAAGGACAGTGAGTGAATTCTCCTTGTGCTATATTGTGCTTAAAAAAAACATTTTTTCTAGGGACAGAAAACTGTAGGTAGGGAGAGTGTCAGTTTCTTTCACTGTGCAAGTCCTTGTTTCTAGGGACCTGGAAGGACAGTGAGTGAATTCTCCTTGTGCTATATTGTGCTTAAAAAAAACATTTTTTCTAGGGACAGAAAACTGTAGGTAGGGAGAGTGTCAGTTTCTTTCACTGTGCAAGTCCTTGTTTCCAGGGACCTGGAAGGACAGTGAGTGAATTCTCCTTGTGCTATATTGTGCTTAAAAAAAACATTTTTTCTAGGGACAGAAAACTGTAGGTAGGGAGAGTGTCAGTTTCTTTCACTGTGCAAGTCCTTGTTTCCAGGGACCTGGAAGGACAGTGAGTGAATTCTCCTTGTGCTATATTGTGCTTAAAAAAAACATTTTTTCTAGGGACAGAAAACTGTAGGTAGGGATAGTGTCAGTTTCTTTCACTGTGCAAGTCCTTGTTTCCAGGGACCTGGAAGGACAGTGAGTGAATTCTCCTTGTGCTATATTGTGCTTAAAAAAAAACATTTTTTCTAGGGACAGAAAACTGTAGGTAGGGAGAGTGTCAGTTTCTTTCACTGTGCAAGTCCTTGTTTCAAGGGACAGAGAAGGACACCTGAAGGTAGCCCTTATTGCTTTTTTCCCATCTCCCTGCAGGCCATCTATTAGAATGTCTGGAAGGCAAACAAGGAGAGGCAGACAGTCAGGAGGCAATAAAAGAGGGCAAGCAGGCTCTGTGTCTGGGGGCAACAGTGCTGGTCGTGGACGCGGTGCATTGTCATCAGCACATGGCCATGGGACACGCTTGTCCTTCTTTTCGGCAGCTGGACATGTTGAGCCACATCATGCCGAAGACTTGGTAGAGTGGATGACCAAGCCCTCCTCCTCCTCCTCATCCTCTCTCACCCAGGCTCAGGGTACTGGCAAAGCAGCTGCCAAAGCGTCCTCTTCCCTGGTATCAATGTCAGACTCATCATCAGTCACTCCTTCCCTAGACCCACCATGTCCTCCTCCTGAGGAGTCCCCCGAACTGTTTGAGCACAGTGTTGGGTACATGCTCCAGGAGGATGCCCAGCGTTTCGAAGGGTCTGATGATGAAACCCAGCTACAGGAAGGCAGTAGGGTGAGAGCAGACAGAGGGGATGCTCAAGAAGGACACCAATCTGGCAGTCATGTTCCAGCAGCTGCAGCATACTGCCAGATTGGCTCCAGTGATGAGGAGGGAGGGGATGATGAGGTCACTGACTCCACGTGGGTGCCTAATAGGAGAGAGGAGGAGGAGGATGAGGAGGAGGCACATCTCCAACGAGACAGGATGCCCTTTGGTGGCCAGCGTAAGGGCAGTACACCGACGGAATCACACCGCAGAGCTCCGCCTGTGCAGGGCGCTGCCTCTGCCCGTCATTCAAAAAGTTCCTTGGTGTGGGCCTTTTTTGAGGCTAGTGCATCAGATCGCACAGCTGCTGTTTGCAACATATGTCTCAAGCGTATATCGCGTGGCCAAAACATCAGCCGCTTGGGTACCACATGCCTGACCAGACATATGTTGACCTGCCATGCAGCTCGTTGGCAAGCCTACCTCAGAGACCCACACCAAAGAACAAAGCGGACCTCTCCTTGCACCGCATCAGCTGGGATCTCCAACCCCACTATAACTTCAGTCCTCTCAGAAACATGCACTGAGAGGAATGAAGGTGTAGAATTAGGTGTGTCACAGCCAAGTACTTGCGGCCACTCTGCTAGCAGTACACCAACGTCCGATTCTAGCAGGCAAATTTCCCTGCCCCAGCTGCTGGACCGTCGAAAGAAGTTCACTCCCAGCCATCCACATGCCCAGCGGTTGAATGCTAGCTTGGCTAAATTGCTAGCGCTTCAACTGCTGCCTTTTCAGTTGGTAGACTCGGCCCCCTTCCGTGAGTTTGTGCAATGTGCGGTTCCTCAGTGGCAGGTTCCCAAACGCCACTTTTTCTCACGGAAGGCTATTCCGGCTCTCTACCGGCATGTGGAAGGCAATGTCTTGGCCTCGCTGGACAGGGCGGTCAGCGGTAAGGTGCATATTACCGCTGACTCATGGTCCAGCAGGCATGGACAGGGACGTTACCTTTCTTTCACGGCCCATTGGGTCACTCTTTTGGCAGCTGGGAAGGATGCAGGACAAGGTGCAGTAGTGTTGGAGGTTGTCCCACCGCCACGCCTCCAAAATGCTACTACTGGTTGTGACACACCTCTCTCCTCCACCCCCTCCTCTTCTTCTTCCTCCATGGCCTCTTCCTGTGGTTTGTCCTATGAACCAGCGGTGCTCCGTAGCCGTTCACGGGGCTACGCAAGTACGCAGGCAAAAAGATGCCATGCCGTGCTTGCGCTGGTGTGTTTGGGGGACAGAAGCCACACTGGGGCAGAGGTCCTGTCTGCTCTGCAGGGCCAGGCCGAGAGGTGGTTGACGCCACGCCAGCTTAAGCCAGGAATGGTGGTTTGCGACAATGGCACCAACCTCCTCTCCGCCCTCCGACAGGGACAACTGACCCATGTGCCCTGTGTGGCTCACGTCCTTAACCTGGTGGTGCAGCAGTTCTTGGGCAGGTACCCGGGCTTACAGGATGTCCTGAGGCAGGCCAGGAAAGTCTGTGTGCATTTCCGCAGATCTTATAATGCCAGTGCTCGCCTGGCTGAGCTGCAAAAGGAGTTGAACCTGCCCAAGAACCGCCTTATATGTGACATGCCCACCAGGTGGAACTCAACGTTGGCCATGCTGCAGTGGCTGCACACGCAGCAGAGGGCCATCAATGAGTACCTGTGCGACTACGGCACCAGGACAGGGTCAGGGGAGCTTGGTTTTTTTTCTCCACGCCAGTGGGGCATGATCAGGGATGCATGCACTGTCCTGGCACCATTTGAGGAGGCCACGAGGATGGTGAGCAGTGACAGTGCATGCATCAGTGACACTGTACCTCTTGTCCACCTGTTGGAGCACACGCTGCGTGGAATAATGGACAGGGCACTTGAGGCAGAACAGAGGCAGGAAGAGGAGGACTTCCTTGCCTCTCAAGGCCCCCTTTACCCAGACAGTGTTCCTTCTGTCCCACCCATCGCACAGGAAGAGGAAGAGGAGGAGGAGGAGGAGGAGGATTGTGTCAGCATGGAGGTGGAGGCTGGCACTCAGCATCATCAGCAGCAGTCTTTTAGGGATGATTTACAGTCCCAAGAAACCAGTGGACTTGTACGTGGCTGGGAGGAGGTGACTGCGGATCATGTCGTCCTTAGTGACCCAGAGGACTCCGGAGCGAATGCCTCAGCAAACCTACGCTGCATGGCCTCCCTGATCCTGCAAAGTCTGCGGAAGGATCCTCGTATTCTTCGGATCAAGGAGAGGGACCATTACTGGCTGGCCACTCTCCTTGATCCACGGTACAAGGGTAAGGTTGCGGACCTTATGTTACCGTCGCAGAGGGAGCAGAGGATGAGACAACTCCGGGAGGCCTTGCAGAAAGGTCTGTGCAACGCGTTCCCAGAGACTGGGAGGTTACAAACTCCTGGTCCAGGACAACGAGTTGCTGAGGCTTCGGCCAGTCAAAGAAGGAGCGGTGGGGAAGGTGGCCGTCTGACCGATGCGTTCAGACAATTCTTTAGTCCGCAGCCCCAAAGTATGATTGGTTCCAGCAACCATCGCAAGCGTCTGATAAACATGGTGCAGGAATATCTAGGGGCAAGGTCAGACTTGGACACCTTCCCCACCGAAAATCCTCTGGCTTACTGGGTCTTGAGGATGGATCACTGGCCAGAGCTTGCACAGTATGCAATTGAGCTACTGGCCTGTCCTGCATCCAGCGTTCTTTCGGAACGCACATTCAGTGCTGCTGGAGGATTTGTCACAGATCACAGGGTGCGCCTGTCCACCGACTCGGTTGATCGACTGACTTTCATCAAGATGAACCAGTCTTGGATCACCACCAGCTACCACACACCTGATGCTGATATAACAGACTAATTGATTTTAACATGTCACGTCCCTTCAAGACTGATGCTGATGCTGAGTGCCTGTGCTGTTATGTTGACTGGCTATCCTCCTCCTCCGAGTCCTCAATGATACGATTGATGATGATAGCTTGGAAGATCATTTTTGTTTATGGGTGCCGCCACCAGTGGCTAAGGCCCAATTTTTCAGCCCCTGTTTTACAGGGGCGTGTACTTACAATTTTTTTAGCAATAATTTGCCATAGGGCTCATTGCTGTGCTCCAAGTACAGTATCTGTGAGGGGTTGTAGTGTTGTGCCACCAGTGCCTAAGGCCCAATTTTTCAGCCCCTGTTCAACAGGGGCATGCAATTACAATTCTTGATGTAATAATTCACAGCAGGGCCCATTCCTGCACCCACCAAGAGTAAGTCTGAGGGCTTACAGTGTTGTGGCAAAGCCACCACCACCACCACCACGAAAGGCCCAATTTTTCAGCCCCTGTTCAAAAGGGGCATGTAATTACAATTCTTGATCTAATAATTCACAGCAGGGCCCATTCCTGCACCCACCAAGAGTAACTCTGAGGGCTTACAGTGTTGTGGCAACACCACCACCACCACCACCACCACGAAAAGCCCAATTTTTCAGCCCCTGTTCAACAGGGGCATGCAATTACAATTCTTGATCTAATAATTCACAGCAGGGCCCATTGCTGCACCCACCAAGAGTAACTGTCAGGGCTTACAGTGTTGTGGCACCAGCACCACCATCAAAGGCCCAATTTTTACTACCACTGTTCAACAATTATATGTAATTAAAATTCCTGATATAATAGTTGACAGCAGGGCGTTCCAGCACCAACCAAGAGTAACTGTGAGTGCTTACAGTGTTGTGCCAACACCAACAACTAAGGGGCCTATTTCTGCAGAGTATATACGGCAGGTCCCTACTTTCAAACATCCAACTTACAAACGACTCCTACTTGCAAACGAAAGAAGACAACAGGAAGTGAGAGGAAATCTACCCCAAGGAAGGAAAATTCTCTCCTGTAAGAATAAATATGGGAGAAAGGTGTCTCCTCTGTACTGATGCTTTATCAGCAATCCTTGTTTCAAGAAAAACACCACATTTCAAAAACAGTTGTCATTGGGACGGAAAGTGAGGTGAAATGTTCTGAACAGGGGCACAGACAGCAAAACAAATGTTACAGGGGTGATAACCCTTACCTATGTTTCCCAAAAAGTTTAAAAATAGATTTTTGGGCTGGAGCTACACTTCAACAATGTACCTGTTCAAAATTATAAACACATTCTACATAAGAACAAACCTACAGTCCCTGTCTTGCATGCACCGCCTGTATACGGCTGTTCAGAGTATATAGGGCCTTTTTTATTTTATGTGCGGGGTTCCCCTTAATATCCATACAAGACCCAAAGGGGCTGGTAATGGGCTGGGGTAGGGGGGGGGGGGGGCAAGGGGTAGCTATGCCATTTTTCTTAAAGATTTTCATCCATATTACCGGGACCAGACATTACATTAAAGCGGCAAGAAGTTTTAAATGCCTTTTTTTCCTTTAGAAGTGTCATTTTGTGCAGGGACAGTTCTAAACACGGGAAACACGTGGCACTTCACAGGCATACTTTAGACACCCCCCAGGTACGATATTTAAAGGAATATTTGACTTTTTTTTTCACTTTATGCATCATTAAAATGACTGCTCACGAAAAACGACCGTTTTTAAAACTTCTTTTTGCATTGATACATGTCCCCTGGTGCAGAACCCGGGTTCCCAAACCCTTTTTAGGACAATAACATGCATAATAGTTGTTATAATTAGCACTTTAGAATTCGAACGTTCGCATCCATTGTATTTAATAGGGTTCTAATGTTCGTACGAACTTTCGGTCCGTTCGCGGGTTCTGGTGCGAACCGAACCCGGGGGTGTTCGGCTCATCACTACTCGACACCTTCTCGGAACCAAGCCCGTGAAAAACACGCCGGCAAGGAAACCGCATTACCCCCTCACCTACAGACAGTTTGCCGAAATAGGCACATACAAGGCAACACAGAACAAAACACAACATAAATGACAGCCAGCAGAAGGAGTCAACGAGTTCGTAGTAAATTGGTTCTAGACAAGAAGTTACCCGTTCTTTGACGATCACGGAAGAGCGGGCTGAAAGCAAGCGAAAGGGAGAGTGTCTGAACCGGAATAACACAGGTAAGGAATAAAACAGTATTAACTTACCGCGTAACGAGGATGATCAGGCCCCGAACCGGAAGAAACATCTTTAACCGCTGGCAGACATAACGAGGTCAGCTAATCAGAAATCGTAATCTAGAACCCACGTTGGGAAGCGCCAATTGTAATGGATTGATTCTGGTCCAATCCCAGAAACTATTCTCTTCTGCTGCTGCTTCAAATCTATGCTGGAAGTGAATAGGCCTATTTGCTAGCTTTGAAAGAAAAGACGCTACTCTGTGATGATCAGCATAAATTCTTTATCACTTCTAGACCTTAGTCTCAGTCTCAGCCCTTTTTAAAGGCAAATTTTACACAGACGAAGTCATCACAGGCATGTACATATAATTAGTTTTGTTCATATATGGAGCTTCTTCTTGTGAAGTCAGTTTCTTCCTCTTGGCAGAGTGTCCCCAGAATATTCTTGTCTTAGCTCCATGTTTAGTCTTGCTCGGAGGGGTAGGGGGGGGGCTGAAGGACTACACAGGACATCTGTTCTTTTTTCTTCACTCTGAGCTGAATATCTCTGCTATATTTTTTAATCAAGGAAATCACTTTTTGTCTTATTGTTTCATGAATACTAGGACACACACATGAGAATACTTCTAAACTATATCCTTAATTAGCATATATTAAAAAAGTCCCAAAAAGAGGGAAATCACTGCGCTGGATAGAAACGTTAATTGATAAATGAAAAATACACTATGATAGTGTAATAAAAGCTGCCAGTACTAGAAAAGTGGATACCAAATTTTCAAGCAATATAGTAAAAAAGTACAGCGCTAAATAAATTATGATAAAATAAATCCAAAAATGTTAGTGAAAAATTTATGGTGTATACAAAATTATATACAAAATATTCAAAAAATGTATACAAAATATTAACCACTTGACCACTGGGCACTTAAACCCCCTTAATAACCAGACCAATTTTCAGCTTTCGGTGCTCTCACATTTTGAATGACAATTACTCAGTCATACAACACTGTACCCATATGAATTTTTTGTCCTTTTTTTCACACAAATAGAGCTTTCTTTTGGTGGTATTTAATCACTGTTGGGTTTTTTATTTTTTGCGCTATAAGAGAAAAAAGACTGAAAACTTTGTAAAAAAATTATTTTTTTTTCGTTTCTGTTATAAAATTTTGCAAATTACTATTTTTTCTTCATAAATTTTGGCCAAAATTTATACTGCTACATAGCTTTGGTAAAAATAAGTACAAATTGGTGGATATTATTTGGTCTTTGTGAAAGTTATAGAGTCCACAAGCTATGGTGCCAATATCTGAAAATTGATCACACCTGAAGTACTGACGGCCGATCTCATTTCTTGAGACCCTAACATGCCAGAAAAGTACAAATACCCCCCAAATGACCCCTTTTTGGAAAGAAGACATTCCAAGGTATTCAGAAAGAGGCATTGTGAGTTTTTTGAAGTTGTCATTTTTTCCCACAATTCTTTGCAAAATCAAGATTTTTTTTTTCTCTTTTTTTTTTTCACAAAATTTTCATATTAGCAGGTTATTTCTCACACACAGCATATGCATTCCACAAATTACACCCAAAAACACATTCTGCTATTCCTCCCGAGTATGGCGATACCACATGTGTGAGACTTTTACACAGCGTGGCCACATACAGAGGCCCAACATGCAGGGAGCCCCTTCAGGCGTTCTGGAGCACCCAGGCCAATTCTGACATTTCTCTCCTACATGTAAAAATCATCATTTATTTGCTAGAAAATTACATAGAACCCCAAAACATTATATATGTTTTTTTAGCAAAGACCTTAGAGAATATAATGGTGGTTGTTGCAACTTTTTATCTCGCACGATATTTGCGCAGCAATTTTTTTAACGCGTTTTTTCCGGAAAAAAATGTTTTGTGCTTAAAAAAAAAACAAAACAGTAAAGTTAGCCCAATGTTTTTGCATAATGTGAAAGATGAAGTTACGCCGAGTAAATAGATACCTAACATGTCACCCTTAAAAATTGCACACACTCATGGAATGGCGCCAAACTTCGCTACTTAAAAAAATCCCCATAGGCGACGCTTTAAATATTTTTACTGGTTACATGTTTTGAGTTACAGAGGAGGTCTAGGGCCAGAATTATTGCTCTCGCTCTAACGTTCGCAGAGATACCTCACATGTGTGGTTTGAAAACCGTTTTCATATGTGGGCGGGACTTACGTATGCGTTCGCTTCTGTATGCGAGCTCACGGGGACAGGGGCGCTTTAAAAAAAAATATATTTTTTTATTGTTCATTTTACTTTATTTATTTTAGTTTGACATGTTTTTCCGCCCCAAAAATTTTTTTGATCACTTTTATACCTATTACAAGGAACGTAAACATCCCTTGTAATAGGAATATGGCATGACAGGTCCTCTTTACAGTGAGATATGGGGTCAATAAGACCCCACATCCCACCTCTAGGCTGGGAAGCCTGAAAAAAAAACAAAAAAAAAACAACAATCCTGGCTTTGATCGTAGCGGTGAGTCGGTAGAAGCACCGGAGGGCAGCGGGAGGGGGGGGACATCCCCTCTCGCCTCCCGTAAGAGTGATCAAGCAGCAGAACAGCCACTATGATTGTTCTTATGGTGTAGGGAATCGCCGGCTGAAAAAGCTGATATCTGAATGATGCCTGTAGCTGCACCCATCATTCAGATATCCCTGCACAAAATCAAGGACGTCATATGACGGCCGGCGGGCGGGAAGTGGGCATTGCGGAGTATTGCCGGGCATTGCAGGGCATTGCGGAGTATTGCGGACTATGGCAGGGTATTGCGGAGTATGGCAGGGTATTGCACGGGGTATTGCACAGGGTATTGCAGGGTATTGCAGAGTATTGTGCAGGGTATTGCAGAGTATTGTGCAGGGTATTGCAGAGTATTGTGCAGGGTATTGCGCAGGGTATTGCAGAGTATTGCGCAGGGTATTGCAGAGTATTGCGCAGGGTATTGCAGGGTATTGCAGAGTATTGTGCAGGGTATTTTGCAGAGTATTGCGCAGGGTATTGCAGAGTATTGCGCAGGGTATTGCAGAGTATTGCAGAGTATTGTGCAGGGTATTGCAGAGTATTTTGCAGAGTATTGCGCAGGGTATTGCAGAGTATTGCGCAGGGTATTGCAGAGTATTGCGCAGGGTATTGCAGAGTATTTTGCAGGGTATTGCGCAGGGTATTGCAGAGTATTGCGCAGGGTATTGCAGAGTATTGCGCAGGGTATTGCAGAGTATTGCGCCAGGGTATTGCAGAGTATTGCACCAGGGTATTGCAGAGTATTTTGCAGAGTATTGCGCAGGGTATTTTGCCGAGTATTGGCAGGGTGTATTGCAGAGTATTGGCAGGGTATTGCACCAGGGATGGCTGAGCAGGGATGGATGGATGGCTGAATCTGTGACTGCAATTGTCACAGATCCAGCCCACAGAGCTGCTGCTGCCATCCGCTCCCTCCCCTCTCCTCTCACACTGTACCGATCGGTACAGAGAGGGGAGGGAGGAACCGGCGTCATCAAATGACGCCGGTCTGTTTACAAGTGATTGCTCCGTCATTTGACGGAGCGATCACGTGGTAAACGGCCGCTATCGGCGGCGATTTACCGCGATTCGTGTGCATTTCCCGTGTGCGCGCCCCAGGGGGCGCGCGGGAGCGCGATTCTGGGAGGACGTTATATAACGTCCTCCCAGAGTTAAGCAACCACCTTGTCGACGTTATTTGTTGGCAGGTGGTTGTTAAGTGGTTAATATATAGTGTATACAAAACATCAAGTGTGAACCTTAAAGTGAATAAAGTGAATGTTCCACAAAGTAAGTTGTAAACTCCAATAACAGTGAAAATCAACCCATAAATAAAGTGAAAGAGCTGAGGAATAACTAAAATCCCGCAGCACAAAAGTCCTGAAAAAATATTCAGAAAGAAAAGTGCCACAGAGTAAAGATGATCAGTCCTTAAATAGATGTGAAGGAAATAAAGTCTTCATCCACCAAAATGAAGAGACACCAGAAGAGTGGTAATATAATCTCCTAACCACATCAATATGATCACTCTTGCAGCGATCTCTTCAAGCGCAGGGGTTTAAGGTCTCCCTTTAGACCAAGGTGAGTGAGTATATCTCCGAAATGGTATCTGTTCAACTTCCCGACTCTTCTCTAGATCCGTACACAACAAGACACAGCACTCAGAAAATGTCTGACGATCCACAGCCACACAGTCCCAGGGAAGGGGAGAAGCGCCTATATTAGCTTTCTAGTTCCCTATATGAAAATCAATAAACTCCTTATTGTACAGAAATATCTCATCATGTATTTGTGTTCCTAACAGATGGTTCTCGTAAAAGGACACTAATCACCCTGAATTCCTGAGATGGGTGAAAATAGACTGTCAGCAGCAGAGAATCAAGGAAAGAAACATTTAACCCCTGCTAAGCTTCTCAAACTATATTTAAGTGGATAATAGATAGAGAGAACCCATTTATAAAAATATTCATTTTATTTACTCCATCACAATAATAGTTCACAGCAGGGCGTTCCAGCGCCCACCAAGAGTAACTGTGAGGGCTCACAGTGTTGTGGCAACACCAACATCTAAGGGGCAAATTTCTGCAGAGTATATACGGCAGACCCCTACTTTCAAACATCCAACTTACAAACGACTCCTACTTGCAAACGGAAGGAGACCACAGGAAGTGAGAGGAAATCTACCCCTAGGAAGTAGGGATGAGCTTCGAGTTTGAGTCGAACTCATGTTCGACTCGAACATTGCCTGTTCGCCCGTTCGCCGAACAGTGAACAAATTGGGTGTTCGCGGCAAATTCGAAAAATCTATGGGAGAAATCTAAAGTGCTAATTATAAAGGCTTATATGCAAGTTATTGTCCTAAAAAGTGTTTGGGGACCTGGGTCCTGCCCCAGGGGACATGTATCAATGCAAAAAGAAGTTTTAAAAACGGCCGTTTTTTCGGGAGCAGTGATTTTAATAATGCTTAAAATGAAAAAATAAAAGTGAAATATTCCTTTAAATTTCGTACCTGGGGGGTGTGTTCAAAAAAAGTCATTTAAAACTGACTCACGGCTATTAATGAATTGTCGGCTCCCGGCAATACATACAAAAGTCATTGATAAAAAATA
Source organism: Rana muscosa (assembly GCA_029206835.1). NCBI lineage: Eukaryota > Metazoa > Chordata > Amphibia > Anura > Ranidae > Rana > Rana muscosa. The sequence continues at coordinate 930,686,822 of CM055118.1, read as the reverse complement.
AAAAAAAAGCGTGGGAGTTCCCCAGAATTCAATTACCAGGCCCTTCAGGTCTGGAATGGATATTAAGGGGAACCCCGCCGCAAATTAAAAAAAAATTGACGTGGGGTTCCCCCAAATATCCATTCCAGGCCCTTCAGATCTGGCATGGATTTTAAGGGGAACTCCACCCCAAATTTAAAAAAAAATGGCGTGGAGTCCCCCTAAAAACCCATACCAGACCCCTTATCCGAGCACGCAACCTGGCTGGCCGCAGGGGAAAAGGGGGGGACGAGAGAGCGGCCCCCCCTCCCTCCTGAACCGTACCAGGCCACATGCCCTCAACATGGGGAGGATGTCCCCATGTTGATGGGGACAAGGGCCTCATCCCCACAACCCTTGCCCAGTGGTTGTGGGGGTCTGCGGGCGGGGGGCTTATCGGAATCTGGAAGACCCCTTTAACAAAGGGGACCCCCGGATCCCGGCCCCCCCTATGTGAATTGGTAAGGGGTACATTGTACCCCTACCATTTCACGAAGAAAGCGTAAAAAAATGTTTAAAAAAACACACAAACACCTTGAAAAAGTATTTTATTAAAAAAAAAAAAAAAAAAACATTCCAGCGGTGAAATCCAGTGTCCCGCGGCGATCCCGATGTCCAGCGCTGTCCTTCATTGGTTGTGCCTGAGCGGACCTGATGGGGAACTCCCTCTCAGTATTTTAAATGTATAGACCCGCCCCTTCTAAAGTTCCCCATCAGGTCCGCTCAGCGGACCAGATGCGGAACATGAGAAGGGGCGGGTCTATACATGTATTACCAAAGTGAGAGCAGTTCCCCATCAGGTCCGCCCCCTCGGTATGTCGGACCCGCCTACGTCATTGGCTTGAGCGGGGAACTTCCTTCACTGTGTAATTTAAATTTACATAGTGAAGGAAGTTCCCCGCTCAAGCCAATGACGTAGGCGGGTCCGACATACCGAGGGGGCGGACCTGATGGGGAACTTCTCTCACTTTGGTAATACATGTATAGACCCGCCCCTTCTCATGTTCCGCATCTGATCCGCTGAGCGGACCTGATGGGGAACTTTAGAAGGGGCGGGTCTATACATTTAAAACACTGAGAGGGAGTTCCCCATCAGGTCCGCTCAGGCACAACCAATGAAGGACAGCGCTGGACATCGGGATCGCCGCGGGACACTGGATTTCACCGCTGGAATGTTTTTTTTTTTTTTTTAAATAAAGGACTTTTTCAAGGTGTTTGTGTGTTTTTTTTAAACATTTTTTTACGCTTTCTTCGTGAAATGGTAGGGGTACAATGTACCCCTTACCAATTCACATAGGGGGGGCGGGATCTGGGGGTCCCCTTTGTTAAAGGGGTCTTCCAGATTCCGATAAGCCCCCCACCCGCAGACCCCCACAACCACCAGGCAAGGGTTGTGGGGATGAGGCCCTTGTCCCCATCAACATGGGGACATCCTCCCCATGTTGAGGGCATGTGGCCTGGTACGGTTCAGGAGGGAGGGGGGCCGCTCTCTCGTCCCCCCCTTTTCCCCTGCGGCCGGCCAGGTTGCATGCTCGGATAAGGGGTCTGGTATGGATTTTTAGGGGGACTCCACGCCATTTTTTTTTTATTTGGGGTGGAGTTCCCCTTAAAATCCATGCCAGATCTGAAGGGCCTGGAATGGATATTTGGGGGAACCCCTGGTCAATTTTTTTTTAAATTTGCGGCGGGGTTCCCCTTAATATCCATTCCAGACCTGAAGGGCCTGGTAATTGAATTCTGGGGAACCCCCACGTTTTTTTTTTTATTTTATCAATGACTTTTGAATGTATTGCCGGGACCTGACAATTCATAGCCGCGAGTCAGTTTTAAATGACTTTTTTTCTTTCAAAAATGACATTTTTTGCAGGGACAGTTCTAAGCACGGGAAACATGCGCCACTTCACATGCATATCATACACACCCCCCAGGTACGAAATTTAAAGGAATATTTCACTTTTATTTTTTCATTTTAAGCATTATTAAAATCACTGCTCCCGAAAAAACGGCCGTTTTTAAAACTTTTTTTTGCATTGATACATGTCCCCTGGGGCAGGACCCAGGTCCCCAAACACTTTTTAGGACAATAACTTGCATATTAGCCTTTATAATTAACACTTTAGATTTCGAACGTTCGAGTCCATTGTATTTAATAGGGTTCTAAAGTTCACACAAACATTTTGTCTGTTCGCAGGTTCTGGTGCAAACCGAACAGGGGGGTGTTCGGCTCATCCCTGCTAGGAAGGGAAATTCTCTCCTGTAAGAGTTAATATGGGAAAAAGGTGTCTCCTCTCTACTGATGCTTTATCACCAATCCTTGTTTCAATAAAAACCCCAATTTTCCAAAAACATTTTTCATTGGGACGGAAAGTGAGGTGAAATGTTCTGAACAGGTGCACAGACAGCAAAACAAATGTGATAACCCTTCCCTATGTTCTGCAAAAAGCTTACAAATAGATTTTTTGGCTGCAGCTACACTTAAAAATTTACCTGTTCCAAATTACAAACAGATTCTACTTAGGAACAAACCTACAGTCCCTGTCTTGTTTGCACCGCCTGTATACTGCTGTTCAGAGTATATAGGGTTTTAGGTATAGGGTTTTATTTTGGGTGCAGGGTTCCCCTTAATATCCATACAAGACCCAAAGGGCCTGGTAATGGGCTGGGGTAGGGGGGGGGGGGGGGTGATGGGGTAGCCATGCCATTTTTCTCAAAGATTTTCATCCATATTGCCAGGACAAGACATGACATTAACCTCCCTGGCGGTATGATTCTTTCTGGAATTATGTAACAAAAGCGGTACAATTATTTTGCATGGAAATTTGGTGTTATGTATTATAGGCCTGCAATTCTTAGTAATTACTTACTTAAACCTGAGCAAACCAGAGTCTAGTAGACATCCCGGGTATGATAAAGTTTGAAACACAAAATTATAAATTATAATATAATAAATAACTATAAATAATTATAAAAAATAGTAATCTAATTATAATAAAAATTATTCAATAATGGAATCAAATCAAAAACAGAAATTTGCTCAGTTGCAGAATTGTCGCTGTCATTAGATTTAGTGTTTGATGACGAATTTCCCCACAAATCGCTATCGCTCAATTCTGCGAGTGATTCTAATTTATTATCGCTGTTTTCTAGCTGGTCTAAAACCACTTTTGACATAAAGGGACACTTTTTGGTTGCTATGGACAATCTCCAGTTTCCAGGCAGAAAGAATAGTTTTTATTATATAAAACTGAATGCAGGACACTGGACAGACCACTAGGGACAAAGGGGGTGTGTAATTATTACTAGGGATGAGCTTCGTGTTCGAGTCGAACATACGTTCGACTCGAACATTGGCTGTTCGATCGTTCGACGAAGATCGAACGATTTGGGCCGTTCGCGCCAAATTCGAGTGACGCGAACGGCCCACAATGCACTACGCCATCGCAGTGTCATCCAGGCGCTGTGATTGGCCAAGCATGCACTGTGACCCCGCATGCTTGGCCAATCACAGCGCCGGCAGCGAGGAGAGCAATGATTGGCCACAGGCAGGATGCCTGTGGCCAATTATTGCTGAGGGTGTTTAGTACACGCCCCACACTATAAAAGGCCGCCAGCACGGCGGCCTAGTGTAGTGTGTTCCGGAGCAGGGATAGAGTAGCATAGGCAGGGACAGTGACTGTTATTTCTTTCTTGCTTAACCTGGATTCCTTTAGTTTAGGGAAAGAGAAGGATAGGTAGGGAGAGTGTCAGTGTGTTTTGTGCTTCTGCTATAGTGTGCTTAAAAAAAACATTTATTCTAGGGACAGAAAACTCTAGGTAGGGACAGTGTCAGTTTCTTTCACTCTGCAAGTCCTTGTTTCCAGGGACCTGTAAGGACAGTGAGTTAATTGTCCTTGTGCTATATTGTGCTTAAAAAAAACATTTATTCTAGGGACAGAAAACTCTAGGTAGGGACAGTGTCAGTTTCTTTCACTCTGCAAGTCCTTGTTTCCAGGGACCTGTAAGGACAGTGAGTTAATTGTCCTTGTGCTATATTGTGATTAAAAAAAACATTTATTCTAGGGACAGAAAACTCTAGGTAGGGACAGTGTCAGTTTCTTTCACTCTGCAAGTCCTTGTTTCCAGGGACCTGTAAGGACAGTGAGTTAATTTTCCTTGTGCTATATTGTGATTAAAAAAAACATTTTTTCTAGGGACAGAAAACTGTAGGTAGGGAGAGTGTTTTTTTTCTTTCACTCTGCAAGTCCTTGTTTCCAGGGACCTGTAAGGACAGTGAGTTAATTGTCCTTGTGCTATATTGTGCTTAAAAAAAACATTTATTCTAGGGACAGAAAACTCTAGGTAGGGACAGTGTCAGTTTCTTTCACTCTGCAAGTCCTTGTTTCCAGGGACCTGTAAGGACAGTGAGTTAATTGTCCTTGTGCTATATTGTGATTAAAAAAAACATTTATTCTAGGGACAGAAAACTCTAGGTAGGGACAGTGTCAGTTTCTTTCACTCTGCAAGTCCTTGTTTCCAGGGACCTGTAAGGACAGTGAGTTAATTTTCCTTGTGCTATATTGTGATTAAAAAAAACATTTTTTCTAGGGACAGAAAACTGTAGGTAGGGAGAGTGTTTTTTTTCTTTCACTCTGCAAGTCCTTGTTTCCAGGGACCTGTAAGGACAGTGAGTTAATTGTCCTTGTGCTATATTGTGCTTAAAAAAAACATTTATTCTAGGGACAGAAAACTCTAGGTAGGGACAGTGTCAGTTTCTTTCACTCTGCAAGTCCTTGTTTCCAGGGACCTGTAAGGACAGTGAGTTAATTGTCCTTGTGCTATATTGTGATTAAAAAAAACATTTATTCTAGGGACAGAAAACTCTAGGTAGGGACAGTGTCAGTTTCTTTCACTCTGCAAGTCCTTGTTTCCAGGGACCTGTAAGGACAGTGAGTTAATTTTCCTTGTGCTATATTGTGATTAAAAAAAACATTTTTTCTAGGGACAGAAAACTGTAGGTAGGGAGAGTGTTTTTTTTCTTTCACTCTGCAAGTCCTTGTTTCCAGGGACCTGTAAGGACAGTGAGTTAATTGTCCTTGTGCTATATTGTGCTTAAAAAAAACATTTATTCTAGGGACAGAAAACTCTAGGTAGGGACAGTGTCAGTTTCTTTCACTCTGCAAGTCCTTGTTTCCAGGGACCTGTAAGGACAGTGAGTTAATTTTCCTTGTGCTATATTGTGATTAAAAAAAACATTTATTCTAGGGACAGAAAACTCTAGGTAGGGACAGTGTCAGTTTCTTTCACTCTGCAAGTCCTTGTTTCCAGGGACCTGTAAGGACAGTGAGTTAATTTTCCTTGTGCTATATTGTGATTAAAAAAAACATTTATTCTAGGGACAGAAAACTCTAGGTAGGGACAGTGTCAGTTTCTTTCACTCTGCAAGTCCTTGTTTCCAGGGACCTGTAAGGACAGTGAGTTAATTGTCCTTGTGCTATATTGTGCTTAAAAAAAACATTTATTCTAGGGACAGAAAACTCTAGGTAGGGACAGTGTCAGTTTCTTTCACTCTGCAAGTCCTTGTTTCCAGGGACCTGTAAGGACAGTGAGTTAATTGTCCTTGTGCTATATTGTGATTAAAAAAAACATTTATTCTAGGGACAGAAAACTCTAGGTAGGGACAGTGTCAGTTTCTTTCACTCTGCAAGTCCTTCTTTCCAGGGACCTGTAAGGACAGTGAGTTAATTTTCCTTGTGCTATATTGTGATTAAAAAAAACATTTTTTCTAGGGACAGAAAACTGTAGGTAGGGAGAGTGTTTTTTTTCTTTCACTCTGCAAGTCCTTGTTTCCAGGGACCTGTAAGGACAGTGAGTTAATTGTCCTTGTGCTATATTGTGCTTAAAAAAAACATTTATTCTAGGGACAGAAAACTCTAGGTAGGGACAGTGTCAGTTTCTTTCACTCTGCAAGTCCTTGTTTCCAGGGACCTGTAAGGACAGTGAGTTAATTGTCCTTGTGCTATATTGTGATTAAAAAAAACATTTATTCTAGGGACAGAAAACTCTAGGTAGGGACAGTGTCAGTTTCTTTCACTCTGCAAGTCCTTGTTTCCAGGGACCTGTAAGGACAGTGAGTTAATTTTCCTTGTGCTATATTGTGATTAAAAAAAACATTTTTTCTAGGGACAGAAAACTGTAGGTAGGGAGAGTGTTTTTTTTCTTTCACTCTGCAAGTCCTTGTTTCCAGGGACCTGTAAGGACAGTGAGTTAATTGTCCTTGTGCTATATTGTGCTTAAAAAAAACATTTATTCTAGGGACAGAAAACTCTAGGTAGGGACAGTGTCAGTTTCTTTCACTCTGCAAGTCCTTGTTTCCAGGGACCTGTAAGGACAGTGAGTTAATTGTCCTTGTGCTATATTGTGATTAAAAAAAACATTTATTCTAGGGACAGAAAACTCTAGGTAGGGACAGTGTCAGTTTCTTTCACTCTGCAAGTCCTTGTTTCCAGGGACCTGTAAGGACAGTGAGTTAATTTTCCTTGTGCTATATTGTGATTAAAAAAAACATTTTTTCTAGGGACAGAAAACTGTAGGTAGGGAGAGTGTTTTTTTTCTTTCACTCTGCAAGTCCTTGTTTCCAGGGACCTGTAAGGACAGTGAGTTAATTGTCCTTGTGCTATATTGTGCTTAAAAAAAACATTTATTCTAGGGACAGAAAACTCTAGGTAGGGACAGTGTCAGTTTCTTTCACTCTGCAAGTCCTTGTTTCCAGGGACCTGTAAGGACAGTGAGTTAATTTTCCTTGTGCTATATTGTGATTAAAAAAAACATTTATTCTAGGGACAGAAAACTCTAGGTAGGGACAGTGTCAGTTTCTTTCACTCTGCAAGTCCTTGTTTCCAGGGACCTGTAAGGACAGTGAGTTAATTTTCCTTGTGCTATATTGTGATTAAAAAAAACATTTATTCTAGGGACAGAAAACTCTAGGTAGGGACAGTGTCAGTTTCTTTCACTCTGCAAGTCCTTGTTTCCAGGGACCTGTAAGGACAGTGAGTTAATTGTCCTTGTGCTATATTGTGCTTAAAAAAAACATTTATTCTAGGGACAGAAAACTCTAGGTAGGGACAGTGTCAGTTTCTTTCACTCTGCAAGTCCTTGTTTCCAGGGACCTGTAAGGACAGTGAGTTAATTGTCCTTGTGCTATATTGTGATTAAAAAAAACATTTATTCTAGGGACAGAAAACTCTAGGTAGGGACAGTGTCAGTTTCTTTCACTCTGCAAGTCCTTGTTTCCAGGGACCTGTAAGGACAGTGAGTTAATTTTCCTTGTGCTATATTGTGATTAAAAAAAACATTTTTTCTAGGGACAGAAAACTGTAGGTAGGGAGAGTGTTTTTTTTCTTTCACTCTGCAAGTCCTTGTTTCCAGGGACCTGTAAGGACAGTGAGTTAATTGTCCTTGTGCTATATTGTGCTTAAAAAAAACATTTATTCTAGGGACAGAAAACTCTAGGTAGGGACAGTGTCAGTTTCTTTCACTCTGCAAGTCCTTGTTTCCAGGGACCTGTAAGGACAGTGAGTTAATTTTCCTTGTGCTATATTGTGATTAAAAAAAACATTTATTCTAGGGACAGAAAACTCTAGGTAGGGACAGTGTCAGTTTCTTTCACTCTGCAAGTCCTTGTTTCCAGGGACCTGTAAGGACAGTGAGTTAATTTTCCTTGTGCTATATTGTGATTAAAAAAAACATTTATTCTAGGGACAGAAAACTCTAGGTAGGGACAGTGTCAGTTTCTTTCACTCTGCAAGTCCTTGTTTCCAGGGACCTGTAAGGACAGTGAGTTAATTTTCCTTGTGCTATATTGTGATTAAAAAAAACATTTATTCTAGGGACAGAAAACTCTAGGTAGGGACAGTGTCAGTTTCTTTCACTCTGCAAGTCCTTGTTTCCAGGGACCTGTAAGGACAGTGAGTTAATTGTCCTTGTGCTATATTGTGCTTAAAAAAAACATTTTTTCTAGGGACAGAAAACTCTAGGTAGGGAGAGTGTTTTTTTTTTTTCACTCTGCAAGTCCTTGTTTCCAGGGACCTGTAAGGACAGTGAGTTAATTGTCCTTGTGCTATATTGTGCTTAAAAAAAACATTTATTCTAGGGACAGAAAACTCTAGGTAGGGACAGTGTCAGTTTCTTTCACTCTGCAAGTCCTTGTTTCCAGGGACCTGTAAGGACAGTGAGTTAATTTTCCTTGTGCTATATTGTGATTAAAAAAAACATTTTTTCTAGGGACAGAAAACTGTAGGTAGGGAGAGTGTTTTTTTTCTTTCACTCTGCAAGTCCTTGTTTCCAGGGACCTGTAAGGACAGTGAGTTAATTGTCCTTGTGCTATATTGTGCTTAAAAAAAACATTTATTCTAGGGACAGAAAACTCTAGGTAGGGACAGTGTCAGTTTCTTTCACTCTGCAAGTCCTTGTTTCCAGGGACCTGTAAGGACAGTGAGTTAATTTTCCTTGTGCTATATTGTGATTAAAAAAAACATTTTTTCTAGGGACAGAAAACTGTAGGTAGGGAGAGTGTTTTTTTTCTTTCACTCTGCAAGTCCTTGTTTCCAGGGACCTGTAAGGACAGTGAGTTAATTTTCCTTGTGCTATATTGTGATTAAAAAAAACATTTTTTCTAGGGACAGAAAACTGTAGGTAGGGAGAGTGTTTTTTTCTTTCACTCTGCAAGTCCTTGTTTCCAGGGACCTGTAAGGACAGTGAGTTAATTGTCCTTGTGCTATATTGTGCTTAAAAAAAACATTTATTCTAGGGACAGAAAACTCTAGGTAGGGACAGTGTCAGTTTCTTTCACTCTGCAAGTCCTTGTTTCCAGGGACCTGTAAGGACAGTGAGTTAATTTTCCTTGTGCTATATTGTGATTAAAAAAAACATTTATTCTAGGGACAGAAAACTCTAGGTAGGGACAGTGTCAGTTTCTTTCACTCTGCAAGTCCTTGTTTCCAGGGACCTGTAAGGACAGTGAGTTAATTTTCCTTGTGCTATATTGTGATTAAAAAAAACATTTATTCTAGGGACAGAAAACTCTAGGTAGGGACAGTGTCAGTTTCTTTCACTCTGCAAGTCCTTGTTTCCAGGGACCTGTAAGGACAGTGAGTTAATTTTCCTTGTGCTATATTGTGATTAAAAAAAACATTTATTCTAGGGACAGAAAACTCTAGGTAGGGACAGTGTCAGTTTCTTTCACTCTGCAAGTCCTTGTTTCCAGGGACCTGTAAGGACAGTGAGTTAATTGTCCTTGTGCTATATTGTGCTTAAAAAAAACATTTTTTCTAGGGACAGAAAACTCTAGGTAGGGAGAGTGTTTTTTTTTTTTCACTCTGCAAGTCCTTGTTTCCAGGGACCTGTAAGGACAGTGAGTTAATTGTCCTTGTGCTATATTGTGCTTAAAAAAAACATTTATTCTAGGGACAGAAAACTCTAGGTAGGGACAGTGTCAGTTTCTTTCACTCTGCAAGTCCTTGTTTCCAGGGACCTGTAAGGACAGTGAGTTAATTTTCCTTGTGCTATATTGTGATTAAAAAAAACATTTTTTCTAGGGACAGAAAACTGTAGGTAGGGAGAGTGTTTTTTTTCTTTCACTCTGCAAGTCCTTGTTTCCAGGGACCTGTAAGGACAGTGAGTTAATTGTCCTTGTGCTATATTGTGCTTAAAAAAAACATTTATTCTAGGGACAGAAAACTCTAGGTAGGGACAGTGTCAGTTTCTTTCACTCTGCAAGTCCTTGTTTCCAGGGACCTGTAAGGACAGTGAGTTAATTTTCCTTGTGCTATATTGTGATTAAAAAAAACATTTTTTCTAGGGACAGAAAACTGTAGGTAGGGAGAGTGTTTTTTTTCTTTCACTCTGCAAGTCCTTGTTTCCAGGGACCTGTAAGGACAGTGAGTTAATTTTCCTTGTGCTATATTGTGATTAAAAAAAACATTTTTTCTAGGGACAGAAAACTGTAGGTAGGGAGAGTGTTTTTTTTCTTTCACTCTGCAAGTCCTTGTTTCCAGGGACCTGTAAGGACAGTGAGTTAATTGTCCTTGTGCTATATTGTGCTTAAAAAAAACATTTATTCTAGGGACAGAAAACTCTAGGTAGGGACAGTGTCAGTTTCTTTCACTCTGCAAGTCCTTGTTTCCAGGGACCTGGAGAGACATTGAGTGAATTGTCCTTGTGCTATATTGTGATTAAAAAAAACATTTATTCTAGGGACAGAAAACTCTAGGTAGGGACAGTGTCAGTTTCTTTCACTGTGAAAGTCCTTGTTTCAAGGGACAGAGAAGGACACCTGAAGGTAGCCCTTATTGCTTTTTTCCCATCTCCCTGCAGGCCATTTATTAGAATGTCTGGAAGGCAAACAAGGAGAGGCAGACAGTCAGGAGGCAATAAAAGAGGGCAAGCAGGCTCTGTGTCTGGGGGCAACAGTGCTGGTCGTGGACGCGGTGCATTGTCATCAGCACATGGCCATGGGACACGCTTGTCCTTCTTTTCGGCAGCTGGACATGTTGAGCCACATCATGCCGAAGACTTGGTAGAGTGGATGACCAAGCCCTCCTCCTCCTCCTCATCCTCTCTCACCCAGGCTCAGGGTACTGGAAAAGCAGCTGCCAAAGCGTCGTCTTCCCTGGTATCAATGTCAGACAAATCATCAGTCACTCCTTCCCTAGACCCACCATGTCCTCCTCCTGAGGAGTCCCCCGAACTGTTTCAGCACAGTGTTGGGTACATGCTCCAGGAGGATGCCCAGCGTTTCGAAGGGTCTGATGATGAAACCCAGCTAGAGGAAGGCAGTAGCGTGAGAGCAGACAGAGGGGATGCTCAAGAAGGACACCAATCTGGCAGTCATGTTCCAGCAGCTGCAGCATACTGCCAGATTGGCTCCAGTGATGAGGAGGGAGGGGATGATGAGGTCAATGACTCCACGTGGGTGCCTAATAGGAGAGAGGAGGAGGAGGAGGATGAGGAGGAGGCACATCTCCAACGAGGCAGGATGCCCTTTGGTGGCCAGCGTAAGGGCAGTACACCGACGGAATCACACCGCAGAGCTCCGCCTGTGCAGGGCGCTGCCTCTGCCCGTCATTCAAAAAGTTCTTTGGTGTGGGCCTTTTTTGAGGCTAGTGCATCAGATCGCACAGCTGCTGTTTGCAACATATGTCTCAAGCGTATATCGCGTGGCCAAAACATCAGCCGCTTGGGTACCACATGCCTGACCAGACATATGTTGACCTGCCATGCAGCTCGTTGGCAAGCCTACCTCAAAGACCCACACCAAAGAACCAAGCGGACCTCTCCTTGCACCGCATCAGCTGGGATCTCCAACCCCACTATAACTTCAGTCCTCTCTGAAACATGCACTGAGAGGAATGAAGGTGTAGAATTAGGTGTGTCACAGCCAAGTACTTGCGCCCACTCTGCTAGCAGTACACCGACGTCCGATTCTAGCAGGCAAATTTCCCTGCCCCAGCTGCTGGACCGTCGAAAGAAGTTCACTCCCAGCCATCCACATGCCCAGCGGTTGAATGCTAGCTTGGCTAAATTGCTAGCGCTTCAACTGCTGCCTTTTCAGTTGGTAGACTCGGCCCCCTTCCGTGAGTTTGTGCAATGTGCGGTTCCTCAGTGGCAGGTTCCCAAACGCCACTTTTTCTCACGGAAGGCTATTCCGGCTCTCTACCGGCATGTGGAAGGCAATGTCTTGGCCTCGCTGGACAGGGCGGTCAGCGGTAAGGTGCATATTACCGCTGACTCATGGTCCAGCAGGCATGGACAGGGACGTTACCTTTCTTTCACGGCCCATTGGGTCACTCTTTTGGCAGCTGGGAAGGATTCAGGACAAGGTGCAGTAGTGTTGGAGGTTGTCCCACCGCCACGCCTCCAAAATGCTACTACTGGTTGTGACACACCTCTCTCCTCCACCCCCTCCTCTTCTTCTTCCTCCATGGCCTCTTCCTGTGGTTTGTCCTATGAACCAGCGGTGCTCCGTAGCCGTTCACGGGGCTACGCAAGCACGCAGGCAAAAAGATGCCATGCCGTGCTTGCGCTGGTGTGTTTGGGGGACAGAAGCCACACTGGGGCAGAGGTCCTGTCTGCTCTGCAGGGCCAGGCCGAGAGGTGGTTGACGCCACGCCAGCTTAAGCCAGGAATGGTGGTTTGCGACAATGGCACCAACCTCCTCTCCGCCCTCCGACAGGGACAACTGACCCATGTGCCCTGTGTGGCTCACGTCCTTAACCTGGTGGTGCAGCGCTTCTTGGGCAGGTACCCGGGCTTACAGGATGTCCTGAGGCAGGCCAGGAAAGTCTGTGTGCATTTCCGCAGATCTTATAATGCCAGTGCTCGCCTGGCTGAGCTGCAAAAGGAGTTGAACCTGCCCAAGAACCGCCTTATATGTGACATGCCCACCAGGTGGAACTCAACGTTGGCCATGCTGCAGCGGCTGCACACGCAGCAGAGGGCCATCAATGAGTACCTGTGCGACTACGGCACCAGGACAGGGTCAGGGGAGCTTGGTTTTTTTTCTCCACGCCAGTGGGGCATGATCAGGGATGCATGCACTGTCCTGGCACCATTTGAGGAGGCCACGAGGATGGTGAGCAGTGACAGTGCATGCATCAGTGACACTGTACCTCTTGTCCACCTGTTGGAGCACACGCTGCGTGGAATAATGGACAGGGCACTTGAGGCAGAACAGAGGCAGGAAGAGGAGGACTTCCTTGCCTCTCAAGGCCCCCTTTACCCAGACAGTGTTCCTTCTGTCCCACCCATCGCACAGGAAGAGGAGGAGGAGGAGGAGGAGGAGGAGGAGGAGGATTGTGTCAGCATGGAGGTGGAGGCTGGCACTCAGCATCATCAGCAGCAGTCTTTTAGGGATGATTTACAGTCCCAAGAAACCAGTGGACTTGTACGTGGCTGGGAGGAGGTGGCTGCGGATCATGTCGTCCTTAGTGACCCAGAGGACTCCGGAGCGAATGCCTCAGCAAACCTACGCTGCATGGCCTCCCTGATCCTGCAAAGTCTGCGGAAGGATCCTCGTATTCTTCGGATCAAGGAGAGGGACCATTACTGGCTGGCCACTCTCCTTGATCCACGGTACAAGGGTAAGGTTGCGGACCTTATGTTACCGTCGCAGAGGGAGCAGAGGATGAGACAACTCCGGGAGGCCTTGCAGAAAGGTCTGTGCAACGCGTTCCCAGAGACTGGGAGGTTGCAAACTCCTGGTCCTGGACAACGAGTTGCTGAGGCTTCGGCCAGTCAAAGAAGGAGCGGTGGGGAAGGTGGCCGTCTGACCGATGCGTTCAGACAATTCTTTAGTCCGCAGCCCCAAAGTATGATCGGTTCCAGCAACCATCGCCAGCGTCTGATAAACATGGTGCAGGAATATCTAGGGGCAAGGTCAGACTTGGACACCTTCCCCACCGAAAATCCTCTGGCTTACTGGGTCTTGAGGATGGATCACTGGCCAGAGCTTGCACAGTATGCAATTGAGCTACTGGCCTGTCCTGCATCCAGCGTTCTTTCGGAACGCACATTCAGTGCTGCTGGAGGATTTGTCACGGATCACAGGGTGCGCCTGTCCACCGACTCGGTTGATCGACTGACTTTCATCAAGATGAACCAGTCTTGGATCACCACCAGCTACCACACACCTGATGCTGATATAACAGACTAATTGATTTTAAAATGTCACATCCCTTCAAGACTGATGCTGATGCTGAGTGCCTGTGCTGTTATGTTGACTGGCTATCCTCCTCCTCCGAGTCCTCAATGATACGATTGATGATGATAGCTTGGAAGATCATTTTTGTTTATGGGTGCCGCCACCAGTGCCTAACGCCCAATTTTTCAGCCCCTGTTTAACAGGGGCGTGTAATTACAATTTTTGAAGCAATACTTTGCAACAGGGCTCATTGCTGTGCTCCAAGTACAGTATCTGTGAGGAGTTGCAGTGTTGTGCCACCAGTGCCTAAGGCCCAATTTTTCAGCCCCTGTTTAACAGGGGCGTGTCATTACAATTTTTGAAGCAATACTTTGCAACAGGGCTCATTGCTGTGCTCCAAGTACAGTATCTGTGAAGGGTTGCAGTGTTGTGCCACCAGTGCCTAAGGCCCAATTTTTCAGCCCCTGTTCAACAGGGGCATGTAATTACAATTCTTGATCTAATAATTCACAGCAGGGCCCATTGCTGCACCCACCAAGAGTAACTGTCAGGGCTTACAGTGTTGTGGCACCAGCACCACCATCAAAGGCCCAATTTTTACTACCACTGTTCAACAATTATATGTAATTAAAATTCCTGATATAATAGTTGACAGCAGGGCGTTCCAGCACCAACCAAGAGTAACTGTGAGTGCTTACAGTGTTGTGCCAACACCAACAACTAAGGGGCCTATTTCTGCAGAGTATATACGGCAGGTCCCTACTTTCAAACATCCAACTTACAAACGACTCCTACTTGCAAACGCAAGAAGACAACAGGAAGTGAGAGGAAATCTACCACTAGGAAGGAAAATTCTCTCCTGTAAGAATAAATATGGGAGAAAGGTGTCTCCTCTGTACTGATGCTTTATCAGCAATCCTTGTTTCAAGAAAAACACCACATTTCAAAAACAGTTGTCATTAGGACGGAAAGTGAGGTGAAATGTTCTGAACAGGGGCACAGACAGCAAAACAAATGTTACAGGGGTGATAACCCTTACCTATGTTTTCCAAAAAGTTTAAAAATAGATTTTTGGTCTGGAGCTACACTTCAACAATGTACCTGTTCAAAATTACAAACAGATTCTACATAAGAACAAACCTACAGTCCCTGTCTTGTATGCACCGCCTGTATACGGCTGTTCTGAGTATATAGGGCCTTTTTTATTTTATGTGCGGGGTTCCCCTTAATATCCATACAAGACCCAAAGGGGCTGGTAATGGGCTGGGGTAGGGGGGGGGTCATGGGGTAGCTATGCCATTTTTCTTAAAGATTTTCATCCATATTACCGGGACCAGACATTACATTAAAGCCGCAAGCAGTTTTAAATGGCTTTTTTTTCCTTTAGAAGTGTCATTTTGTGCAGGGACAGTTCTAAACACGGGAAACACGTGGCACTTCACAGGCATACTTTAGACACCCCCCAGGTACGATATTTAAAGGAATATTTGACTTTTTTTTTTTCACTTTATGCATCATTAAAATGACTGCTCCCGGAAAACGACCGTTTTTAAAACTTATTTTTGCATTGATACATGTCCCCTGGTGCAGAACCCGGGTTCCCAAACCCTTTTTAGGACAATAACATGCATAATAGTTTTTATAATTAGCACTTTAGAATTCGAACGTTCGCATCCATTGTATTTAATAGGGTTCTAATGTTCGTTCGAACTTTCGGTCCGTTCGCGGGTTCTGGTGCGAACCGAACCCGGGGGTGTTCGGCTCATCACTAATTATTACATACAGTACTGTAATCAGTAAGATTACAGTATACTGTATGTATACTATGTGTTTACCTTTTTGAATTTGCCGCCCAGTTCCGCTCCCATGCGCCGCTGCGGCTCGCAGGGAACGGAACTAGGAAGTCAGATGGGGTCGAAAGTGCCGACACTCGCCGGAGATCTCGCTGGCGATCACAGCAGAGGACATCATCGCTGGATCGCCAGGAGAAGGTAAGGAAACTCTGCTGCCGGCTCTGCAATGTCTACCCCGAGCGTGACTCGGGGTTACCGATCCTAGCATAAAAAAACAACCCCGAGTCACGCTCGGGATTACCGCCAGGGAGGTTAAAGCCGCAAGCAGTTTTAAATGGCTTTTTTTCCTTTACAAATGTCATTTTGTGCAGGGACAGTTCTAAACACAGGAAACACATGCCACTTCACAGGCATACTTTAGACACCCCCCAGGTATGATATTTAAAGGAATATTTCACTTTTTTTTTCACTTTATGCATCATTAAAATTACTGCTCCATAAAAAACGGACGTTTTTAAAACTTATTTTTGCATTGATACATGTCCCCGTTCGCGTCCATTGTATTTAATAGGGTTCTAACGTTCGTGCAAACTTTCGGTCCGTTCGCAGGTTCTGGTGCGAACCCAACCGGGGGTGTTCGGCTCATCCCTAATGGTACAGCAGGCACACATCAGGAATATGAAATGTTGGGTTTACATATTCTTTAAACCAGGGGTCCCCAACCCCCGAGCCACAGACTGCCACCGGGCCGTGGCCTCATAAGCGGGCAGCCGCCCCACAGCAGAAGGTGAGTGGTGACCGCTTTCCGTGACAGTTTTCTCATAGGCCGCGGCTGGGCTAATTAGCAACCTGTGTCTGCTCTCCTGGGTCTACCTCCCGGGCGTCGATGTCATCCTGTCAGCAGGGCAGGAGGCAGAAGGAGCTGCAGATCAGGACAGAGAGTGGGCGAATTTTCATATTAACAAGCGGGTATTCACCCACTTGTTGACATGATAAGTTGGGCAGCTCCCACACTTCATCCAGATCTGCTACTCCTCGCACCCCGTAACCTGCTGATAGGATGACATTGGTGGCTGGGGGGAGACCTGGAAGAGTAGATACATGCTGATAAGTGCCTCTGCCCTGTTGAAGGTAGGACTGTGCAGAGGAGGCAGAGATTGAAAGGGGCACTGTGTTGTAAAAGAGGAAAGGGGGCCATGACTGCAAGGGGCACTGTGATGGGGAGCCATGACTGCAATTGGCGCTGTGATGGGGGGCATGGCTGCAAGGGGCACTGTGATGAGGGGGCATGGCTGTAAGGGGCACTGTGATGAGGGGCATAACTGCAAGGGGCACTGTGATGGGGGGGCTGGACGGGGAGCAGCACACTGAAGGTTTTTTACCTTAATGCAGAGAATTAAGGAGGGGATGCTATCAGCGTTGCGGGGGGAAAAGGGGGGACTTCAAGGAGCCAGGGCAGACAAAAGAAGTGGAGCCTGTACAGGAGGGGTGATTGATGCAGCGGGGTGCAGAATTTTATTGGAACCAATCCAGCTTCACCTCCTCTCCCTCCTGCCAGCTTTCAGCTGCTGCAGTGGAAAACTACGGGGGGATTGGTTCCAATAAATATCAATCAGACGTGACATTGGTGGGTGTGTTATGGCCGTGCCCTTATAGGCTTCATCCAGGGACGTCAGATTCACTCTGGTGTGTCGTCGCTCACTTCGGTTCACTACATGAATCACCTTGGACCCCTGGACACTATGAACTGATCACTGTGTAATTTGTAATTAGAATTCACCTCTAGTTGCACTGCACTGTTAGATTGTTTTATTCAGCCTTTCTTGGTGATGCGTTTATATCCTTATCACATCTTACACCTTTTTATTCAACCTCTCCTGGTGATGCATTTATATCCTCATCACTTTTCACTTCTTACACCTTGGCTACCACCAATACTTTTTAGTACTTTAATCCCCCTGTTCTTTACCGAGCACAGGACACCTTGCACATGTCATACTATAAATATATTTTTTTTTTTTCAGAAGTCCTTCATTGATGGTCTCAGCACTTATGGTCACTCTGACTACTTCAATTTCTTGAAATCTGTCTCCCCTGGATGTTTTCTTGCAGGCCACTGACACCACCTCAGCTCCCGTTGGAGATGCCCCCGATCTACAGTGCCACACTTTTATTATATAGTCAACCTTGTAAGTATGGTAGAGAGGGGGTTTTTATACTTGGTTTTATTTTATTTTATAAGATTTTTCTTTTCCTTGGGTAGGAACAGACCATACAGCAACTTCTTATTTTAGATTTTTTATTGAACTCACGCGCATGCTCCTGAAGAGTGTATCAATCCACGAAATGCATAGAGCTATTATATGCCGTGTCCCTATGATTCAATTGATATCTATCGGTATGTATAATTTTTGATATTAATCATTTATAATTATGTGGCAACCCGTCTATATTGTATGTATAGATATACATTTTTATGAATTGTACCAGTTATTATAATTGTATTGGATATACACTTACTCATGATTATGCGTTTGTATGTTAATTTATAAAATAAACGGAATTTTTTTATACCTACGTGCTTCATTCAAAGTCCCAATCCCCTGTCCCCTCCTTTTTGACATATGAAAATTAACCCTTGGTTTGGAGTATCTGAGCCCAGATCCACACAAACGACAGAAGGTGTTACAAAAAAATACAAAAATTGACAAACAGAAACTTTTCAACATACATAATAAAATCAATTGTGCATATAGTAAAATTGTAGAAATAACATCTTTGTATGTGGGTAAACACACCCACACACAAAGAGGAAGAGAATTTGTCATGTAGTATGCCAACTAATGTACAATAACATGTATTGTAGAGAGTATCATCTAAATATACAGTATCTCACAAAAGTGAGTATACCCCTCAAATTTTTGTAAATATTTTATTATATCTTTTCATGTGACAGCACTAAAGAAATGACACTTTGCTACAATGTAAAGTAGTGAGTGTACAGCTTGTATAACTGTAAAGTGTAAATGTGATGGCTCCTAAAAATAATTCAACACACAACCATTAATGTCTAAACCGCTGGCAACAAAAGTGAGTATACCCCTAAGTGAAAATGTCCAAATTGGGCCCAAAGTGTCAATCTTTTGTGTGGCCACCATTTTTTTCCAGCACTGCCTTAACCCTCTTGGGCATGGAGTTCACCAGAGCTTAACAGGTTGCCACTAGAACCCTCTTCCACTCCTCCATGATGACATCACGGAGCTGGTTGATGTTAGAGACTTTTGGCTTCTCCACCTTCCGTTTGAAGATGCCCCAAAGATGCTCAATAGGGTTACGGTCTGGAGACATGCCTGGCCAGTCCATCACCTTTACCCTCAGCTTCTTTAGCAAGGCAGTGGTCATCTTGGAGGTGTGTTTGAGGTCTTTATCATGTTGGAATACTGCCCTGCAGGCCAGTCTCCAAAGGGAGGGAATCTTGCTTTGCTTCAGTATGTCACAGTACATGTTGACATTTATGGTTCCCTCAATGAACTGTAGCTCCCCAGGGCTGGCAGCACTCATGCAGCCCCAGACCATGACACTCCCACCATCATGCTTGACTGTAGGCAAGAAACACTTGTCTTTGTACTCCTCACCTGGTTGCCCCGACATGCGCTTGACACCATCTGAACCAAATACGTTTATTTTGGTCTCATCAGACCAAAGGACATGGTTCCAGTAATCCATGTCCTTAGTCTGCTTGTCTTCAGGAAAATGTTTCTAGGCTTTTTTTATGCATTATCTTTAGAATAGTCTTCCTTCTGGGATGACAGCCATGCAGACCAATTTAATGCAGTGTGCGGTGTATGGTTTGAGCACTGACAGGCTGACCCCCCCCTACCCCTTCAACCTCTGCAGCAATGTTGGCAGCACTCACATGTCTATTTCCCAAAGACAACCTCTGGATATGACGCTGAGCATGTGCACTCAACTTCTTTGGTCGACCATGGCAAAGCCTGTTCTGAGTGTAACCTGCCCTGTTAAACCGAGTGACAGCAATAACACCAAATTATAAAAGTGACGTCTACTGCGCCTGCCTGGTGAATGCTATAATAATAGTGGGGATGCCGCTCAATCTATAGTGTAACACAATATCACCAAAAAACTAAAAATGTATAATGAATGATAAGCGCAAAAACCCTAAGGTGTTCAAACAATAAAGTATAAATAATGGAGTAAAATAAATAAATCTCCAATAGTGTATCCTGTGTGTGCAAAATGGCTGAGCAAAGTGCAACCGTGCAATGCGTTCTGTGCAAAATAGCAAAAAAATCATCTGGCATAAATATGGAAAATACACACAAACTCCGGGATTCACATATTAAACACTGTGCAAAATAAGTCCAAGAGGATGAATAGCACAAATAAATAAAATTAATAAAGTGCTGAAATGTCCTATAATTCTTCAATGGATGTTGTTCCAATCACAAAGTCCTACACACATTAGCCCTCTTCTTCTATCACTGGCAATCTTCTATCAAGGTAAAATCCTCATGTAGCTTAATGCTCACAGAGCTCTTACTGTAATCCAGATACAAGAAAGCCTTTCAGGTGTACTTGCTCCTTGGTCCCTGTGGAGTCGTTTCTCCCTGCAGTTCCACTCAAATCAGATGTTTCAGGGGTCAGGTGGAGACATCCAAAAAACGTCTCTTTCAATGAGGAAAAATAGTAAAAAGAGGGACTCCCATAGTGTGATATGTAAAAGATATCTGGTATTTATTTATAAAAGGCTCATAAAGGGTACAAAATGCAATAAAATGAAAAAATATTATCCCAGCGTCTGCCGAGTGACACTTCCTTCTGGATCAGGATGGTTGGGCCGTGGGTGTATGGAGCCTGCCGCGGCTGGATTACCACTGCCAAATCCAGCGGCTGTTCTCAAAAAATATTTGGCTGGGGCAGGAGCAGGGGATGTGGAGGAACTGACAGAGGAGGTTTGGAAGCTCACCAGGTTTTTTTCAGCAAGGATGATGATGGATTAGGATCAGGATTACTGGAGCTTCTCTCAGATTCGTCTGCTGTGGCTCACATCTGGAAACGCCCCTTCCAAGGCATCTTTAAAAGTTACAGCGTCCCCCATTGGCAGCATGACATGTCTGGCTAGTCTGATGCCTCATCCACTAATGAAGCTACCTCCAGAGGCTGGACCTCCTCCTCTATAAACAGATACATCTTAGCAAACCTGTTGGATAATGGTTTCCTGTCCACCTTCTTCCAGTCATCATAGATGAGATCTCTCACTTCCTCAATTAGGGGAAAAGAGACCACTGACTTTCTTAGTTGTGGATAGTACTTTCTGGTCTTTGCTAGCTGTGTGATTTCCTCATCCCACCCAAGAGCCTCTCTGATCACTCTCACAAGGGGTTGCACTAAGGTGAAATCAAATCTGCTCATTCCCTAAAACGGATGCCCGAGACTGTTCCCTGGGGGAACTTTTCTGTGCCAAAGGTGGACTTGGCATCAAGGTAGCCAACTGACTTAGTGGCAAACTCCTGTAAGCTCTGTTTGCTTATTACAGCAAACAAATGTCACCCCAGGCAGCATCTTACTGCTCCCCCGCTGACCGGAAGTCCACTGGGTGCCATCTTGGAAGAGGCAGCCTGCAGTACAGCCATTGGAAATAGCAGAACACCATATTGGAAAGGGGCAGCCACCCTTACAACGATCCCAGTGCTTTTGTAAAAGAAACAAAGCAGACACATGGCGCCAGACCAACTAATTAGGATGAGGGGCCACAATTCACCAGGGAGGAGACACTGGATCAGCACTGACAAACAAACAAGGCAAAACTGTTTTACCTGCATCCAGAGACCAGCATCCTACAACCCCAGTACCTGGACATGGGGGAGGCTTCCCACCCGAATGAAAGGAGCTTCACCACCGGAGAGTCTGAACCTGTGCGGATAGGCCCAATAAATCCGGCAAGGCAAGGGTAAAAAAGTTTACTTTAAAATCTTCATAACCAGCTGAGCAGTGAGGAAAAAAAGAAGAATTATATAGCATAACCGGTCCTGTGATTGGGCAGAGGCTGTACCCATACGTGTATGCTGTCACGCTTGTGTCAGGAAAGAGAGCGTGCATGCAGGATAGGTGTCAGAAGATGTCTGACAAAGTTGTCAGTTTATATTTGCACACATGAGAAAAGTTTGTATTGAATAAAAAATAAAAGTAGGATGGAAATCATAACTCATGCTCTACTGAACTTAATGAGCTAAATGCTGGAGATCCTGTCTGACAAGATTTCCTACAATATATATAGACAATATATGCTCAAAACTAAACAACATTCTATTGACATAAACACATATACACACACATCATACGTTGAACTGGATGGTCTGGTGTCTTTTTTTCAACCTCACCAACAATGTAACTATGTAACATTAAAAAGCTAAAATATAGTTCATTGTTTAATATTCGTCTTCAGTGCTAAATAATGTAGAAGTAAATGTAAAATGTGCACATTTTTTATAGCATTGCTAATTCTATTTTGATTAAAGTAAATTTTTTTTCATTAAAAATAACAAACATGTTATACTTCCCTGCTCTGTGTAGTGGTTTGGCACGGAGCCGCCCAGATCCTCCTTTTCTGGGGTCCCTCGTCTGCACTCCTGGCCCCTCCCTCATGTTGAAGACCCCCAAAGAAAGCAGCTTGCTATGGGGGCACCCGAGTCAAACCGCAGCTCCCTGTGTCCATTTAGACACTCTCTTTCCTCCATAAAATGCATTAAGGTAAAAAACCTTCTGCCTTTACAACCACTTTAACAAACAAATAAAGTATTTGGTTAGGTTAATGTCTTCACCAAAGATTTAAACAATATTCACTGAAAAATGGTTAAAAGTTGTTTGAATCTTGAGTGAAAACATTGGTTAATAAACTCTTATGCCGCGTACACACGGCCGTTTTTAATGTCATTAAAAAAAAAAAAGGAATTTTTTCTCGACGTGATTCTTCTCAAGCCTGCCTTACCTACACACTATCATGAAAAAAAATGCTCGAGCAAAGCGCGGTGACGTACAACACGTACGACGGCACTATAAAGGGGAAGTTCCGTTCGGATGGCGCCACCCTTTGGGCTGCATTTGCTGATCCTCGTGTTAGTAAAGTTTGGTGAGAGACAATTTGCGCTTTTCAGCCTCGTGCTCTTCAGTCCGTTACAGCATGACGAATGTGCTATCTCCATTCTGAACGCTAGTTTTACCAGAACGAGAGCTCCTGTCTCATAACTTGCTTCTGAGCATGCGCGTTTTTTTCCATCATTAAAACGTACACACGGCTGTTTTTCACGACGAGAAAAACGGCCACGTGAAAAACGACGAGAAAAAATAGAGCATGTTCTAAATTTTTAATGGCCATTTTTCTCATCGAGAAAAATGCTCTGGAGCCTACACACAATCGTTTTTAATGACCAATTTAAAAAATTGCATTTTTCTCATTATGAAAAACGGTCGTGTGTACGCAGCATTAGTCTATTTTATTTCAGAATCTGACAAGGGACAAAACATTAAGTGGTACATACAGTACAGTGACCCATCCCAATTAAAAATATAACATTTTACCAAAGACAGACTAGTTTAATATAATGTAAATTATGTTTGCTATGGGTAATGTTATGTGCTCTTTGCACAGTTTATTTAAAATGATAATTTATGTATAATCACTGAATACATGTTAAAGGAGAAATCTGGAGCCATAAAAAAAAATTAAACATGCATACTTACCTCTGTGCAGCTCACGCTGCAGCTGTCCAATGCAGTTCTATGACTGAGAGCTGACTGATTACATGACCACTGATTAGACAGCTCTCAGTCTGTGCTTCCAGTGGCACCTTGGCTGAGACATTCACCTCTGCTGCTGCAGTGCTGACTGGAGTAATAGACAGGGGAGGGGGTGAACACTACTGATTCATAGTTGCCAACATTGCAAAAAAAACATCTGGGACACTTTTTTTGTATTGAGGCGGAGCCTTGCTATAATCAGGGGGCGGGGCATTCGTTTGTAGGCGTGTCTTGCTGTAGTGAAAAATGCGGCGCGCGAAGCGCGGCGCGGCGAAAAATGGGCGTGGTTTACGCACGATAGTGGCTGTGGTTTAAATGGGCGTGGTTCAAAGGGGTGTGGCTAGAGTCCGAGGTGAGAGAAAGAGAGAGAAAGAAATAGAAAGAAAGAAGCCAGATCCTACACCACAATAGTAATGTGTAACAAAATTGGCAGATAAGGATACTCCAAAACACCTGTTGGCGCTTCAATCATCCCGGCACCATGGTTGTTACGGTGTCAGGATGATTGAAGTGCATTATTTCTATTTTTACATTGTAATATAAAATGAAATCATTCAACTCACCATAATGCCGAATCAGTGGAAGCCCTGAGCGTGTTACCTGCCACGTCGCCTGCCACCAGATGGCCTCCCCAGCAGTCCGTCCTTGCATCAGGTGCCTCCCCAGCAGTCCGTCCTTGCATCAGGTGCCTCCCCAGCAGTCCGTCCTTGCATCAGGTGCCTCCCCAGCAGAGCCCCCTCCACACTTGTGGACAAGGGTCCAAAAATCATGATTGTCCCGGGAAATTCGGGACTGTTGGTAACTATGCAGGCGTCCCCAGTGGAGTCCCCCCTTACATCAGGCGTCCCCAGTGGAGTCCCCCCTTACATCAAGTGTCCCCAGAGGAGTCCCTCCTTACATCAGGCGTCCCCAGCGGAGTCCCTCCTTACATCAGGCGTCCCCAGAGGAGTCCCTCCTTACCTCAGGCGTACCCAGCGGAGTCCTTCCTTACATCAGGTGTACCCAGAGGAGTCCCCCTTACATCAGGCGTCCCCAGCAGAGTCCCCCCTTACATCAGGCGTCCCCAGCGGAGTCCCCCCTTACATCAGGCGTCCCCAGCGGAGTCCCCCCTTACCTCAGCCGTCCCCAGCGGAGTCCTCCCTTACCACAGGCGTTCCCAGCGGAGTCCCCCCTTACCACAGGCATCCCCAGCGGAGTCCCCCCTTAACCACAGGCGTCTCCTGTCTCGGCCGCCATTATTGTTTCGCCTTCCCCGAAGGGGAACAAAATAGAGGCGGAGCCGACAGTGTGGCTGAAAAAAAAAAATTAAACTGTGGCGCTGCCGACCCCCGCCCCTTTCCATTACAGACAGACCTGCAGCGGGGCGGGGCGGGGGGTGGCCTCCCGGCCAGCCAAAACACAGATGTAGTACAATAGAAGATAAAGCTGCTGCGGTGCCGCCCACCCCCGGGGAGGTGCGGGGTGTGGGCGGCGCCGCAGCGGCTTTATTTTCTATTGTACTACATCCGTGTTTTGGTCTTCTTGAACAAGGCGGCCGGCGGAGACATTGTCTCCGCCAGCCGTGGACCTCTAGCGGCGGCGGCCTGCGGCGTCCAAATTCAGGGAAAACGGGAAAAATCGGATTGGCCGGGACAAAATAAATCCGGGAAAAGGGTTTGAATCCCGGGAATGTCCCGGCCAATCCGTGACTGTTGGCAACTATGCTGATTATGGCTCTCAGCCACACGCTGAGAGACAGAGCCAGCTATCAATGAGACTGCCTGAGTGGATCCTGATAATATTGTCAGGATCCTTCTTGACCACAGCCTGACTCTGCTCCATCAGCTTCTAGTAGGCAATAGCCCACTATCTCATTTGTATAATTACACCTGTGCTGATTTAAGTATGTGTACAAATCAACCATATGCAAATATGAAAATAAAAACAAAATAACAAAAAATTCCAAGATGGAGAGCTGCCGTCAAAAAAGACGTACACAGTCCCAGATGTATAAATAAGATAAAGACTGTGCTTTTATACACTCATAGTTCTTATGTGTCCATTATTAAAGTATACGTGGGTAGCGGTACCCCCAAAGGAGCTGCTTGAATAATTTTCCCCCGGTCTCCCACGGATTACTCCACAGCCAGTTACACAGTATTTTACACACGGCTAGTTGCACACCCTTCTGCTTATTGTCTCAAATAACCAATCTAGGGGATGTGTTATATTTTATTTGGGTATTGAGAATTGCCTCTACAGTAAATATTAAAGTAGGAGAGGGTGCCATCATCCCGAATGGACTAGATAAGAAGAAAATGGGGATATGTATAGGGATAACTCCTAACTCCCTTATCACCCAATGAAAGGTTGTGACTATTGCGTCACCCATGCGCAGCATAAGTATAAGGTTTAAAACATTTTATTTAAGAACAGTACAAGTCAAAACAACAACAATAAATACAGAAAGGTACATTTACATAACAAATGAAAAAAGGTATTTTTTTATAAACTCTACAGGTGTGCAGAGATACGGTACTGATGCGATAGACGATTCCCCGACATGTTTCG
This sequence comes from Rana muscosa, assembly GCA_029206835.1. Lineage (NCBI taxonomy): Eukaryota > Metazoa > Chordata > Amphibia > Anura > Ranidae > Rana > Rana muscosa. Next base: position 930,660,968 of record CM055118.1, on the reverse strand, counting down.
CGGTGTATACCGCTTCTTCTGGAGGCGTCACATAACAGTACAGTCTATAATGTAATCAATAAACTTGGTGTAAATACACTGTCATAATTGTTTGAAAAACAGTAGTGTAGGAGTAAAAAAGGTAATGAACATATACAGACCTGGCTCACCAGTTTGATCAATAAAGACCAAAAAATGTATAGTAAGCTGAAGCACCTTGAAGGGGGTGCTACCCCCTGGGACGGGCACGAGAGGATTAGGATGGCACTGAAAAATTAATAACACAACATGAGTTGGAGCCTAATTATGTGAAAGGGGGAAAAAAGGAAAAACATGGTGGAGGGAGAGAAAAGAAGAGATGGGGGGGGGGGGGGGGAAGAAAAGGGGGATGGGGAAAAAAGGGGGAGAAAAAAAAGGGGGATATTGTGAAGAAGTGGAACGGGGACTAGTGGAAGGAAAAAAGGGAAAGCGGTGTAAAGGGACAGGACATGGTGGGAAAGGGAAAAAAAAAATATATATATATATAAATATATATATATATATATATTGTGAGGGGGTTAGCTCGGCAGCGGGTGTGTGTGACCCCCGGGATGGGCTCCCCACACAAAAACAGGCCCAGCAGACGGAGGTTGTGGTTTTCAAAATCAAAAAGGTGCCGTTTATTTTCTATTTACAGTGACAAAAACACAGCAAAGCAAAAAAAACAAACAAAATAAATCCTGGTCAACTTGACCTCTGACTAAACATACAGGTTTCCTAACTAACAACTGGGATCAGCCTAGTGCTGTCCTAGTCCCTGGTTTTAAATGTCCAAGCAAAATATAGCCACACAGGCTTTCTCTCACCGCACAGGGGTTCACTCTCCCTAGACAGTCCACACAGGTCTGCTTCCAGGCATGAGCAAACACCTAATGAAGCTGGGAGTTTTTTATAGAGGCCTAAATGAGCTGACAAGCTTCAGCTGGCCTCATCAACTCCCTGTCTGCACGACGCCCAGCCCTCTCCCTAGAGGTATGAGTCATCAATGAGCCCACTAGTCTCAGCTGGGCTTATACAACTCTCCACCTAGCTGTATAAGTCAGCGTAAAGCCTGAATCTGGGCGAAATATATCTACCCCCCTGGATGCAACCAGGTGACTTTACCTTCCTGCTGTCACATACCCCCCCCTCTTGTTTTAACCTCGGGGTTGGAACACCAGCAATCAGGCATTCATGTACTCGAGACAAAGCATCCACATTCCCCATTTGAACGCCAGGGCGATGCTTTACTGTGAAGTTGAATTCCTGGAGGGCCAGGAACCACCTATTCACTCTTCTATTTGTTTCCTTGTTTTGAGCCATCCACTTTAACGGAGCGTGATCCGTAACCATGTCAAAGTGCCTACCTAGCAGGTAGTACCGAAGGGAATCTAGAGCCCACTTCACCGCTAAACACTCCTTTTCAACGGTGGCGTAATTTACCTCATGGGACTTCAACTTCCTGCTGAGGTAAATGACTGGGTGCTCTTCCCCGTTCCAGACCTGGGACAATACTGCTCCTAACCCCACATCTGACGCATCACTTTGTACGACAAAGTCTCTAGAGAAGTCGGGTGAGTACAACACTGGCTGGCTACATAAGGCTTGTTTCAAGAATTGGAATGCTGCCTCAGCCTCGGGGGTCCATTTAATCATGACCGACCCTTTCCCCTTCGTCAGGTTGGTTAGGGGCACAGCCTTAGAAGCAAAGTGGGGAATGAATCGCCGATAATACCCAGCGATTCCCAGAAAGGCTCGTACCTGCTTCTTGCTGTTGGGACGTGGCCAACTCTGGATGGCCTCGACTTTGTTGAGTTGGGGTTTTATTACTCCCCTCCCAATGGTGTACCCAAGATATTTGGCCTCCTCCTGCCCAATGGTACACTTCTTGGGGTTAGCCGTAAACCCTGCTTCCCGAACAGAGTCCAGGACTGCTTGCACTTTTGGCAGATGTGAGGCCCAATCTGTGCTATGGACAATTACGTCATCCAGGTAAGCCGCAGCATACTTCCGATGGGGCCTCAGCATCTGGTCCATTTTCCGCTGGAATGTGGCCGGCGCATTCTGTAACCCGAACGGCATTCTTTTATATTGGAACGCCCCGTCTGGGGTTACAAATGCGGTTTTCTCTTTGGCTGACTTGGCCAGGGGGATTTGCCAATACCCTTTTGTGAGGTCAAGAGTCGTCATGTATCGGGCTGTTCCCAGCCGGTCGATCAACTCATCTATACGTGGCATGGGGTAGGTGTCAAATTTTGTAACTTTGTTCAACTGACGAAAATCGTTACAAAATCGCCAGCTCCCATCCGGTTTAGGCACCAACACAATGGGACTAGACCAATCACTTTGGGACTCCTCTATCACCCCTAAGTTCAGCATTTTCTGTACTTCCTCCCGTATTGCCTCCCGTCGGGCCTCTGGGATCCGATAGGGTTTTAACTTCACCCTTTCACCGGGCGGGGTAATAATGTCATGCTCTACCCCAGATGTTTGTCCCGGCAGCTCAGAGAATACCTCCTTGTTGCGAAGCACAAACTCCTTAACCTCCTGTTGTTGGGGTTGTGACAAGGTGGCTGCGATTCCAACCTCAGGAATCACGCAACCAGTTTGAGCTGGTGACCAAGTGTCTGCGACTAGGGACTCTCTATCCCTCCAGGCTTTCAACAGATTAACGTGATAGATCTGTTCGGGCTTTCGCCTTCCTGGTTGTCTGACCTTGTAATTCACTTCGCTCACTTTTTCCATTATCTCGTAGGGGCCTTGCCATTTGGCAAGGAATTTACTTTCAACCGTAGGGACAAGTACCAATATCCTATCCCCCGGGGAAAAGGTACGGGTCTTGGCTCCACGGTTGTACACTCTCTGCTGTGCCAACTGCGCTTGGGCCAAATGTTCCTTCACGATGGGCATTACCTGTGCAATTCGATCTTGCATCAGGGCGACATGCTCAATCACACTCCTGTGGGGAGAACTCTCACTTTCCCAAGTTTCCTTGGCAATATCCAACAGCCCTCTTGGGTGTCTCCCATACAGTAACTCAAAGGGGGAGAATCCCGTAGAGGATTGGGGCACCTCCCTAATAGCAAACATCAAATAAGGAAGTAGACAGTCCCAATCCTTTCCATCCCTATCCACCACTTTCTTCAACATTTGTTTTAGGGTTTTGTTGAATCTTTCAACCAGCCCATCGGTTTGGGGGTGATACACAGATGTACGTAATTGCGTCACTTTGAACAATTTACACAGCTCCTTCATAACCCGGGACATAAAGGGTGTACCTTGGTCCGTAAGCAGTTCTTTACAAATACCCACCCGGCTAAAAACAAGAGATAGCTCTTTGGCTATGGTTTTGGCCGAGGTATTTCTGAGAGGGATCGCTTCTGGATAACGGGTGGCATAGTCCATTATAACCAATATGTACTGGTGCCCCCTAGCGGACTTGATTATAGGACCTACCAAATCCATTGCGATTCTCTCAAACGGGACCTCAATGATGGGTAGAGGGACCAGCGGGCTACGGAAGTGTGGCATCGGGGCCGACCTCTGACACACAGGGCAGGAGGAACAATAATTTTCTATGTCCTTCATCACCCCAGGCCAATAGAATCTCTGTAATACCCTCTCTCGGGTTTTCTCTGTCCCCAGATGACCTCCAAGAATGTGCCCATGGGCCAACTCCAACACCAACTTCCTGTAAGGTTTGGGCACCACAAGCTGCTCAACGGTTTCTTCTGCCCTTTTTGCCACCCGATACAGTAGGTCCTTCTCTACGCTGAAGTATGGGTAAGTGCAGGTATTATCTGGGTTCACTAACTCGCCATCTATTTTCACTACGTTTTCCCGTGCCTTTATTAGGGCGGGGTCTTTCAACTGTTCTGTGGCAAAGTTTTCCCTGTGAACCTCAAGATCAGAAAACTCCACAGACGGTAGGTTTTCGTCTGAGGAGGTGGGCTCCTCTCCAGTTTCTTGAGTCTCCCCTGCCAATACTGACAAGGGAAATTCGGGAGAGTCCTCACCACTCTCAGAGGAGTTCTGGCTATCATATTCCTGGTACATAGGGGCACCAGTGGGGGGCTCAGGATCATCCCACAGTTCCCAGAACTTCGGAAAATCCCTTCCCACAATGGCGTCATGCGGTAACTGAGACACTAAGCCCACTGGATGAGAAAGGGTACCTTTGGGGGTCTCGAAACACACTGTAGTCACTGGATACTCTCGGGTGTCCCCATGCACACAAATAACAGCTACCTTGCTATTCCCAGAGACCTCTGTTTTAACTAATTCAGCCTTTATCAGGGTCACAAGGCTACCTGAATCCAGCAATACCACAACATTTCTACCATTAATACACATTTTGCATAAATGTTTCTCAGTTCCCCGAATGGCAGTGCATGCGACTGTCGCACACAGCGACTGACGTCTGCCCGTCAGAAAGTCACACTGCATGGGTTCCTCCAAAACCGGGCAATTTGCTGCAATATGTCCCGCTTGCCGGCAGCGGTAGCAAATGATCCTTCTTGCCGCCTCTTGAGCCGCTGATTTCCCAGGCTGTTCTCGCCAAACTTGGGGTAGAGCTCCCACCCTCTCACTCTCTCCACCCTTACCCCTTGGAATCATCTTATCCGCCCCTGGGGATGGTCTGGTCTTAGGGTGGAAAGTCCGAGTGTCTCTGGAAGAGGCCGTCAGGTTCTCTGTAGCCAAGTATTTCTCCACACGATCCACAAGACCATCGGCCGTCTCTGGGTCTCCATGGCTTACCCACTTTTGGATGGCAGTAGGAAGAGCTCTCAAAAACCGATCCATTACAACACGTTCCACAATCTTTGGTGCGGACAAAGTCTCTGGCTGTAGCCACTTTCTGCTCAGGTGAATGAGATCATACATTTGAGACCTGGGGGGTTTTCCAAGCTGGAAAGTCCAGTTATGCACACGCTGAGCCCGGACAGCCAGGGTGACACCCAGCCTTGCCAATATTTCAGCTTTTAGCATCACATAGTCTTTTGCTTGGTCAGGCTCTAGGTCATAGTAAGCTTTCTGCGATTCACCCGTTAACAGAGGAGCCACCAGTCCAGCCCACTGCTCCTCAGGCCACTTTTCTCTTTCAGCAGTCCTTTCAAACGTGGTCAAAAATACCTCTGGATCATCCTCTCCAGTCATTTTTGTCAATAAACGACTCACCCCAAAGGACGCGGTATTAGTGGGACGGCTTTCCTCACTGGTCTGCGGACGTTGCTGCATTACTGCTTCCATTTGTTGTAGTCTCTGCTCTTGCTTCTGTAACAGGTCTATGAAGCGGGCCTCAGATTGCTGCTGGGCTTGTTGCTGAGCTTCCAGACTCTGTTGGTGAGCTTGCTGCTGGGCTGCGAAGTTCTGTTGTTGAGCTGCAAGGCTCTGTTGATGAGCTGCAAGGCTCTTTTGCAAACCTGCATTTGTCTGCTGTTGATTGGCATTTGCTAGAGCCAGCTGCTTCAGTATCTCCTCCATGCTGGCTTAAAAAAAAACTGCCACTGGTTCTCCACCAACTGTGAGGGGGTTAGCTCGGCAGCGGGTGTGTGTGACCCCCGGGATGGGCTCCCCACACAAAAACAGGCCCAGCAGACGGAGGTTGTGGTTTTCAAAATCAAAAAGGTGCCGTTTATTTTCTATTTACAGTGACAAAAACACAGCAAAGCAAAAAAAACAAACAAAATAAATCCTGGTCAACTTGACCTCTGACTAAACATACAGGTTTCCTAACTAACAACTGGGATCAGCCTAGTGCTGTCCTAGTCCCTGGTTTTAAATGTCCAAGCAAAATATAGCCACACAGGCTTTCTCTCACCGCACAGGGGTTCACTCTCCCTAGACAGTCCACACAGGTCTGCTTCCAGGCATGAGCAAACACCTAATGAAGCTGGGAGTTTTTTATAGAGGCCTAAATGAGCTGACAAGCTTCAGCTGGCCTCATCAACTCCCTGTCTGCACGACGCCCAGCCCTCTCCCTAGAGGTATGAGTCATCAATGAGCCCACTAGTCTCAGCTGGGCTTATACAACTCTCCACCTAGCTGTATAAGTCAGCGTAAAGCCTGAATCTGGGCGAAATATATCTACCCCCCTGGATGCAACCAGGTGACTTTACCTTCCTGCTGTCACAATATATATATATATATATATATATATATATGTGTGTGATGCGACCGGCCGAAAAGGCTGTACAAGTAAAAAAGATGATGAAAGGAAGGGAGCGAAGAGAGTGGAGAAGTTGTTGGGAAAAGAAGGGGGAAAAAAAGGGGGGGGGAAGGAACGGGGAACAAGGGAGTGAATAGTGGGGAAGAAGTGAGGTAAATGTGGGTAAAGAACAGTGTTGGTGAAGTGGTGGCTGCATAATGCATGTGCTCGGGGGGAAAAAAAGAGAATCAAAAGGACCAACCCTCTGGTGTACAAGAACCTCAGATAGCCGGACAAAATTGCAACAAGTGAGTGGGTCACTGTTGGTACATGGGGCACCAATTTTAAGGATCGGGATGGCCTGGTAAGCTCTTGATATACAGACGTTATCCGTCTGTAGCCGTCAGTGAACCCAAACAGAGGGCGAACGAGCCTTGCAGTACTATAAGTTGCAGTGACAGATCTATAAGGGGCAAGGTAAACAGGAATTGTTGGATTGATAAATAGCACTAAAGTTATTTACTCTCAAGGGTCCCCCCTCCTATGCAAAAGTAATTGATGGGGGCAGGTGCACGTAAATAAGTGAACCTGAGGATAAGGTCCCTAATCTGTAGATATAGATGTCAATCTTACCTTGAACCAAAGGCATGTGAGCGTGTCCCGGGTGATGGCCGTCCATAACATGAGGCGAGTCTCACTCGCCTCTTGTATCCTCCAAACAACAGGCGTCATTGCGCCGCTGGCTGACGTCGGCATAGGGCGATGCCTGTGTCCGCCGATCCCAAGGCGCATGCGTCGGACATACAACCCGCGCACGCGCCTTGACCCCCGCTCATGGGCTGAAGGCCTCAATGCGGGGAAAAAAACAGGGGCGGTGCGAAAGGACCAGAACGCACCCGCCCCTGGCTGGAGCGGCACGTGTCCGCCACAGGGGGAGGAAATTAACCCTATACAGCGCCACACAGTCAAGTTAGCCAGGCTGGTCAAATAGACCAATTAGAAAAAATTTAGAAAAAGTGTTAAGTGTGTGTAACCAATGAGTAATCCGGGTAGGTTGTGGGATATCCCCAAACCCGCGATTTAGCCATAAGGCACACACATTACTAAATCATTGTATTAGGTATATAAAGATAATATACATGCATGGAAAATTAGCGACTAATTTCTCATATGCACAAAAAGGATTTATGCGTAATTCATCATGTTACAAGTAATATTTTTACAAAAAAGATTTTTTACAAACAACATTGAAATTGGCAATATATGTATACAGAGTCAACTTCCAAACATACACTGATAAATCAGGAAACCCTGGGAAGGGGTGGGTGACCAGGATGGGGAAAGAAGGGGGGAGGAGGGAGAGGGAAAGGACGAAAGGGAAAGAGAGGAACATGAAAGGGGGAACGGGAGAGAATGGGAGGGGGAAAGGGATGGGGAATAAAGGGGGCAAAATGGCCGAGCCTAAGAATACTGAAACAGGGGAGATGTCAATCAGGAAGTAGTGCGACTGACACGGTCCGAGCCGGTAAAATGGAGGCGGGCCGAGTCAGTCACGAATTATAGGAAGTATTTGTACGTATGCGCCTCGTTGAGACCCGGGGGTGTAAGCGCATTGAGCCTCTCTATCCAGAGAGTTTCACGTCTTAGGATTTCCCGGTCCAAATCACCCCCTCTAGGATTTTCATGGACAACCTCCAGTACATAAAAAGTAACCAAATCAAAACAGTACCTATGATGAATGCCAACATGGCGGCCCACCGTGGTTAGTTTACCACTCGTAGAATGATACAGGTGGTCGCCCAATCTCTGACGGAGCTCTCTAATGGTCTTCCCTAGATAGAAGGCCCCACATGTGCAGGTCATGAGGTATATGACTCCTCTAGTACCACAATTGGCATACTGTCGGGGTGAGAATATTTCACCAGTGGGGAGTCGGCATGTGGGGCCTTCTAGGATCCAAGGGCAACGGTCGCATTGACCACAGCGGTAAGTTCCTCCAAGTGTCGTTAAGTTGGTAGATTGAGGTCTATAATGGCTGCTGGTTAGTTTGTCCCGAAGGGAGGCAGCCCTTCTGAATACTAGTTCGGGAGTGGACTTAACATGTTTGTTGAGTATGTGATGGTCGGTGAGTAAATGCCAATGTTGAGCAAGGATACTGCGGAGATGGTTATGATGCACAGAGAATGTTGTCACTATCCTAGCTGTGGGAGGTTTGGTGGGGCGGCCTGAGCCATATATTAAGGATTGTCTCATTTTTGAAAAGGTCTTGTTAAAGGCTTTCCTGAGGTTAGTGGGTCTATAGCCTCTACTCAAGAGTCTTTTTCGAAGCGCATCTGCTTGTTTAAAGAAATCCCCGTCCTCTGAGCAGTTACGTCTCAATCTCAGGTACTGAGCATATGGAATACTGTGTTCCAGAGGGCGGGGATGGGAACTGGAAGCATGAAGCAGGGAATTCCCTGCTGTAGGTTTTCGGTACAAGTCCGTAGTGAGTTGTCCCGAGCTGGTCTTAATAATTGTGAGATCGAGAAATGGAATACTGTACAGATCGCAAGTGTAGGTGAAATGAAGGTTATAGCTGTTATCATTGAGGAGAACCATAAATTCCTTGAGTCCTCTCTCAGAGCCTGTCCAGATAACAAATAAATTGTCTATAAATCTATGCCAACATAGTATGCTGTCCAAATAAATCTGCAGTGATTCGTCCCCAAAAATAGATCTCTCCCAACTACCCAGATATAAATTTGCATAAGAGGGGGCTCAGGAGGTGCCCATTGCGACCCCTTGACCCTGCAAATACATCTGGTCCATGAATGTAAAATAGTTCCTAGAGAGTATAAACAAGAGTAACTTTAATATAAATTCATTTAAGGGCCACGTATTGTGATCCTGTTCCATGAGGAAGGTCCGTACCGTCCGGATGCCCTGCCCGTGGGGGATGCTCGAGTACAATGCCTCGACATCGATAGCCACGAGCAGGGCGTCCGAAGGGATCTGGACCCCCTCAATGTGACGCAGTAGGTCTGTAGTGTCTTGTATGAACGATGGGAGACTCTGGACATGTGGTGTTAAAAATGAATCTACAAATCTGCTAGCGTTTTCGGTTAATGACCCTATACCCGACACGATGGGACGACCTGGAGGTGTATGTATATTTTTGTGCGTTTTGGGTAGAGTATAAAACGTAGGTGTCCTAGGTTTAAGGGTATTGATGAATTTGAAAGTATCTTCATCTATAAGGCCCGACCAGTAGGCTCCCACAACCAAGCATCGGAATTCCCCGATAAATGATTGTATCATTGACTGGTCAATCGGTGAATACCAATCAGTATTGTTTAACACTTTAAGACACATTGTTTGGTATTGATGGTGAGTCATGAGGACCAAATTACCACCTTTGTCCGATGGCTTTAATACAAGATCTGGATTTTTTTGTAGTTGATGAATGGCCCATATTTGTTGTTTAGTGAGGTTAGAGGGGCATTTAGTCCAATTATAGTTTTTAAGTGATTTAATGGATGCATGCAGAAAGGCCCATATCTGCGGGCATGTCATCAGATTTGGGAAAGATCTTGACTTGAGTTTAAAGACTTTGGTTTGTTGGGATGAAATCGCTGATGGTATCAGCGAAAGGTCAACCCTGTCAGGCTCTGAGTCTATAGATTCACCTGCACTTTCTTCATACAATAGCATCAGATCCCGAAGTGCTCGGAACTCTTGCATTGAAAAATGTTTAGTTTTCTCTGCTAATTCTCGTTCAAGATTGAGATTTCTCCTGTCCTGGTCAAAAATTAAATTATAAGTAAGTCTACGTGCAAATAAATATAAATCTTTTATGGTTTCGTAGACATCGATGGGTTCTGAAGGGCAGAAACCCAAGCCCAGCTGCAATACAGACTCCTCCTCAGGAGTGAGATTATAGGGGGTGAGATTAATAATGTTAAGTTGATGGGACAAGTCGTGTGGTTCTACAGTGACAGGTTTTGGGGAGTGTTGGGTAGTGATGTTTTGAGTATGTATGCGTCCAGGCTTCCCCGTCGTGATTGTCCCGGGGTGGCCTGGGCTAAAAAAACAGTTTTGGAAAATAATGTGTGAGTATTTGGTTGAAGAATTTTGGGTAAAAGATTGTGTAGTGTTGTTTCAACTAGGCCATTTTTGGTAATGTTTTTAGTTGCATTGGGTGCTTGTGCAATTTTCGTAGTTTTACCATATTTTCTACCTTTCTTGGGTTCCTTGTTCAGGGCTTCCCCAGTAAGTGAACGTTTTCTAGTTGCACCCAATGAATTGGGAGCAACCAGTTGTGTGACCTGTGAGGTCATTTATGAAACAGAGGAGTCTGATTCAGTTGGGTCCCTGGGAGAGCCCGTACCCTGAGGTTGACGTTTACGTGTTGGATGCCTTCTTAAATGGTATTTACCCGACCATTTATAGGCGTAGCCTTCTGAGTATGCAAGTTTGTCCTGAAGGAACTTGCTGTGTTTTTTAGTAATAATTTCTCTATTGAGGATTTCTAGCCGCTCACGTACCTCCTTCCACTTGTCTGCGAAGGAGGTAGGCTCGGTTACATTTGGAAATTGTTGATTGAGTCTATCAATCTCTTCATCCAGTGCCCGCAAGTCTGCATGGTACTGTGTGGTGAGATGCCTCATTAACTCCACACTACACTTAGTTAAGGTCTCCTCCCAGGATTTTTTAAAATCAGGTGAAGGCTCCCTAATAGTAGGGAATACCTGTATACGTAAGCCAAGTGGGCATACTTGCTCCTGGATATACTGTACAAAATATTGAGTGTGCCAATGTAGGTGTGATTTTCTTTTTAGAAGGCCGAACATCCTATCCAGAAATATTTTTGTGTCGTCTTCGGTTTTTTGACTATTCAAGCAGCCAGCCTGGAGGGTAGACATGAAGTCAACCCGACCGGACCCCAGTACATCCATGATACCAGTGATGGTGTCACAAAAGAGACGCCAGTAATTGCCGATGATCAAGAAATAATGATCAAACATATAATACAAGAAAAAATAGAACCGCTAATCGTTATTCAAAACAAATGATTCCCATATGTAAATAAGCACAATAACGAGGCAGAAGGATTTGTGGATCATAGATAGATCCGGGTGTGTTATCCACCCTACAATTGAGTATTGAGAATTGCCTCTACAGTAAATATTAAAGTAAATATTTATTTGGAATTTGGATAGGAGAAGGGAATTAGTAGGTGTAACGGCACCCCAAATACGAAAGGGGGTAACGCCGTTTAGATCTCTTCCCTCTCCTGGACACAAATTCACTGTCGATCCTCCACAGCCAGACTACCACTTCCCATAGGAATTAATCCTTCTGAAAGAACGAGACGCACTCTGTATCTTTCTAGGATAGACTGACTTTATTAAAAAAACATTGTAACTTTTATACACATCCAATACTGCATTAATCTGAATGAACAATGGTCCGGCTCCCCCCACAACATAACAAGACCCAATACACATTATTTTGATGTCTGTTAGGAGACAACAGGTTCTAATCCCCTTTTAGTTTAAATGACTAAATGACTTGTTAGGCTAGCTTTTGTCTCCCAATCAAAAGACTTTACACAATAGAAACCTAACGACCTTCAATACACATCTCACAATGAAAGGATTTGTAGCCTGTCTGTCTGAGTACAATCCACACAAGTATAGAATTAATTATCCCTATTCACACTAAAAGGGTCTTCAGATGCCCTTCTAGATTCATTTACATCACAACTGGCAGGTAACACATCTCTCAATTAACCTGTTGAGTTCAGAATAAAACAACCAGTACATATTGTGGACTTATATTACTATTTCAATTTCAAGCAATCCAAGCCATATTCTTAATGTCCATTGTTTCCTGGCTCACCCTGTGTCCAAAGTGACCCCCCTGTCACAGTAGGATACTCCAAATTAACTATTCACAGCGAGGACAACTTCTCAATGGAACTGTGTAGCAGACTGTCAGTAGCACTATGCAGCAGGTTGTATATGGTGAAACAAGTCCCCTTTTAAGCAGAGAGAATTTGCTGGTTTTTGCTTCTTCAAGACACTAGCCAGTGTCCCCTTTTAGCTCACACACCTAGTATGCTTACTTCTAGGACCAAGAGAGGGATTTTATCAACACACTCAGTCTCAGGGATACCTTCAAGGGTCTGTACTCACAAATGTCCAGGGACAGCTGGTAGCCTCCATTCCAACTTCCAAGTGACCTGCGAACGGACCGAAAGTTTGCGCGAACTTTAGAACCCTATTAAATACAATGGACGCGAACGTTCGAAATCTGAAGTGCTAATTATAACGGCTAATATGCATGTTATTGTCCTAAAAAGGGTTTGGGGACCCGGGTTCTGCCCCAGGGAACATGTATCAATGCAAAAAAAAGTTTTAAAAACGGTCGTTTTTTCGGGAGCAGTCATTTTAATGATGCATAAAGTGAAAAAAAAATGTCAAATATTCCTTTAAATATCGTACCTGGGGGGTGTCTAAAGTATGCCTGTGAAGTGGCATGTGTTTCCCGTGTTTAGAAATGTCCCTGCACAAAATGACATTTCTAAAGGAAAAAAAGCCATTTAAAACTGCTTGCGGCTTTAATGTTATGTCTGGTCCCGGTAATATGGATGAAAATCTTTGAGAAAAATGGCATGGCTACCCCATCAGCCCCCCCCCCCCACCCCAGCCCATTACCAGCCCCTTTGCGTCTTGTATGGATATTAAGGGGAACCCCGCACACAAAATAAAAAAGGCCCTATATACTCTGAACAGCAGTATACAGGCGGTGCAAACAAGACAGGGACTGTAGGTTTGTTCATAAATAGAATCTGTTTGTAATTTTGAACACGTACATTGTTTAAGTGTATCTCCAGCCAAAAAATCTATTTTTAAGCTTTTTGGAAAACATAGGGAAGGGTTATCACCCCTGTAACATTTGTTTGGCTGTCTGTGCCCCTGTTCAGAACATTTCACCTCACTTTCTGTCCCAATGACAACTGTTTTTGAAAAGTGGGGTTTTTATTGAAACAAGGATTGGTGATAAAGCATCAATAGAGAGGAGACACCTTTTTCCCATATTAACTCTTACAGGAGAGAATTTCCCTTCCTAGGGGTAGATTTCCTCTCACTTCCTGTTGTCTCCTTCCGTTTGCAAGTAGGAGTCATTTGTAAGTTGGATGTTTGAAAGTATGGGCCTGCCGTATATACTCTGCAGAAATTGACCCCTTAGGTGTTGGTGTTGGCACAACACTGTAAGCAATCACAGTTACTCTTGGTGGGCGCTGGAACGCCCTGCCGTCAACTATTATATCAGGAATTGTAATTACATGCTATTGTTGAACAGTGGTAGGAAAAATTGGGCCTTTGATGGTGGTGCTGGTGCCACAACACTGTAAGCCCCCACAGTTACTCTTGGTGGGTGCATGAATGGGCCCTGCTGTGAATTATTAGATCAAGAATTGTAATTGCATGCCCCTGTTGAACAGGGGCTGAAAAATTGGGCCTTTGGTGGTGGTGTTGGTGGTGTTGGTGGTGTTGGTGTTGTCACAACACTGTAAGACCTCACATTTACTCTTGGTGGGCGCATGAATGGGCCCTGCTGTGAATTATTAGATCAAGAATTTTAATTACATGCCCCTGTAGAACAGGGGCAGAAAAATTGGGCCTTAGCCACTGGTGCCACAACACTGCAACCCCTCACAGATACTGTACTTGGAGCACAGTAATGAGCCCTGTTGCAAAGTATTGCATCAAAAATTGTAATTACACGCCCCTGTTAAAAAGGGGCAGAAAAATTGGGCCTTAGGCACTGGTGCTGGTGCCACGACACTGCAACCTCTCCCAGATACTCTAGTTGGAGCACAGTAATGAGCCCTGTTGCAAAGTATTGCATCAAAAAATTTAATTACACGCCCCTGTTAAACTGGGGCAGAAAAATTGGGCCTTAGCCACTGGTGCCACAACACTGCAACCCCTCACAGATACTGTACTTGGAGCACAGTAATGAGCCCTGTTGCAAAGTATTGCATCAAAAATTGTAATTACACGCCCCTGTTAAACAGGGGCTGAAAAATTGGGCCTTAGGCACTGGTGCTGGTGCCACAACACTGCAACCTCTCCCAGATACTCTAGTTGGAGTGCAGGAATGAGCCCTGCTGCAAAGCATTGCATCAAAAATTGTAATTACATGCCCCTGTTAAACAGGGGCTGAAAAATTGGGCCTTAGCCACTGGTGGCGGCACCCAGAATCAAAAATGTTTTTCCAAGATATCATCATGAATCGGATCATTGAGGAGGAGGATAATCAGTCAACATAACAGGACAGTCACTCAGTCAGCATCAGCATCAGTCTTGAAGGGATGTGACATTTGAAAAAAAATTATTCTGTTATATCAGCTTCAGGTGCATGGTAGCTGGTGGAGATCCAAGACTGGTTCATCTTTAGGAAGGTCAGTCGATCAACCGAATCGGTGGACAGGCACACCCTGTGATCGTTACAAATCCTCCAGCAGCACTGAATGTGCGTTCCGAAAGAACGCTAGATGCAGGACAGGCCAGTAGCTCAATTGCATACTGTGCAAGCTCTGGCCAGTGATCCATCCTTAAGACCCAGTAAGCCAGAGGATTTTCGGTGGGAAAGGTGTCCAAATCTGACCTTGCCCCTAGGTATTCCTGCACCATGTATATCAGACGCTGGCGATATTTGCTGGAACCGATCATACCTTGGGGCTGCGGACTAAAGAATTGTCTGAACGCATCGGTCAGACGGCCACCTTCCCCACCGCTCCTTCTTTGACTGACCGAAGCCTCAGCAACTCGTTGTCCCAGACCACGAGTTTGTAACCTCCCAGTCTCTGGGAACGCGTTGCACAGACCTTTCTGCAAGGCCTCCCGGAGTTGCCTCATCCTCTGCTCCCTCTGCGATGGCAAGATAAGGTCCGCAACCTTAGCCTTGTACCGTGGATCAAGGAGAGTGGCCAGCCAGTAATGGTCCCTCTCCTTGATCCGAAGAATATGAGGATCCTTCCACAGACTTTGCAGGATCAGGGAGGCCATGCAGCGTAGGTTAGCTGAGGCATTCGGTCCGGAGTTCTCTGGGTCACTAAGGACGACATGATCCGCAGCCACCTCCTCCCAGCCACGTACAAGTCCACGGGTTTCTTGGGACTGTAAATCATCCCTAAAAGACTGCTGCTGTTGATGCTGCTGAGTGCCAGGCTCCACCTCCATGCTGACACAATCCTCCTCCTCCTCGTCCTCTTCCTGTGCGATGGGTGGGACAGAAGGAACACTGTCTGGGTAAAGGGGGCCTTGAGAGGCAAGGATGTCCTCCTTCCTCCTGCCTCTGTTCTGCCTCAAGTGCCCTGTCCATTATTCCACGCAGCGTGTGCTCCAACAGGTGGACAAGAGGTACAGTGTCACTGATGCATGCACTGTCACTGCTCACCATCCTTGTGGCCTCCTCAAATGGTGCCAGGACAGTGCATGCATTACTGATCATGCCCCACTGGCGTGGTGAAAAAAACCCGAGCTCCCCTGACCCTGTCCTGGTGCCGTAGTCACACAGGTACTCATTGATGGCCCTCTGCTGCATGTGCAGCCGCTGCAGCATGGCCAACGTTGAGTTACACCTGGTGGGCATGTCACATATAAGGCGGTTCTTGGGCAGGTTCAACTCCTTTTGCAGCTCAGCCAGGCGAGCACTGGCATTATAAGATCTGCGGAAATGCACACCGACTTTCCTGGCCTGCCTCAGGACATCCTGTAAGCCCGGGTACCTGCCCAAGAACCGCTGCACCACCAGGTTAAGGACGTGAGCCACACAGGGCACATGGGTCAGTTGTCCCTGTCGGAGGGTGGAGAGGAGGTTGGTGCCATTGTCGCAAACCAGCATTCCTGGCTTAAGCTGGCGTGGCATCAACCACCTCTCGGCCTGCCCCTGTAGAGCAGACAGAACCTCTGCCCCAGTGTGGCTCCTGTCCCCCAAACACACCAGCGCAAGCACGGCATGGCATCTTTTTGCCTGCGTACTTGCGTAGCCCCTTGAACGCCTACGGAGCACCGCTGGTTCCGAGGACAAAGCACAGGAAGAGGCCATGGAGGAAGAAGAAGAGGAGGGGGTGGAGGAGAGAGGTGTGTCACAACCAGTAGTAGCATTTTGGAGGCGTGGCGGCGGAAAAACCTCCAACACTACTGCCCCTTGTCCTGCATCCTTCCCAGCTGCCAAAAGAGGGACCCAATGGGCCGTGAAAGAAAGGTAACGTCCCTGTCCATGCCTGCTGGACCATGAGTCAGCGGTAATATGCACCTTACCGCTGACCACCCTGTCCAGCGAGGCATGGACATTGCCTTCCACATGCCGGTAGAGAGCCGGAATCGCCTTCCGTGAGAAAAAGTGGCTATTGGGAACCTGCCACTGAGGAACCGCACATTGCACAAACTCACGGAAGGGGGCCGAGTCTACCAACTGAAAAGGCAGCAGTTGAAGCGCTAGCAATTTAGCCAAGCTAGCATTCAACCGCTGGGCATGTGGATGGCTGGGAGTGAACTTCTTTCGACGGTCCAGCAGCTGGGGCAGGGAAATTTGCCTGCTAGAATCGGACGTCGGGTGTACTGCTAGCAGAGTGCCCGCAAGTACTTGTCTGTGACACACCTAATTCTACACCTTCATTCCTCTCAGTGCAGGTTTCAGAGAGGACTGAAGGTATAGTGGGGTTGGAGATCCCAGCTGATGCGGTGCAAGGAGAGGTCCGCTTTGTTCTTTGATGTGGGTCTTTAAGGTAGGCTTGCCAACGAGCTGCATGGCAGGTCAACATATGTCTGATCAAGCATGTGGTGCCCAAGCGGCTGATGTTTTGGCCACGCGATATACGCTTGAGACATATGTTGCAAACAGCAGCTGTGCGATCTGATGCACTAGACTCAAAAAAGGTCCACACCAAAGAACTTTTTAAATAACGGGGAGAGGCAGCGCCCTGCACAGGCGGAGCTCTGCGGTGTGATTCAGTCGATGTGCTGCCCTTACGCTGGCCCCCGGAGGGCATCCCGCCTCGTTGAAGATGTGCCTCCTCCTCATCCTCCTCCTCCTCCTCTCTCCTATTAGGCACCCACATGGATTCAGTGACCTCATCATCCCCTCCCTCCTCATCACTGGAGCCAATCTGGCAGTATGCTGCAGCTGCTGGAACATGACTGCCAGATTGGTGTCCTTCTTGAGCATCCCCTCTCTCTGCTCTCACGCTACTGCCTTCCTCTAGCTGGGTATCATCATCAGACCCTTCGAAACGCTGGGCATCCTCCTGGAGCATGTACCCAACACTGTGCTCAAACAGTTCGGGGGACTCCTCAGGAGGACATGGTGGGTCTAGGGAAGGAGTGACTGATGATGACATTGATACCAGGGAAGAGGACGCTTTGGCAGCTGCTTTGCCAGTGCCCTGAGCCTGGGTGAGAGAGGATGAGGAGGATGAGGAGGGCTTGGTCATCCACTCTACCAAGTCTTCGGCATGATGCGGCTCAACACGTCCAGCTGCCGAAAAGAAGGACAAGCGTGTCCCATGGCCACGTGCTGATGGTGATGCACCGCGTCCACGACCAGCACTGTTGTCTCTAGACACAGAGCCTGCTTGCCCTCTTTTATTGGCTCCTGACTGTCTGCCTCTCCTTGTCTGCCTTCCAGACATTCTAATGGCCTTCAGGGAGATGGGAAAACCAGCAACAAGAGGTAGCTTCAGGTGTATATTTTGCAGGAAGCACACAACGCCCGCTGTAAGTGCTGCAGATGACTGCCTGTGTTACACAACAGGAAAAAACAGCAATAAGGGCTAGCTTCAGGTGTTTATTTTGCAGGAAGCACACTACGCCCGCTGTAAGTGCTGCAAATGCCTGTTAGTGTAACACAAAAGAAAAAAAGCTCGAGCAATAAGGGCTAGCTTCAGGTGTATAATGTGCAGGAGGCACACTACGCCCGCTGTAAGTGCTGCAAATGCCTGTTAGTGTAACACACCAGGAAAACACAGCAATAAGGGCTAGCTTCAGGTGTATATTTAGCAGGAAGCACACAACGCCCGCTGTAAGTGCTGCAAATGCCTGTTAGTGTAACACACCAGGAAATCACAGCAATGCGGGCTAGCTTCAGGTGTATAATGTGCTGGAGGCACACTACGCCCGCTGTAAGTGCTGCAAATGCCTGTTAGTGTAACACACCAGGAAAACACAGCATTAAGGGCTAGCTTCAGGTGTATATTTAGCAGGAAGCACAATACGCCCGCTGTAAGTGCTGCAAATGCCTGTTAGTGTAACACACCAGGAAAACACAGCAATAAGGGCTAGCTTCAGGTGTATATTTAGCAGGAAGCACACTACGCCCGCTGTAAGTGCTGCAAATGCCTGTTAGTGTAACACACCAGGAAAACACAGCAATAAGGGCTAGCTTCAGGTGTATATTTAGCAGGAAGCACACTACGCCTGCTGTAAGTGCTGCAAATGCATGTTAGTGTAACACACCAGGAAAACACAGCAATACGGGCTAGCTTCAGGTGTATAATGTGCTGGAGGCACACTACGCCCGCTGTAAGTGCTGCAAATGCCTGTTAGTGTAACACACCAGGAAAACACAGCAATAAGGGCTAGCTTCAGGTGTATATTTAGCAGGAAGCACACTACGCCCGCTGTAAGTGCTGCAAATGCCTGTTAGTGTAACACACCAGGAAAACACAGCAATACGGGCTAGCTTCAGGTGTATACTGTGCAGGAGGCTTAGTAACAATGACACTGACACTGTCCCCTGCCTATCCTTCTCTCTCCCTGCACACAAGGTTTAGCAAAGAATATGACACTGACACTCTCCCTGCCTATACTTCTCTCTCCCTGCACACAAGGTTTAGCAAAGAATATGACACTGACACTCTCCCTGCCTATCCTCTCTCCCTGCACACAAGGTTTAGCAAAGAATATGACACTGACACTCTCCCTGCCTATCCTTCTCTCTCCCTGCACACAAGGTTTAGCAAAGAATATTGCTGACACTCTCCCTGCCTATCCTTCTCTCTCCCTACACACAAGGTTTAGCAAAGAATAGCACAATGACACTGTCCTTGCCTATCCTTCTCTTTCCCTGCGCCGGAACACACTACACAAGGCCGCCGCGCTGGCGGCCTTTTATAGTGTGGGGCATGTGCTAAACCCCCTGAGCTATAATTGGCCACAGGCAACCTGCCTGTGGCCAATTATGGCTCTCCTAGCTGCCGGCGCTGTGATTGGCCAATCACAGCGCCGGGATTGCACTGCGATGGCGCAGTGTATTGTGGGCCGTTCGCGTCAATCGAATTTGGCTCGAACGACCCAAATCGTTCGATCTTCGTCGAACGAGCGAACAGCCGATGTTCGAGTCGAACGTATGTTCGACTCGAACACTGAGCTCATCCCTAGTGACATTCTATACCAGTGATACCAGACAGAATCTGTGGACATCCTCCCTCAGTCAGCAGGCATAAGAACCATGGGTTGTAGTTTCAGTATTTCTGACCCTCAGGTCTCCCACCTGAGGCTGCATGGCAGCCTGTGCTGGGGAAAGGCAGCAGCCCCCTCCTCACCTGGACCTCCCTCTGAGGTAGACTGGATGGGAACTTGTCATGGAGCTAGGGTTGCCACCTTTTTTTCAAGCCAAACCCAAATACTTTAGCAGCACGTTTTTTTTGTCGTACATTAAATTTGTTACCTCTGTACAATGCAATGCACAGCAATTTTTAATGTAGTATACACTATACATATAGTTTTGTGATTAAATAACTTTTCTGATCATACGGAGTTAATCACAAGAATCCCATTTTACATCAGAGTCAGTAAATTTCCCCTTTAGATCTGAATCAGCAGAGTTCCCTTTTACATCTGAATCCACAGGGTTTGTTCCCCTTTACATCTGAATCCACAGAGTTTTCCTTTACATCTGAATCTACAGGAGAGGAGTGTGGAGGAGGCATGGGGAGAGTATGACTGGGGGCAGTATGTACAGGAGAGGAGTGTGAAGGGCATGATGGGGAGTGTGATAGACCTAGCCAGGACAGAGGCTTTTGGAGGGGACTGAATGCTAGCCTCTTGTCTACCGACTATGGGCCATGGATTTTAAGGGAACAATACTCTTTGCGAGGTGTATGCCTGGGGACTAGGGATGAGCTTCGTGTTCGAGTCAAACATACTTTCGACTCGAACATCAACCCACATCGGCCCACAATACACTGCGCCATCGCAGTGCAATCCCGGTGCTGTGATTGGCCAAGCATGCACTGTGACCCCGCATGCTTGGCCAATCACAGCGCCGGCAGTGAGGAGAGCCATAATTGGCCACAGCTCAGAGCCAATCATAGCTCAGCGCGGCGGCCTTGTGCAGTGTTTTCTGGCGTGCAGGGAAAGAGATACATAGGCAGGGACAGTGGGGCTGATTTACCAAACGTTTGCGCCATGAGTATTGGCGCATCTGCGTGCGCAATGGCTGTTTTGGTATTTACAAAACATTAGCGCCTGTAGCGCAGCCCTATTTCCCATTTACTATAGTGTTCTCTGCGCCCGGGAGGAGGCGCTCAGTGCGCTACTATGGACCTGGCGCACAGCATGTTAAAATCTAAATATAAAGAAGCTGGAAGTGAGAATATAATGGGGGTGATGTGGGGTGATGTGAGGAAGTGTAGTGACACCTGCCCAAATAACAAACATGCCCAAAATAGAGTGGGAAAGTAACTTTTTCAAAACCAGCCCGCTGCGCCGGCAATTCCGATTTGAGCTGCGGGAGTTTTTTTTTAGCTCAGCGCGGGAATTTCAATGGTTTAAATGCGCCGATTCACTGCGCCGGCAAAATCTTAGTAAATGTCAAGTCACCTAAATCAATTTGCATAAGTTGAACTGGCGCAGCTCTGAAATTGCCAGTGCGCCTGCAAAATGTCATTTCTAAAGGAAAAAAAAAACATTTAAAAGCAGCCGCGGCTATAATGAATTGTCGGCTCCCGGCAATATAGAGAAAAGTCTTTGAAAGTCTTTGCTAACCAAAAAAAAAAAGCGTGGGGGTCCCCCCAAATTCCATAACCAGGCCCTTCAGGTCTGGAATGGATATTAAGGGGAACCCCGCTGCAAATTAAAAAAAAAAATGACGTGCGGGTTCCCCCCAAATATCCAAACCAGGCCCTTCATATCTGGCATGGATTTTAAGGGGAACTCCACCCCAGATTTTATAAAACAATGGCGTGGAGTTCCCCCAAAAATCCACACCAGACCCTTTATCCGAGCACATAACCTGGCCGGCCGCAGGGGAAAAGGGGGGGATGAGAGAGCGGCCCCCCCTCCCTCCTGAACCGTACCAGGCCACATGCCCTCAACATGGGGAGGATGTCCCCATGTTGATGGGGACAAGGGCCTCATCCCCACAACCCTTGCCCGGTGGTTGTGGGGGTCTGCGGGCGGGGGGCTTATTGGAATCTGGAAGACCCCTTTAACAAAGGGGACCCCCAGATCCCAGCCCCCCCTGTGTGAAATGGTAATGGGGTACAATTGTACCCCTACCATTTCACAAGGAAAGTGTCAAAAATGAAAAAAATTACAAGAGCCGGTTTTTGACAATTCCTTTATTAATGTCTTTTCTTTTCTTCCATCTTCTTCCTTCTTCTTCCATCTTCTTCTTTTCTCCATTCGGGTTTCTTCCTCCATCTTCATCTTCCTCTTCATCTTTATCTTCATCTTCATCTTCCTTCTTCCTTCGGTGTTCTCGTTCAGCATCTTGCCCCGGCGTCTTCCCTTCTTCTTTCTTCTCCGGCCGCTCCGTTTGAATTGGAGGTTCCCGCTGTGCGACGCTTCAGTTCTCCACTTGGTCCGCTTACACCCGGTGGCTCCGCCCCCCTCTGTCACCACGGGGAAAGTCCCCGTAAAATCCATGTGCGTCAGAGGGGGGCGGGATCACGGGTGTAAGCGGACCCAGAGGCGAACTGAAGCGTCGCACAGCGGGAACCTCCAATTCAAACGGAGCGGCCGGAGAAGAAAGAAGAAGGGAAGACGCCGGAGCAAGATGCTGGACGAGAACACCGAAGGAAGAAGGAAGATGAAGATAAAGATAAAGATGAAGAGGAAGATGAAGATGGAGGAAGAAACCCGAATGGAGAAAAGAAGAAGATGGAAGAAAATTGCATTTTTTTTTTGGTTAGCAAAGACTTTCAATGACTTTTATCTGTATTGACAGGAACCAGCAATTCATTACAGCCGCAAGGACTTTTAAATGACTATTATTTTACTTTAGAAATGTCATTTTGCTCTCCAACTGTCATAAACATGGAAAACATGTGCTACTTTACAGGCATACTATAGACACCCCCGGGGATGATATTTAGGGCCAGTTCACACCGGATGCAGTGCAGTGCGTTTTTTTGATGCCTGAAAAACGCAAAGAAAGTTGATCACATTAATGCCAATGGCCAATGGCATAGTTCACACCACTGCAGTCCGTTCCAGTGCATTTCAGAAAGCCAAAAAATAATTGGTCATGCTGCATTTTTTTAGGTACAAAACTGTACTGGACCCCAGTAAAACACATCAAAAACGCAACGGAACGTACCAAAAATGCACTGGAATGCACCGCAACGCACCTAAATGCACCAAAGACGCACTGCAACACACTTGTCCTAAGTGAAAAGAGGTGCACCAAAAACGCCTCAAAAATGCACTGGAATGTGTAAAAAACGCGCATGCAGAAAAGCACCTGGAACGCACCCAGACTGCGTTTCTATAGTGTGAACTAGGGCCAGTTCACACCATAGAAACACAATCCGGATGCGTTCCAGGTGCTTTTCTGCATGCACTTTTTTCATGCGTTCCGGTGCATTTTTGGTAAGTTTTTGATGCAGTCCAGTGCTTTGTTTTCACCCCTCTTTTTTATTAACCATAGATAAGGACAAGTGTGTTCCAGTGCGTTTTTGGTGCATTTAGGTGCGTTCCAGTGCGTTTATGATGCGTTTTGATGCGTTCCAGTACAGTCCAGTGCAGGTAAAATGCAGCATGTTCTAATTTTTTGGTGGAACTGGAACGCACTGGAACAAACACTGCCATTTAGAACCATATAACCAACTTTCCATGCATTTTGGATGCATAAAAAACGCAATGGACTGTATGTGGTGTGAAATGGCCCTTAAGCAATTTGGCATATTTAAAGGCACTTCTCCTTGTTTTGTTTTTGGTGTTTTCCAAATTGGTGACATTGATATATGTCCCTTAGGGTGGGACCTGGGCCCCCATTTTAAGGCCAATAACTAGAACAGTGTTTCTCAACTCCAGTCCTCAAGGCGCACCAACAGGTCATGTTTTTGGGATTTCCTGCAGATAAAACAGCTGTGATAATTACTAATGCCGCGTACACACGATCGTGATTCACGGCGGTGAAAACACCGCCGTGAATCACGACATGAAATTAAATGAAAAATGAGGGAACGGCATTTTCCCCCACACACGACCGTTTTTCCCGTCATTTTTTTCTTTGTCGAGAAAAACGACCGTCTGTGGGCTCCGCGGCAGTGTCTCCCTATGGGAAAACTGCCGCGGAAAAAAATGATGGAAAAAACGATGAGAAAATTTAGAACATGTTCTAATTTTTCTCGTCGTTTTTCTCAACGAGAAAAACGGCATAAAGCCCACAGACGATCGTTTTTCTCGGCGAAAAAAAAAAAATGTCATTTTTCCCGACGGGAAAAATGATCGTGTGTATGCGGCATAAGGCAGTGAAACTGCTCAAATCACCTGTGAAAATCAATGGAAATCCCAAAAACATGACCTGTTGGTGCGCCTTGAGGACTGGAGTTGAGAAACACTGAACTAGAAGATAAGCCAGCCAAGTGGGGACTAGCAAAATTAACAAGTCAGTTCCCATAGACTGCAATAGTATTTGTTGGTGGGGGGGGAGGGGTGATTGTCCCATCTCTAATTTTGTAGCATGCTGGATGATGTGCTTCATTTTGGACGGGGGGAGGGGGGGGGGTTATTTTTTGCTAGCTGCATTGGTGCTGTTCTGCACATGCCCAGCCAGTTATTTTTTTTTGGCGTGCTTTTTGTGTGTGAACAGCGCCTGGATATTTCTGGGCATGCTCACTCAGAGAGTGTTTTTATGGGTTAGAAATTGAAGGACATCCTTAACAGGTGTGCCCACTTTTAATTTCAGTCTCTACATTGGGAGAACTTGCATTTTGGGTGTTTCATGGACTGTGCATGTGTTTTCAATTGCCTCATTAGCACACAAACATATGTTATATAACGCTCACAGAGCATTCGGTCGATTGCCTTAAGAAGAGGCAAGTGTGTGTGTGTGTGGGGGGCAAAATGTACATGTTGGTGTCCTTATCGAGTTTGTAACACATGTATTTTATTTGTTATGTCTTTGCAAAACAAGTGATGGGTTAACTTATGTGGATTGTATATTTTTGGTGTGGGGGAGATATGTTCCCCTGAAATAATTCTGATGTTGTTAATGTGCGTTGTTTGTTCACTTTGATTTAATTGTCTGCTGCATTTTTTTGGCCAAAAATTGCTCAAGATGTTGAGTCTGTAACTGTTTCAAATTGACCATGTTTTTTATTTTGCCTTCCCTTTTGTTTTGTTGAACAATAAAATTAGATGGAAAGTTTTGATGTTTGTTTTGTGTTTTCTTTGCAACAAATGTGACAGCTGATTGGCATGTCAAAACAAAACAGGTGTGTTTTGTTTACCCTGGTGCCTTCATGGTAGTATATGCATGGATTGTGTGCTGCCATGGAGCGTCACCAGGAAATTAAAAATACAGAGCGGTAAGTATTCAATTTTCCTTTTTTTACTGCAGTGGTTCTCAGCCTCAGTCCTAAAGTACCCCCAACAGGACATGTTTTGTGAATTTATCTTATCGAGAATCCAAAAATCAAAACCATTGACTGTTATTTAAAGCACATGTGCAAGATGAAGGAAAACCTGCAAACATGGCCTGTTGGGGGTACTTGAGAAGCACTGATTTAGAGCACTGCACTTAAAAATAGCTCAAGGCCATACAATTCTAATTGTGGGCATTTTGAGGGAAACGAAGTAAGTGTTAGAACCCCTGCATGTGTGCTTTTTTTTTTTTTTTTTTATTTTTTTTTTTTGTTTGGCCTTTGTCTCCTTTTCTTAACATTGGCTTCACTTCCTGTCACACAGCTAAACAGGAAGTGAAGGTAAAACCCTACCAATGGCTTTTCTTGGGGACACACAGATCAATCTAACTAGTGTCCCCATTAAGCAAATTGCACTCTAGCACTTTGTTGTGTACACCCCAAATCATTGGGTAGTTTGGGGTTTAGTAAAGACAAATTCACTCTGCAGTAAAAGTGTAGCTGCTGAAAATCTGAGGGAAAGTACTGGTGATTGGATGTTACAATCATATAAAAGCAAAGATGTTTTTTTTTTTTGGCTTGCATGTCCCCCTCAGATATACAGCAAGTGCACTTGTAGTGCAAAGTAGATTTGCCTTTAGTAAATAAACCCCACAGTCCAAACTACCTAATAATAATTTGTGGTGTACCCCGCAATATGCTCGAGTGCAATGTGCATAATGGGGAAAGTACTTAGACTGACCTGTGTGTCCCCAAGGAAAGACATATTTGTTGGGATTTTCCCTCACAATGTGACAGGAAGTGAATTATTTGGAAGGATAAAGTGGCCAAATTATTTAGTTTAACTTTTCAAAGACTCATTCCTAAGTTGAATTGTGATGCATGTCAATGGCCCATTTTGACCCTCTTTAATCACTTGAGATCAGCGCTATAACTGATCGACGGCCACAGCATGGTCCTCAATTGCCAGGAGTCCGTCAATAAACGTCCTCCCCTTTGCGCGCGCTGTGGTCACAGAGTCACTGTGACTCGGGTGATGACAGATCCGAGTAAGGGGCCGATCCCTGCCCTTTACCATGTGATCAGCTGTCAGCAAATGACAGCTGATCACGTGATGTAAACAAAAGCTGGGTAATGGTTTTTGTTTTCTCCTTGTGCTGACAGCGTGAGCATAAAAAAAAGGCAATCACCGGCTTATGTGCAAGGGACATGGGGCCCGAAGAGGAAGAGACAATTCTGCATCATCTGTGACAATTAGTAGCCCCTGCCAGTGCCACCTATCAATGCCCACCACTGGTGCCAATCAGTGGCACCTAGCAGTGCTGCCAGTGCCTAGCAGTGCCATTTCTCACTGCCCACCAGTGCTAAATAGCAATGCCACCTCTCAGTGCCCACCCTTGCCACCTTATCGGTGCCCATCAGTGCAGTCTCATCAGTGTACATCAATGAAGAAGAAAAATTACCTTTTTTAAAAATATTAACCAGTTTCCTACCGCCCACCGTCAAATGACATCCTTGGCTTTGGGCGGTGACATCTGAATGATGCCTGCAGTTGCTACCCAACCCCTCTCTTGCCGCCATCCGGGGCTTCTCCGGGCTCTCCCGTGCCATCTGGGGCTCGGAGAATGATTTGGAGATGACTGGTGACCAGATGGTCATCAGTCATCTCTATGACCGTCGGAGGCGCGGGCACGACGTTATGACATCATGCCGTGTTCCCGTATGTTAATCAAGCCGTGATCTTGGCTGTCAGCATGAGATTGGTGATTTTTTTGGAACAATATCATGCTTTCCAGCCTGGAGGAGAGATGCGGGGTCTTATTGACCCTGCATCTCTCCATAAAGAGGACCTGTCACACACATTCCTATTACAAGGGATGTTTACATTCCTTGTAATAGGAATAAAAGAGATCCCAAAAAATAAAAAAAATTAAAAAAGAGTAAGAAATACAAAAAAGTAAAAAAACAAAAACAAAAAAAAACAAAAATAAGAAAAAACGCCCATGTCCCCGGTAGCTCGCGCTCAGAAGCGAACACACACGTAAGTCCCGCCCACATATGTAAACGCCGTTCAAACCACACATGTGAGTTATTGCTGCGTGCGTTAGAACGAGTGCAGCAATTCTAGCACTAGACCCCCTCTCTAATGCCAAAATGGTAACGTGTAAAAAAAATTTAAGCATCGCCTAGGGAGATTTTTAATTACTGAAGTTTGGTGTCATGCCATGTGTGTGCGCAATTTTAAAGTGTGACGTGTTAGGTATCTATTTACTCAGCATAACAACATCTTTCACATTATACCAAAAAATTGGCCGTAACTTTACTGTTTTGTAATATTTTTAGCAAACAAAAGGCGTTTGAAAATTTATTGCGCAAATACCGAGCGAGATAAAAATTTGCAATGACCACCATCTTATTCCCTAGGGTGTCTGCTCCAAAAAAATATATAATGTTTGGTGTTTTGAAGTAATTTTATAGCCATAAATTTATGATTTTTACATGAAGGAGAGAAGTGCCAGAATAGGCCCAGTGCTGAAGTGGGTAAAAGTAGGATTTTTAAAACAGCTTACCTGTAAAATCCTTTTCTTGGAGTACATCACGGGACACAGAGCAGCATAGTCATTACTATGTGGGTTATATAGAATTACCTTCAGGTGCTGGCACTGGCAACTTCCAAAACAGGAAGTACCCTCCCCTATATAAGCCCCTCCCATCCGGGAGTACCTCAGTTTTGTAGCAAAGCAATACGTGTCCCCAAAAGAGGGGTGGGAGCTCTGTGTCCCGTGATGTACTCCAAGAAAAGGATTTTACAGGTAAGCTGTTTTAAAAATCCTACTTTCTTGTTCATACATCACGGGACACAGAGCAGCATAGTCATTACTATGTGGGACGTCCCAAAGCAATGCCAAATGAGGGGGGGGATACACCATACATAAGCTGGGCGCCATCAGGCATGAGGATCTTTTGCGGCCTGCAACACACTGCGCCCAAAGGCGACATCCTCCTGACTTCTAACGTCCACCTGGTAGAACCTAGTAAACGTGTGTACTGAAGACCATGTTGCGGCCTTACAAATTTGCGCCAGGGAGGCCTGGTGATGCACTGCCCATGAAGTTCCAACTGCTCTCGTGGAGTGCGCCCTAACTTTGAACGGAGGCGGTCTACTTCTCAAGCCATAGGCTTGTATTATGACCTGTCGAATCCACTTGGCTAAAGTAGATTTTGATGCTGCCTGACCCTTTCTGGGGCCTTCCGGCAGAACAAACAAAGAATCCGTTCTACGAATCTGAGCAGTGGCTTTTAGATAAGCTTTAACTGCTCTTACTACATCCAAAGAATGCAATAACTTTTCCTCTACCGAGCTTGGTTTGGGGAAAAAAGAAGGAAGAACCACATCCTGGTTCAAGTGAAACCTCGATACCACCTTAGGAAGAAAGGCTGGGTGAGGACGTAATACTACTCTGTCCTTATGGATAACCAGATATGGCTCTTTACAGGACATGGCGGCTAATTCCGACACTCTTCTAGCCGAGCATATGGCTACTAAAAATATCAATTTCCTGGTGAGTAGAACCAAGGAAATGTGCCGCAAAGGTTCAAATGACTGCTTCTGCAGAACCGACAGAACCAAATTTAGATCCCATGGGCGCTTTAATCGGTGGAATAATACGAGTCACACCTTGCATAAAGGATTTGACAAGTGAATGCATAGCCAGGGGCCGTTGAAATAGTATTGATAAGGCCGAAACCTGGCCCTTGATAGTACTTAAGGCAAACTTCCTGTCTACAGCCCACTGCAGGAAGTCCAGAATTCTGCCTATAACGTACTTACGTGGATGCCATTTCCTGGCCTCGCACCAAGTGATGTACGCCTTCCAAACTCTATAGTAGATCTGCCTGGATACAGGCTTCCTGGCATTGATTATAGTTGATACCACAGAGTTAGAGAGACCTCTCTTCTTTAGGATGTGGGATTCAATAGCCAGGCCGTTAAACTTAGAGTTAGTAAGGAAGGGTGGTATATCGGTCCTTGCGAAAGCAGGTCCGGACGACGTGGAAGGGTCCAAGGACTCCCCACAGACATTTTGATGATCTCCGCGTACCAGGCCCTTCGGGGCCACGCTGGAGCCACCAGGATCACTGGCTTCTTCTCCAACCTGACTCTGCGAAGGAGTCGAGGCAACAATTGTAGCGGAGGGAATGCATATATCAGTCTGAACTGATCCCAAGGGAACACCAGAGCATCCGAGCCGCAAGCGAGGGGATCCCTTGTCCGGGAGACAAATCTGTCCACCTTTGCGTTGAATCTGCATGCTAGCAGATCTACATCCGGTGTTCCCCACCGCTGACATATTGCTCGGAAGACCTCGGGATGAAGGGACCATTCCCCTGGGCATAACTGTTGGCGACTCAGAAAGTACGCCTTCCAATTCTCCACCCCTGGAATGAAGACAGCTGATATACATGGGACATGCTTTTCTGCCCATTCCAGGATGTGACTTACTTCCCTCTGGGCTGCACGACTCCTGGTGCCTCCCTGATGATTGATATATGCCACTGCTGTGGCATTGTCTGATTGAATTCTGACAGGGGACCCTTGGAGTCTGGATGTCCAGGCTACTAGGGCGTACCGGGCTGCTCGTATCTCTAAGAGATTGATGGGCAGGGTTTTTACTACATTTGACCATCTGCCCTGGAGAGACCATTGCTCCAGTACTGCCCCCCAGCCTATAAGGCTGGCATCTGTAGTGACCACCTTCCAAGATATCGGGCTGAAGGGTTTTCCCTTCTGGAGATTCTGGGGGATCAACCACCAGCAGAGACTCTTCCGAACGGAAGGGGACAAAGCCATCAGGAAGTCTAGAGCCTGAACTTTTCCGTTCCAGGCTGACAATATGGCCCTTTGTAAATTCCTTGAGTGGAATTGGGCGTATGGCACAGCTTCGAATGATGCTACCATCTTTCCTAGCAGCCTCATGCACAGGCGTATGGACGGCTGTCTTTTTGCACAAAGCAGACGGACCAAGCCCCTCAAAGAGGATACCTTGTCTAGAGGTAAGAAAATCTTCCTCTGGTCTGAATCCAGCCGTAGCCCTAGATATACCAGGTTTTTCACTGGCTGTAGGGCTGACTTGTCCAGGTTGATGACCCAACCGTGAGATTCTAGATACTTGATTGTATCGACAATTACCACTTCTAGCTTGGCAACTGAGTGGTCCATCAACAACAGGTCGTCTAGGTATGCCATTATCGTTACACCTCGTGTTCTTAGATCGGCCAACAGTGGGGCCAGAATTTTTGTGAACACTCGTGGTGCTGTGGCCAGACCGAATGGTAAGGCTCTGAACTGAAAATGGCGCCCTTCTACTGCAAAGCGTAGAAATTTTTGATGACCTGGAAAGATGGGAACATGCAAGTAAGCATCTTTGATGTCGATCGAGGCTAACCATTCCTCCCCTTGTAGGGCAGCGGTGACCGATCGGATCGACTCCATCCGGAAAGACCGGACGTTTAGAAATTTGTTTAGACTCTTTAGGTCCAATATGGGTCTTATGTCCCCGTTTGGCTTCGGGACTGTGAAAAGGTTTGAGTAGAAACCCAACCCCCACTCTTCCATAGGAACCTCCATAATTACTCCTTGGAGCAACAGTTGTTCTAACGCCAATAGGAGAGACCCTCTTTTCAGAGGGTCTCTTGGCATGCCTGACCACATAAAATGGGAAGGAGGAGACTCTTTTAACTCCAACTTGTATCCCAGAGTTACTGCGGAGAGCACCCATCTGTCTTTGATCGTCTCCCGCCAGGTCTCTGCGAACAACTGAAGTCTTCCCCCCACCCGTTTGAGTGGGGGCAGCCCTTCATAGGCTTGACTTGGAGGCTGGTTTAGTACCTCTTCGGATCCAGGGCTTTTTATTACCCTGTGACTGTCCCTGATTTTTACCTCCTGAGTTTGACCGAGGAGGCCGTCGGAACTGCTTAGTAGCAGACGTCGCAGGGATAGGAGAGGTAGTCCTCTTAAAAGATGGACCCCTAGACCTCTTCTTACTCGGTAAGAGAGTACTTTTACCACTGGAAATCTTCTGGATATACTTATCCAGGTCCTCGCCAAAAAGGCGTTCCCCATGAAATGGGAAGCTAACCAAGAGCTTCTTACAGGGAGCTTCAGCAGACCAGTTTTTGAGCCACAGAAGCCTACGCATATGTACCAAAGACAGCGTGAGGCGGGAGGCCTGATGGATAGAATCCTTGATGGCGTCAACCGCAAAGCATAATGCTCTAGGCAGATCAGCCAGAGCCTGGGCCTGCTGGTCTGGCAAATCCCTCAGGACCATTTTCATTTGATCCTTTAAAGCTTGGCAGACCCCAATAGCTGCCACTGCTGGCTGTGTAACAGCCCCTGCTGTGGAAAAAGCAGATTTTAATAAAGATTCCAATTTTTTATCCACTGGATCTTTGAACATTTGAACATTATCTACTGGGCATGTCAGTGATTTGTTCACAGAAGAGATGGCTGCATCCACCGTAGGAACATTCCATCTCTGGGTGAACTTTTCCTCCATGGGATAGATCACCGGAAATCTTTTAGGCGGAACAAATAGTTTATCAGGATGTTCCCAGTCCTGGTATATAAGTCCTTCCAATAATGGATGTATTGGAAAGGAGCAATTAACCTGGGGAGCTTTTAGCGACCCCAATGAGGAGACAGCAGTAGTTGATGGTTCAACAAGAGGCATTTTAAATGCAGATCGAACCATGTCAGTTAGGGTCTGGACCCACAATCTTTCAGTCTGTGCTGCTGAAAATGGTTCATCTACTGTCGATTCCTCAAAAACAGAGCTAACCTCCTCCTGATCCCCTTCAGGTAGGTCGGTCCCTTCCTGGGACTGTTGCTCTGCCAACAGGCACTCTAATGGAGGTGATGGAGATCTGGCGCGCTTTCTTTCCTGTAGAGAAGAAGCGATCAATGCAGCCAATCTCTGCTCCAATCCCTCCAGAGTTGAGGAAAAAACCTCCTCTGTTATATATGCAGGAGCAGGTGGACTGAGGACAGCCGCAGTACCTGGCACTCCCGGGGGTTCCTTATGGGTATTAACCTCTGATTTCTCAGGGGAGGAGGGTGCGGATGACTGCTCCAGATCCTCAGAGCCCGATGGAGACCCCCTACACTTCCTGAGAGGTATATCTCGGAGTTTTTTAGGCGGCATATTCCTTAGTTCAAAGCTGAGGTATTCCAGCCGCAATACACCCCTTACTGAAATAGTCTAATGCAATTTGCTGCTATGTACATCAGTGGGTGTCTACTAATGCGTCTTTCTGGGGATGCCTGTATCAACCGCCCGCTGTAAGCCCCTATACCATGCTACCAGCTCCTTTTCATGCTCTGTGTCCATAGCAAGCAGTGTGGACTGAGTCCTTTTATCTTGCTGGGACGCCCGCACATGCGCAGAAGCGCTGGGCGCACAGAGCGCGTCATCCGCCAGGCCCCGCCCCCTTTTTTGAAGCTAAACCTTATAAAAAGAAAGCATGTGTGCGCGCGCGCGCGCGTGCACGTGTGCGCTCTTGGCGCCATGTAGGGAGAGGAGCCAGGGCCCCTGTTTCACCAGGACTCGGGGATGGAAGGAAACTACTTGGCAGCATGACAGAGGAATGCAGCTTCCCTGATAGAGAGCTCACTCATCTGCCTGGACTTTCACCATGGAAGGAATAGTCCCAAGAAAAAAGACGTTCCACAGCGGCCTCTAGTGGACAAACACAGGTACCGCACTTTTGTCTTTTTTTTTTTTTTTTTTTAAAACCTCCTTTATGAAAAACATTTCCAGGTTTACAGTTTTTAAAACTTCCCTTATGAAAAAACATTTCTAGGATTTCTTAGGCATATACAGCTATTAGCGGGAATACCTTTTAGGTAACAGGCAGAAAGACATATTAGGCTTGGGGGTCCCCTCAATAGAACCAAGTTCCTGAGGGGCCCCCACTTACCTTTTCCCCGCCGCAGGACTTTGTTTGGTCCACAGAAGCCCAAACTTCACCTCTCACGGCAGGCATTGTACTAGACCTTCAGGGACCGGGTTCCCAAGGATTCCACTCCCCTGGACCTGTATAGCACCCTGCACAGATAGCCTCTTGGTTTTGGGTATGACCAGAGCTCTGGATCCCAGGGTCCAGCCTCCTAAGAGAGGCATTACAGGCAAAACCCTGCTCTTCTCTGCAAGGCCCGGGTACCGACCGTTTAGCTATGAAGCTTTTTTGGTCGGATCCGGAATAGCTTGCTAAGGCCCAGAGAACCTGTACACAAGCCCAGATGAATACATGTTAACCTTGGCCAACACCTTAGACACTGGCAAAAAACTGAGGTACTCCCGGATGGGAGGGGCTTATATAGGGGAGGGTACTTCCTGTTTTGGAAGTTGCCAGTGCCAGCACCTGAAGGTAATTCTATATAACCCACATAGTAATGACTATGCTGCTCTGTGTCCCGTGATGTATGAACAAGAAATATCCATTTTTTTTTTTTTTTAATTCGGTCTTTTGTATTTATAGAAAAAAAATAAAAAATAAAAAACACAAAGGTGATCAAATAGCACCAAAAGCAAGCTCTATTTGTGTGCCAACAAATAAAATATTTTCATTGGGTTACAGTGTTGTATGAGCGCGCAATTGTCATTAAAAGTGCATCAGCGCTGAAATGTGAAACTTGGTCTGGGCAGTGCGCAAGTGGTTAATATAAGGCTACATGCACACGGACGTTTTTCCAACCGCTTGTTTGAGCGTTTTTTGCAGCTTAAAAACATCTCTCCATGTTAGCCTTTGGCCTCATGGCCACCATGGCGTTTTGGAGCTGTAAATGGCATAGGCGTTTTTAGGCCCCATGTAGACGGGACGCTGGTGCAAAGTGTTCTGAACAAAGGTTGAAAGTGGCGTTTAGAAAGGCGCGCTTTGTGGCGTTTGCATGCCGTGTTTTACCACATTTGCATGTATATGATAAGGAGCCACCCTAAGCTCCAAAAACAGTATTATTTACGATTTTAGCTATTTAGTGAGACCAGAGTGATATGAGCAGCTGAGAGCAGCAGTGTAGTTGTATTTAGGCTGGGTTCACACTAGTGCTACACGACATCTGTCCTACTTTGGATCCGACTTTGCCCTGCGACATGAAGCCGACATATGTCCGACTTTCAATGAACGGGGATCCGACTTGGATCCCCGCCAATAGCAGGCACTGTGTTTGGTATGAATCTTGAGGGGGAACTCCAGGCCAAATTTTAAATAAAAAACCGGCATGGGTTCCCCCTCCAGGAGCATACCAGGCCCTTGGGTCTGGTCTGGATTTGAAGAGGAACCCCTACGCCGAAAAAACGGCATGGGGGTCCCCCCCAAAATCCAAACCAGACCCTTATCCGAGCACACAACCTGGCAGGCCGCAGGGGAAGAGGGGGGGACGAGAGAGCTGCCCCCCTCCCTCCTGAACCGTACCAGGCTGCATGCCCTCAACATGGGGGGTTTGGTGCTCTGGGGCAGGGGGGCGACCTGCGGCCCCCCCACCCCAGAGCACCCTGCCCCCATGTTGATGAGGACAAGGGCCTCTTCCCGACAACCCTGGCCGTTGGTTGTCGGGGTCTGCGGGCGGGGGGGCTTATCGGAATCCAGGAGCCCCCTTTAATAAAGGGGCCCCCGGATCCCGGCCCCCCACCCTATGTGAATGAGTATGGGGTACATCGTACCCCTACCCATTCACCTGGTGGAAAAAAATTGCAATAAAAAAAACCACACAGCTTTTTAAAGCTCGGGGGTCTTCTTCCGACTTCGGGGGTCTCCGGTGTCGTCGCCGCGCTCTCCGGTTTTCTTCTGCCGGGCCACCGCTAACTTCTTTAGCTCTTTTGCTAGCGGAGGCCCGGTCTTCTCCGTCGCCTTCTCCCCTCTTCTTCTCTCCGGTTCTTCCTTTCTTCTGCCGGGCCTCTGCTAACTTCTTTTAGCTCTTTTGCTAGCGGAGGCCCGGTCTTCTCCGTCGCCTTCTTCTTCTCCCGCTATCCGGTTCTTCTCCCGGTTCTTCTCCCGCTTCTTTCTTCTGCCGGCCCCTCCACTAACTTCTTTAGCTCTTTTGCTAGTGGAGGGGCCGGTCTTCTCCGTCGTCGCCGTCAGCGTCTTCTTCTCTCTTCTCCTCCTCGATGTTGACTCGTCGCTTCCTCTCGCAGTAATGCTAAATTTTCGGTCCGCAGAGATTAATATAGGCTTCTCATGACGTCACAGTCACATGTTCCCATGACGTCACACTCACATGCTCCGGGGCCATGTGCCCCGGAACATGTGACTGTGACATCATGAGAAGCCTATATTAATCTCTGCGGACCGAAAATTTAGCATTACTGCGAGAGGAAGCGACGAGTCAACATCAAGGAGGAGAAGAGAGAAGAAGACACCGACGGCGACGACGGAGAAGACCGACTCCTCCACTAGCAAAAGAGCTAAAGAAGTTAGTGGAGGGGCCGGCAGAAGAAAGAAGCGGGAGAAGAACCGGGAGAAGAACCGGATAGCAGGAGAAGAAGAAGTCGACGGAGAAGACCGGGCCTCCACTAGCAAAAGAGCTAAAAGAAGTTAGCGGAGGCCCGGCAGAAGAAAGGAAGAACCGGAGAGGAGAAGAGGGGAGAAGGCGACGGAGAAGACCGGGCCTCCGCTAGCAAAAGAGCTAAAGAAGTTAGCGGTGGCCCGGCAGAAGAAAACCGGAGAGCGGCGGCGACGACACCGGAGACCCCCGAAGTCAGAAGAAGACCCCCGGAGCTGTGCAATAAAATACTTTAAAAAGCTGTGTGGTTTTTTCATTGCAATTTTTTTCCACCAGGTGAATGGGTAGGGGTACGATGTACCCCATACTCATTCACATAGGGTGGGGGGCTGGCATCTGGGGGCCCCCTTTTTAAAGGGGGCGCCCTGATTCCGAAAAGCCCCGCGCCCGCATACCCCGACAACCAACGGCCAGGGTTGTCGGGAAGAGGCCCTTGTCCCCATCAACATGGGGGCAGGGTGCTTTGTGGTGGGGGGGCCGCAGGTTGCCCCCCTGCCCCGAAGCACCAAACCCCCCATGTTGAGGGCATGCGGCCTGGTACGGTTCAGGAGGGAGGGGGGGCCGCTCTCGTCCCCCCCTTTTCCCCTGCGGCCTGCCAGGTTGCGTGCTCGGATAAGGGTCTGGTTTGGATTTTGGGGGACCCCCACGCCGTTTTTCGGCTTGAGGGGTTCACCTTAAAATCCAGACCAGACCTAAGGGTCTGGTTTGGATTTTGGGGGGACCCCCACGCCGTTTTTCGGCTTAGGGGGTTCACCTTAGAATCCAGACCAGACCTAAGGGCCTGGTATGCTCCTGAACGGGAACCCATGCCGGTTTTTTCATTAAAATTTGGCCTGGAGTTCCCCTTCATGATTCATACCAAAACATGGGACAGCGAGGCTGCCGAGGACCAGCGCAATGACATCGCACTGGACACATTCTCGGCCGGCTAGTCGCCTCTAGGACACGACATGAGCGGCTGCTGCACGCTTAGGTCGTGTCCAGATCGCCTCGCAAAGTCGCGCTGTCCCTGTGTCAGCCGGCACACGAGTCGCCCACAAGTCGGATCCGACTTCCCGGGCGACCTCTATTCAAATCAATGGGCTCCCATAGGGAACCATTCATTTTCAATAGAGCGCCGCTGACATTTCTATTTACTATAACAGTGCGCCACTGCTTCCTGCGCCCAGTGAAGGAGTTATGCGGCGCACCAATTAAGGTTAGAACCAGCGCAGCGCACTGTTATTAGAAAATCAGCCCCAGTGTGTTCTATGTTCTATTCTTTTCTCAGGCATCTGCATGATTTAGTGGGTGTTGTGTGCCTTTAGCACAGTATACACCTGGATCTACACTTTATTGCTGTTCTCTAAGCTAGGTAGGCAGGCAGGGAAAGAGATACATAGGCAGGGTCAGTGTGTTCTATGTTCTATTCTTTTCTCAGGCATCTGCAGGAGTTAGTGGGTGTTGTGTGCCCCCAGCACAGTATACACCTGTATATATCCATCATTGCTGTTCTCTAATACAGGCATCTGCAGGAGTTAGTGGCACAGTATACACCTGTATATACCCATCATTTCTGTTCTCTAATACAGGCATCTGCAGGAGTTAGTGGCACAGTGTACACCTGTATATACCCGTCATTGCTGTTCTCTAATACAGGCATCTGCAGGAGTTAGTGGCACAGTATACACCTGTATATACCCGTTGTGACAGGGGTCACTTTGGGCACAGGGCGAGCAAGAAAATAATGGACATTAAGAATATATCTTGGATTGCTTTAAAATGGGACAGTGATATTTTTCCACAATATTCCCCGAGATATTTACTGTTTGACTCCTTCATGATGTTGGGACACATACTGTTAGATGCTAATGTCACCACATCCAGCCCCCACCTGTGTCTGCTAAGATGTCAGATGTGTATTGGGAGACAGTGAGGCTAGCCTAAAGGTCATGTGTCTGAGTCATCACTGTAGTTAATTAGCTCATGTAAATTAGGTCTGGTCAAAGGTGTATTGTCTGAGGAGAATGTAAGAACCTCCTCTCTGTGTGTATAAAATTGGGAGTTTGTCATTAAAGATTGTCAGTCCAGTTGGAAACTTCATACAGAGTGTTTGTCTCTTATGTTTGGAAGGATTAATCCTATGGTAAGCGGTCGCCTGACTGTGGAGGATCGGCAGTGGATGTGTGTCCAGAGAGGGAATATCCTAAACGGCGTTAACCCCTTTCATACTTGGGGTGCCGTTACACCCGTCATTGCTGTTCTCTAATACAGGCATCTGCAGGAGTTAGTGGTGCAGTATACACCTGTATATACCCGTCATTGCTGTTCTCTAATACAGGCATCTGCAGGAGTTAGTGGCACAGTATACACCTTTATATACCCGTCATTGCTGTTCTCTAATACAGGCATCTGCAGGAGTTAGTGGCACAGTGTACACCTGTATATACCCGTCATTTACCCGTTCCATTAACCCGGACAGTCTGCCTGTGTTGTTGCCTGTTGTTAGCTGCTTGTATTGGATCAGCCTCGTGCAGGACGCCCCAATGTTCTTCCTCCTCAACGCAGTGGGCCGCAGGCATGGATGTGCGGGGGCTCCCCCTTGCTGGCTGTCTCCATGACTGGGACTGGATGGCTGGATTCAACGGACAGTCTGGCTTTTTGTGCCCTCGCTGTTTATATCCGAAGCACCTGATGGGTTGTGAGTAGTCCTGGGAGTTGAACCTGGGCTGCTGAGGATAAGTGGCCGCTGGAGGTGGTGCTTAAGTTTGGTTAGAGGCTGGTAAACTGGGCCGAGATAGTGGATAGCGCTCGCTTCCGCCTGACCTTTGAGAGTCCAGATAATCCTCGGCCAAAGTAGCCGCTTGCTGTACAGTCCGTGGTCGCTTATCTCGCACCCAATCCCATAATACCGGAGGGGTGTGGTTAAAGAACTGTTCTAAGAGTACTAGCTGGGTGATTTCCTCTAAGGTATGAGCGTGGCTTCCCTGAAACCAGCCCTTAAGGTTTCGCTGCAGACGATGTGCCCACTCCACGTATGTTATGTGGGTTTGTTTCCGGGATTCTCTAAACTTAATCCGGCTGGCTTCGGGTGTAATGGCAAATCGGGCTAGCAGAGCTTCTTTTACCCGGTCATAGTCTTTAGCGGCCTCATCCTCCAGGGCTCGATACGCATCCGCCGCTCTGCCAGTTAAATTACTTGCCAGTAAGGCGACCCAATCTTGGGGCAGTACTTCATGTATCTGGCATAGTCTCTCAAAGTCCTGCAAGGAACGCTTCAATTTCCTCCTCTCCTTCATTAAATAGTTTGAACGCCCCAAAGGGCAACTTACGGACATGCGCTGCATCTTTAGGCGTTGTCTCCGATTGCCGTATTTCCGCCATTCTCCGCTCATGTTGCCGCTCTAGTTCTCTCTTGTCGTTCTCGTTCTCTCTCTTGTCGCTCATCCTGCAGCTGGATGTCTTTAATGGCTTGCTGTATGGCGGTCTCTGATGGGTTAGCACCATATAATGCCAACCGCTGTCGAACTCGTTGCTGAAACAAGTCTTCAACTGACTGGGGTCCTGCATCACCATCCCTCTGATCCATCTCGGCTAGCTCCCTGATCAAGGTGGCCTTGTTCTTTGTCCCACCGGTCCCTCTACGGCTCTCAAGTAAGTCTTTCAGCGTGGCTTTCCTGCAGGCTGCATAGCTGGTCATTCACTGTGGTGATTTGGAGTGTCCAAGTAACTGGAGGGAAAATCCCACCGCTGCCAACCAATGTAACGGCACCCCAAGTATGAAAGCGGTTAACGCCGTTTAGGATATTCCCTCTCTGGACACACATCCACTGCCGATCCTCCACAGTCAGGCGACCGCTTCCCATAGGATTAATCCTTCCAAACATATGAGACAAACACTCTGTATGAAGTTTCCAACTGGACTGACAATCTTTAATGACAAACTCCCAATTTTATACACACAGAGAGGAGGTTCTTACATTCTCCTCAGACAATACACCTTTGACCAGACCTAATTTACATGAGCTAATTAACTACAGTGATGACTCAGACACATGACCTTTAGGCTAGCCTCACTGTCTCCCAATACACATCTGACATCTTAGCAGACACAGGTGGGGGCTGGATGTGGTGACATTAGCATCTAACAGTATGTGTCCCAACATCATGAAGGAGTCACTTTTCAGTTAACCTGTTGAGTTCATAATCAAACAGTAAATAGTTCTTTACAGATATCCTGGGGAATATTGTGGAAAAATATCACTGTCCCATTTTAAAGCAATCCAAGACATATTCTTAATGTCCATTATTTACTTGCTCACCCTGTGCCCAAAGTGACCCCTGTCACACCCGTCATTGCTGTTCTCTAATACAGGCATCTGCAGGAGTTAGTGGCACAGTATACACCTGTATATACTCATCATTGTTGTTCTCTAATACAGGCATCTGCAGGAGTTAGTGGCACAGTATACACCTGTATATACCCGTCATTGCTGTTCTCTAATACAGGCATCTGCAGGAGTTAGTGGCACAGTGTCATGAAGGGCAACCTTACCTACAAGTTGGCGACGCTTCGGCACGCTCGCAATAATGACACTTCGGGTGCGCGCCTGCGCAATAGCGGCGCATCGGTGTTTGCGTTTGCGGGCATGCGCGGTAACGGCGTGCGGGCGTGCACGGGAGCGTGCGATGACACTTCTTGGTGCCAACCTGGGGCTATTTGAAGGGGCTTAGGCCTGGGCTCCTTGCTGTCTGGTCTACAGCGTTCCCGAGACCCACCTGCTATCTGATAGTTCCCTACTGATCTGTTCCTGTGACCCGGCTTGTTCCTGACTCTTCCTGCCTTCTGCCTGCCCGCTGACCCCCGGCTTGTTGACCTTGCTTCTGCCTGTTCCTTCTGTCTCCTGCTGCCTGCCCGTTACCGACCCGGATTGTATAACGACTCTGCCTCTGCCTCCTGGACTGCATCTGATCTGCCAGCCAGTGGATGACCCGGCCTGCTTGGACCTGTCTGTGCTCGGAACTACAGGACACCTCCCCGCTGTCTGCTGCCTCTCTCCTCAGTTCCTGTGTGCCAAGCCTGCCTGCCTTTCCAGCGTCCCTACTGTCGCTGACGCCTGCACAGAGCTTCCTGAAAGTCCAGCTCCATCTCCGCACCAGTGGTCCTGACAGGCACTTGTGCGACTCTGCACTCCCGAGCTCCCTATTCCCACCTTCAGGGGTTCCGGAGTAAGAGGTGCAAAAGAGGCCGCTCCCTGCATCCCAGGCTCATCACCAGGTACATGACACACAGTATACACCTGTATATATCTGTCATTGCTGTTCTCTAATACAGGCATCTGCAGGAGTTAGTGGCACAGTATACACCGATGCGCCGCTATTGCGCAGGCGCGCGCGCCGAAGTGTCATTATTGCGCACACGCGCCGAAGCGTCGCCAACTTGTAGGTAAGGTTGCCCTTCATGACATTGCCCCCCTCCAATGGGCAGCCTCCGGATGCCCAACTGGGCCACCTTAACTGGATGAGAGTCTTTGAAGGACTGAACCAATCTTTTGGCATGGATGTTGCACTCGGGTTCCCATGAGTTCTCCTCAGGGCCATATCCCTTCCATTTTACAAGAAATTTGACTTGGTGTCGCCTCTTCCTACAATCTACGATGGATTCCACCTCAAACTCCTCTTCACTGCCGACCAAGATTGGTTCGGGAGGGCCGGTGTCACGTCCCGAGAAGGGGTCAGGAACAGTAAGTTTAAGTAGGGCAACATGAAAAACCGGATGGATCCGGAACGACTCTGGCAGCTCCAATTCATAGGCCACACTGTTAATCCGTCTCCTGACGGGGAAAGGACCCACAAACTTGGGGCCCAATTTTTTTGAGGGACAGGCAAGTTTAAGGTTCATTGTAGATAACCACACCTGATCTCCGGGTTCCAGATTGAGTTCTCCTCTTCTTTTTTTGTCGAACACTTCTTTATTATATTCCTGTGTCTTAGTCATTGTGTCTCGTAATAATTCATTGTTTGTTCTGAAAAAATCCAATGTCTCCTGGACAGCAGGTACGGCAGACTCCGGGATACAGTTGGACAAGAATGAGGGGTGAAATCCGTAGTTTGCATAGAACGGGGATTGCTTTGTGTCAGAGTGGACCGAATTATTGTATGCAAACTCGGCCAGCGGCAGCAGAGGTACCCAATCTTCCTGCGAGAACGAGGAAAAGCAGCGTAGGTATTGCTCAAGTGTTTGATTCGTCCGTTCCCTCTGGCCATTTGATTGTGGATGGTAGGCAGACGAGAAGGACAAGTTAATCCCAAGGGCTTCACACAGGGCCTTCCAGAACCTGGAAGTGAATTGCACCCCTCAATCCGACACGATGTTCGCAGGGATGCCATGGAGCCTTACGATTTCTTTGACAAAAATTTTAGCTGTCTCAGGAGCGGAAGGCATACCCCTCATGGGCAAGAAGTGTGCCATTTTTGACAGTCTATCCACAACCACAAAGATAGTGGTGAAAAGTTCAGAGGGGGGAAGCTCTACGATGAAGTCCATGGAAATCATCCTCCATGGCCTCTCGGGTACGGGCAATGGTTTCAACAGACCCCAGGCTCTGGACTTACTTCCCTTGTTTCTGATACATGTGGTGCACGACTCCACGTAGCTCCTACAGTCCCTTGACAGTTGCGGCCACCAGAACATGCGTTGTAGGAGTTCGGAGGTCTTGAGTACCCCGAAGTGCCCAGCCAGTTTGTTATCGTGGCAGGAACTAAGGACCGCGACTCGCACGTCCTCTGGTACAAAGATTTTGTCTTTGTACCATAAAAGTCCATCCTTGAGCCGTAATTCTGTCCCAGGTGAGGGAGAGATCTCCTTGGATGCTTGCTTGATCCGAGATAGCAGGTCCTCTTGAAGCAAGAGAAATTTTCCTGGTGACAAGATGGTATCCGGAGGGGCAGGTGTTTCAGGGTCACAGAACATACGTGAGAGAGCATCGGGTTTGGTATTCTTTGATCCTGGTCTATACGTTATATGGAAAGAGAAACATGTGAAAAAAAGTGCCCACCTGGCCTGCCGGGGTTTCAGTCTTTTTGCCACTCTTAGATACTCCAGATTCTTGTGATCCGTATAGACCAGGATCGGATGCGCTGCTCCTTCCAGGAGGTACCGCCATTCCTCCAGGGCGGCTTTGATTGCCAGTAGCTCCCGGTCTCCCACATCATAGTTCTTCTCCGAATCTGACAGCTTACGGGAGAAAAAGGCAACCGGATGTAAGAGAGCCTTGGGCCCCTGTCTTTGGGAGAGAACCGCCCCAACTGCCGTTTCCGAGGCGTCCACCTCCAGTATGTAAGGTAGAGCCGCATCAGGGTGCCCCAGAACAGATGCGGAGGTAAATAATCTCTTAAGGGTCTCGGAGGCCGTTTGGGCTTCTGAAGACCACTGGAACCGGACAGTCTGTTTGGTTAGGTTGGTTAATGGGGTGATGATGGAAGAGAATAAAAGTTTGCGAATCCAATGAAGCGATGTATGCCTTTTCCATCTACGGGTACCGGCCAGTCAAGAATTGCAGCCACTTTCTGGGAGTCCATCGTGATACCTTCCACCGAGATGACCAGTCCAAGGAATGCATTTTTCGGGTTTTGCGTATAACCCGTGCATTCGAAGCCGTGCGAGCACATTTTGAACGTGTTCCCGGTGTTTCTCCAAAGAGGGGGAAAAGATGAGGATGTCGTCCAGGTAAATGATAACAAAAAGATCAAGGTAGTCTCTAAAAATGTCGTTCACAAAATGTTGGAACGTAGCCGGGGCATTGCAAAGTCCGAAGGGCATGACTAAGTATTCGAAGTGCCCGAAGCGCGTGCGAAAGGCAGTTTTTCACTCATCACCGCTTCGGATCCGCACCAGGTTATAGGCCACACGGAGGTCCAGTTTTGTGAAAATGACTGCGGATCCTAGTCTTTGAAACAATTCCGGTACTAAAGGGAGGGGGTACCGATTCTTTATAGTCACCTTGTTGAGCTCTCTGTAATCCACACAAGGACGAAGGGAATGGTCCCTTTTCTCAACGAAGAAAATCCCTGCCCCTGCCGGTGACGTAGAAGGACGGATGAACCCTTTCT
Organism: Rana muscosa; assembly: GCA_029206835.1. Lineage (NCBI taxonomy): Eukaryota > Metazoa > Chordata > Amphibia > Anura > Ranidae > Rana > Rana muscosa. The sequence continues at coordinate 930,617,306 of CM055118.1, read as the reverse complement.
TAAGGTTATCATCAACATAAACCTTGAGGGTCTCGAGTTCAAGTTCCGTGAGGGGAAAAATCCTGCCAAAGGGGATTTCAGCCCCGGGGAGAAGCTCAATCGGGCAGTCGTAACGCCTGTGTGGGGGAAGAGTCTCAGCCCCTTTTTTGCTGAAAACGTCCAGGAAATTATGATATGCTTCAGGAACTGACTGGCGGACCTCAGCATCAGAGTCCATGCAAAGCAGAGAAGAAGGAGTACTCGGAACTTCCTGCAGACAATGCTGACGGCAGTAGGGGGAACAGAAACGGACTTCTCCTGATGTCCAATTAATTTGCGGGTTGTGGGCCTGTAACCAGGGCATGCCCAGAATGATGCGGAACAGCGGAGACTTGATGACGTCTAGGCATAGTAACTCCTGATGGGTACTGGCAATGGTTGTGGCCAACGGTAGGGTCTCCTGTGTGACTGGTCCGGATTTAAGGGTAGATCGATCGGCGAGGTATACTGAAAGCCCTTTAGCTCGAGGGCGCAGAGGAATGTGATGGGTGGTGGCAAACGCTAAGTCCAGGAAGCAACTGCAGGCCCCGGAGTCAATGATAGCGCTGACTTGAATATTCCCTCCTGGGAGCTGCAAAAGAATGGGAATCGCCAGGTAAGCTGAATTACTAGGTATAACGGGTAAATGCACAGATGACATGGAGAGGCACTTACGGATTTTCACAGGGCAGGTCCGTACATAGTGTCCGGGTTCTCCGCAGTATAGACAGAGGTTAAGGGTATACACCTGGTATACACCTGTATATAACCGTCATTGCTGTTCTCTAATACAGGCATCTGCAGGAGTTAGTGGCACAGTATACACCTGTATATACCCTTCATTGCTGTTCTCTAATACAGGCATCTGCAGGAGTTAGTGGCACAGTATACACCTGTATATACCCGTCATTGCTGTTCTCTAATACAGGCATCTGCAGGAGTTAGTGGCACAGTATACACCTGTACAGAGGCGTAACTAGAAACCTCTGGGCCCCGGTGCAAGAAATCACAAAGGGCCCCCCCTCGAAAAAGCATGATTTTGATACTTTTTTTTGAGGGGGGTTGCAACGGCGGTAGTTGAGGGGGGATGGCAGCTGTGGTACTTGAGGGGGGTGGCAGTGGTGGTACTTGAGGGGGGTGGCTGCAGTGGCAGTGGTGGTGCCATCCTCTCCCACCACCACCTGTGCCTCTTACTGATCCCATCCTCCCACCACTGATCTCATCCCTATCCCCCCCATCATCTCTGTTGTAGAAGTAATGGGGGGATAGGGATGAGATGAGTGGTGGGGGGATAGGATCAGTAAGAGGCACAGGTGGTGGAGGTTGGCATCGATTGCTTAGCTCTGCAAAATGTCACTTACCGTCAATCAATCGATTCCCCGGGAATTCCGTTCGATCGGTCACGGTCACCGTGCCTTCTAATCTCCCGCCAGGATGCCTTCTTGCCTCATGGGTAGACCGTATAGGTATTCCACGCAGAGAGAAAAACTCCTCCCTCGCCTTCTCTCATTGGTGTCAGCAGGTCTGCTGACTTAATTTTTCAGTGTCTGCCCCCAGTCTCATGCCCAGGCCCAGATTTACTCCCTTTGCCGCCCCAAGGCCAGGTCCTTCAATACCGCCCCCCCACACACACCATCACATAGGGGGACTCCCCAGAGAGCCCCCCTTACATCAGGGACCCCACAGAGCCTCCCTACTTACATCAGGGTCCCTAGAGAGCCTCCTCCTACATTAGGGTCCCCAGAGAACCTCCCCTTACATCAGAGTCCCCAGAGAACCTTCCCTTACATCAGGGTCCCTAGAGAACCTCCCCTTACATCACGGTCCCCAGAGAATCTCCCCTTACATCACGGTCCCCAGAGAACCTCCCCTTACATCAGGGTCCCCAGAGAGCCTCCCTACTTACATCAGGGTCCCCAGAGAGCCCCCCCTTACATTAGTGTCCCCAGAGAGCCTCCCCTCCTACATTAGTGGCCCCAGAGAGCCTCCCTTCCTACATTAGTGTCCCCAGAGAGCCCCTCCTTACATCAGGGTCCCCAGAGAGCCTCCCTATTTACATCAGGGTCCCCAGAGAGCCTCCCTACTTACATCAGGGTCCCCAGAGAGCCTCCCTACTTACATCAGGGTCCCCAGAGAGCCTCCCCTTATATCAGTGTCCCCAGAGAGCCTCCCCTCTTACATTACATTAGTGTCCCCAGAGAGCCCCTCCTTACATCAGGGTCCCCAGAGAGACCCTTCTTACATCAGGGTCGCCAGAGAGCCTCCCCTTACACCAGGGTCCCCAGAGAGCCTCCCCTTACACCAGGGTCCCCAGAGAGCCTCCCCTTACACCAGGGTCCCCAGATAGCCCCCCCCCCCTTACACCAGGGTGCCCAGAGAGCCCCCCCCCCTTACACCAGGGTCCCCAGAGAGCCTCCCCCTTACATCAGGGTCCCCAGAGAGCCTCCCCTTACATCAGGGTCCCCAGAGAGCCTCCCCTTACACCAGGGTCCCCAGAGAGCCCCCCCCCCCTTACACCAGGGTCCCCAGAGAGCTCCCCTTACACCAGGGTCCCCAGAGAGCCTCCCCCTTACATCAGGGTCCCCAGAGATCCCCCCATACACCAGGGTCCTCAGAGAGCCCCCCCTTACACCAGGGTCCACATAGAGTCCCTCGTTACACCAGGTTCCTCAGAGAGCCCCCCCTTACACCAGGGTCCCCGGAGAGCCTCCCCTTACACCAGGGTCCCCAGAGAGCCTCCCCTTACACCAGGGTCCCCAGAGAGCCTCCCCTTACACCAGGGTCCCCGGAGAGCCTCCCCTTACACCAGGGTCCCCAGAGAGCCTCCCCTTACACCAGGGTCCCCAGAGAGCCTCCCCTTACACCAGGGTCCCCAGAGAGCCCCCCCTTATACCAGGGTCCCCAGAAAGCCCCCCTTACACCAGGGTCCTCAGAGAGCCACCCCCCCTTACACCAGGGTCCCCAGAGAGCCTCTCCTTACATCAGGGTCCCCAGAGAGCCCCTCTTACACCAGGGTCCACATAGAGCCCCCCGTTACACCAGGGTCCTCAGAGAGCCCCCCTTACACCAGGGTCCCCAGAGCGCCTCCCCTTACACCAGGGTCCTCAGAGAGCCCCCCTTACACCAGGGTCCTCAGAGCACCCCTTACACCAGGGTCCCCAGAGAGCCCCCCCCTTACACCAGGGTCCACATAGAGCTCCCCCTTACACCTGGGTCCCCAGAGAGCCCCCCCTTACACCAGGATCACCAGAGAGCCCCCCCCCCTAACATTAGTGTCCCCAGAGGCCCCCTTCCTTACATTAGTGTCCCCAGAGGCCCCCTTCCTTACATTAGTGTCCCCAGAAACCCCCCCCTCTTACATCAGGGTCCCCAAACAGCTGACTCCCCCCTTGCAGGGGTTCCCCTGTACCTGGCTGGTGGAGGTGGCGATTGGCAGCTCTATGGTGTCCACAGGCAGGGGGGTCTTGCTGGGGCTAGTAGTTCTATATCCGAACCATGTGAGGGGGGGAGGGGCCTCTGACCCGGGCATCAGCAACATTGTGCAAGCAGAGTGAAAGTGAAACTAATACCTGCCCGGGTCAGAGGCCCCTCCCCTCTCCTCTGTATACACACTGACACTCGAGTACTACAAGCCCCAGGGAGATCTTGCTGCCCACACAGGCACCATAGAGCTGCCGATCGCCGCCTTCCACCTCCTCCCACATCTCCCCACTGCACTCTAAACGGCCAGCCAGAGGTGCAGGCAGGGGAGATGTCTTGGGAGTCTTGGGGGGTTGCCGCGGTGCCGCCCCTGCATCCACTGCCTTGTCAGCACCCGATCCCTGCGGCGGAACGGCTCCTCATACTGGCGGGCGGTGGGCGGGCCCCTCACACGGGCGGCGGGCGGGCCCCCCGGACTTCACGGAACTACAGGGCCCAGTCGCAGCTGCGACTGCTGCGACCCTGAAAATTTCGCCACTGCACCTGTATATACCCGTCATTGCTGTTCTGTAATACAGGCATCAGCAGGAGTTAGTGGCACAGTATACACCTGTATATACCCGTCATTGCTGTTCTCTTATAAAAGCATCTGCTGGAGTTAGAGGGTGTTGTGTGCCTCCAGCACAATATACACTACCCAATTGCTGGTTTTCCCATCTCCCTGCAAGCCATGTCTGGAAGGCCAAAGAGAGCAGACAGTTACGAGCCAATAAAAGAGGGCAAGCAGGCTCTGTGTCTGGGGGCAACAGTGCTGGTTGTGGACGCGGTGCATTGTCATCAGCACGTGGCCATGGGACACGCTTGTCCTTATTTTCGGCAGCTGGACGTGTTGAGCCGCATCATGCCGAAGACTTGGTAGAGTGGATGACCAAGCCCTCCTCATCCTCATCCTCTTTCACCCAGGCTCAGGGTACTGGCAAAGCAGCTGCCAAAGCGTCCTCTTCCCTCGTATCAATATCATCATCAGTCACTCCTTCCCTAGACCCACCATGATCTCCTGAGGAGTCCCCCGAACTGTTTGAGTGTCAAGGTCACCTGTGGCCAGGTGACAGATGCACACCGTAGGGGGACAGGAGTGCACCGCGAGGTAGTGAACCCTATGGCTGGCTTCTGCGGATAGGAAACTGGGTGGTTGTGGAAAGCGGGACCAGAGGAGCACAACCGGGATCCTAACGGAAGCTAGAGCCAAGATTCCCCAGGGCGCGGAGTCTAAGACCCAGCTGGTCTTCTCCAGGGCCTCTAGTGGTGAGGATGTTAAGCTGCAGGCTGGGACCAGGTCGCGGCCCCTGGAGTTTCCTAGCTCACGCCCCGTAGGATAAGGGGAAAAGAGGGGAAGCAGCAGCACGAGATAAGAGAGAACCGAATAACAAGCTGAAGGTCAGGAGCCACAAGCAGACAAGGATAACGAAAGAACGAGCCGAAGGTCAAGGGTCACGAGCAGACAGGGATAGTCGGGGACAAGCCAATAACGTAACAGAGAGACAGACGTAGCACACGGCAGGCAGGAACCCAAACACACAATGCCTAACAAACACGTTGATCAGCCAAGCAGGCTTGCAGTGCACAGGTTAATATAGTGTTCTGTGATAGGGCCTGGGGTGGAGTCTGGCTGGGAGGAGATTATAAAGGAAGCCAGGTGAAAGGGCTCAGGCCTCTAAGATGAACACATGGGAAGGAAGGTAAGCTGACAGACAAACACTACTGCATATCCATGACAATACCCTCCCTCTTATGGGCCCTCCCCCGCCTGGGCCCAGGCTTAAAGGGAAATCTCTGATGAAACCTTCTCAACAGATGAGGTGCAGCGACATCAGATGCAGCGATCCAAGACGCCTCCTCAGGACCAAAACCTCTCCAATGCACAAGGTACTGAAGAATGCCGAGAATCCAGAACTTGTCTAACCTCGTACTTAAGATTATCCTCAGAGACCGAAAACGAGGTAGGGAGATGACAAGAAGATCTATTGAGGACCAAAGGCTCTCTAGGAATAAGCAAGGGCATGAGAGGATCAACAGGAATCTGAGGAGGGTCCCCTAGACCCTTAAAGGGGAACTGGTCATCTTGCACAGGACCATCAGACTGGGCAGATGTCAGTGGAACCCTGAAGTCAGGTTGGTTAGAAGGTGACATGTCGCCGGAGTCAAACTGAATAGCTGAAGGACAAGCAGAATGTCCCGAACAAGAAAAAGTAGGAGGCTCACTGGGCATGGGCTGGACTGGCATAACTAGTACAGAGGCAGAGTGAATAGCTGAGTCAGGTGTAGCGACTACCTGAATCGCATCGCAAGACGTAGCGACTGCAGGACTTGTAGACAAGCTAGCCTGGCTGTGCGTCCAAGGGTGGTTAGGGACAGAGAAATGTAAATGGTTATGCAACCTGGAATGAATGACCGGCTCAGATTCACAGGGGGCAACCTTGGGTAGGCAGGACGAGGAACAGGAGGGACCCCAAGCCAGGATCTGTCCAGTAGTCCAGTCCACATGAGGAGAATGGAGCTGTAACCATGGGAGACCCAAAATTATAGGCGTTGAGGCCTTGGATAAGATAAGGAAGGATATCCACTCCTGGTGGAGTGTCCCTACCGACATCTTAACAGGGAGGGTCTGGAAGCGGATAGGTCCCCCTGGGAGAACAGTACCATCAATCACCAAGACCACCAATGGTGTGGTGAGGGGCAAAAGAGTAAGTCTCATGGACGATGCGATTTCCCAGTCCATAAAATTACCAGCGGCTCCGGAATCCAGATATGCTGAGACCGAATGAGAAGAAGCACCAACATGAAGGAACACAGAAAGCAGAAGACGAGAAGGGGAAGGTGATATTTCTGGGTCCAATACTCCACTTTCCAGATGAAGTGGACCTGAACGTTTTTCTGGACAAAGAGAGCAAGTGTCACGAAAATGACCTTTGCCCCCACAGTAAAGACACAGACCAAGAGTTCTGTGCCTAGCACGTTCCTCGGGGGATAGCCTGGTCCGACCCAGCTGCATGGGTTCCTCAGCTGGTAGGAGATGCTCTACGGGTCGAAGAGAGGGGAGCTCAGGCTGACTAAGAACCAAGGAGTGCTGGCGTTGCTTTTCTAAGGTCCTCTCCTGAAAGCGAATATCGATCTGGTTAAACAAGGAGATAACGCCGGCCAGATCAGTGGGGATGGTTCTTCCTGCTAATTCATCCTTCACTCTATCAGACAGGCCATGCAAAAAGGTTGCGACTAAGGCCTCATTGTTCCAGCTCAACTCAGCCGACAGTATGCGGAAATGAAGGGCATACTGTCCCACAGAAGCAGACTCTTGGTGGAGATGTAAAAGGGCGCTGGCCGCTGAAGAGACACGAGTCGGTTCTTCGAAGATATTCCGAAAAAGTTTCAAGAAGCCAGACAGGCTAGAAACCACTGGATCATTCAGTTCCCACAGAGGGGCTGCCCAGGCTAAAGCTTCACCAGAGAGGAGGGAAATGATATAGGCTACCTTAGCCCGATCAGACAGGAAGTTTTGGGGCTGGAGCTCAAAATGAATTGTGCATTGGCTAAGGAACCCTCTGCAGGCCTTGGAGTCCCCAGAGAAACGGGACGGAGCTGGCAGTTGTAGTGAGTGTGTGGCTGCGACTGGTGCAATAGGTGCAGCCGCTGGTTGTATTTGAGGTTGCGGATTCAGGGTTCCCAAGGAGGCCTGAAGCTGCTCAAAGCGAGAAGCCAGATCCTGGAGGAATCGCATCACCTGAGTCTGATTCGATTCCTGGGTTTCAAGTCTGCAAACTATGCCCTGCAACGGATCATCCACGGGTAACGGGATGTCAGCCGGGTTCATGGCTGATCAAACTGTCAAGGTCACCTGTGGCCAGGTGACAGATGCACACCGTAGGGGGACAGGAGTGCACCACGAGGTAGTGAACCCTATGGCTGGCTTCTGCGGATAGGAAACTGGGTGGTTGTGGAAAGCGGGACCAGAGGAGCACAACCGGGATCCTAACGGAAGCTAGAGCCAAGATTCCCCAGGGCGCGGAGTCTAAGACCCAGCTGGTCTTCTCCAGGGCCTCTAGTGGTGAGGATGTTAAGCTGCAGGCTGGGACCAGGTCGCGGCCCCTGGAGTTTCCTAGCTCACGCCCCGTAGGATAAGGGGAAAAGAGGGGAAGCAGCAGCACGAGATAAGAGAGAACCGAATAACAAGCTGAAGGTCAGGGGCCACAAGCAGACAAGGATAACGAAAGAACGAGCCGAAGGTCAAGGGTCACGAGCAGACAGGGATAGTCGGGGACAAGCCAATAACGTAACAGAGAGACAGACGTAGCACACGGCAGGCAGGAACCCAAACACACAATGCCTAACAAACACGTTGATCAGCCAAGCAGGCTTGCAGTGCACAGGTTAATATAGTGTTCTGTGATAGGGCCTGGGGTGGAGTCTGGCTGGGAGGAGATTATAAAGGAAGCCAGGTGAAAGGGCTCAGGCCTCTAAGATGAACACATGGGAAGGAAGGTAAGCTGACAGACAAACACTACTGCATATCCATGACATTGAGCACAGTGTTGGGTACATGCTCCAGGAGGATGCCCAGCGTTTCGAAGGGTCTGAAGATGATACCCAGCTAGAGGAAGGCAGTAGCGTGAGAGCAGAGAGAGGGGATGCTCAAGAAGGACAGCAATCTGACAGTCATGTTCCAGCAGCTGCAGCATACTGCCAGATTGGCTCCAGTGATGAGGAGGGAGGGGATGATGAGCTCATTGACTCCACGTGGGTGCCTGATAGGAGAGAGGAGGAGGAGGAAGATGAGGAGGAGGCACATCTCCAACGAGGCAGGATGCCCTCCGGGGGCCAGCGTAAGGGCAGCACACCGACTGAATCACACCGCAGAGCTCCGCCTGTGCAGGGCACTGCCTCTGCCCGTTATTCCAAAAGTTCTTTGGTGTGGGCCTTTTTTGAGTCGAGTGCATCAGATCGCACCGCTGCTGTTTGCAACATATGTCTCAAGCGTATCTCGCGTGGCTAAAAAGTCAGCCGCTTGGGCACCACATGCTTGACCACACATATGTTGACCTGCCATGCAGCTCGTTGGCAAGCGTACCTTAAAGACCCACACCAAAGAACAAAGCGGACCTCTCCTTGCTCCTCATCAGCTGGGATCTCCAACCCCACTATACCTTCAGTCCACTCTGAAACCTGCACTGAGAGGAATGAAGGTGTAGAATTAGGTGTGTCACAGCCAAGTACTTGCGGGCACTCTGCTAGCAGTACACCGACGTCCAATTATAGCAGGCAAATTTCCCTGCCCCAGCTGCTGGACCGTCGAAAGAAGGTCACTCCCAGCCATCCACATGCCCAGCGGTTGAATGCTAGCTTGGCTAAATTGCTAGCACTTCAACTGCTGCCTTTTCAGTTGGTAGACTCCGCCCCCTTCCGGTGAGTTTGTGCAATGTGCGGTTCCTCAGTGGCAGGTTCCCAAACGCCACTTTTTCTCATGGAAGGCGATTCCGGCTCTCTACCGGCATGTGGAAGGCAATGTCCATGCCTCGCTGGACAGGTTGGTCAGCGGTAAGGTGCATATTACCGCTGACTCATGGTCCAGCATGCATGGACAGGGACGTTACCTTTCTTTTACGGCTCATTGGGTCACTATTTTGGCAGCTGGGAAGGATGCAGGACAAGGTGCAGTAGTGTTGGAGGTTGTTCCGCCGCCACGCCTCCAAAATGCTACTACTGGTTGTTGTGACACACCTCTCTCCTCCACCCCCTCCTCTTCTTCTTCCTCCATGGCCTCTTCCTGTGCTTTGTCCTCGGAACCAGCGGTGCTCTGTAGGCGTTCAAGGGGCTATGCAAGTACGCTGGCAAAAAGATGCCATGCCGTGCTTGCGCTGGTGTGTTTGGGGGACAGGAGCCACACTGGGGCAGAGGTTCTGTCAGATCTGCAGGGGCAGGCCGAGAGGTGGTTGACGCCACGCCAGCTTAAGCCAGGAATGGTGGTTTGCGACAATGGCACCAACCTCCTCTCCGCCCTCCGACAGGGACAACTGACCCATGTGCCCTGTGTGGCTCATGTCCTTAACCTGGTGGTGCAGCGGTTCTTGGGCAGGTACCCAGGCTTACAGGATGTCCTGAGGCAGGCCAGGAAAGTCTGTGTGCATTTCCGCAGATCATATAATGCCAGTGCTCGGCTGGCTGAGCTGCAAAAGGAGTTGAACCTGCCCAAGAACCGCCTAATATGTGACATGCCCACCAGGTGGAACTCAACGTTGGCCATGCTGCAGCGGCTGCACACGCAGCAGAGGGCCATCAATGAGTACCTGTGTGACTACGGCACCAGGACAGGGTCAGGGGAGCTCGGTTTTTTTCACCACGCCAGTGGGGCATGATCAGGGATGCATGCACTGTCCTGGCACCATTTAAGGAGGCCACGAGGATGGTGAGCAGTGACAGTGCATGCATCAGTGACACTGTACCTCTTGTCCATCTGTTGGAGCATACGCTGCGTGGAATAATGGACAGGGCACTTGAGGCAGAACAGAGGCAGGAAGAGGAGGACTTCCTTGCCTCTCAAGGCCCCCTTTACCCAGACAGTGTTCCTTCTGTCCCACCCATCGCACAGGAAGAAGAGGAGGAGGAGGAGGAGGATTGTGTCAGCATGGAGGTGGAGCCTGGCACTCAGCATCATCAGCAGCAGTCTTTTAGGGATGATTTACAGTCCCAAGAAACCAGTGGACTTGTACGTGGCTGGGAGGAGGTGGCTGCGGATCATGTCGTCCTTAGTGACCCAGAGGACTCCGGACCGAATGCCTCAGCTAACCTACGCTGCATGGCCTTCCTGATCCTGCAAAGTCTGCGGAAGGTTCCTCGTATTCTTCGGATCAAGGAGAGGGACCATTACTGGCTGGCCACTCTCCTTGATCCACGGTACAAGGGTAAGGTTGCGGACCTTATCTTACCGTCGCAGAGGGAGCAGAGGATGAGACATCTCCGGGAGGCCTTGTAGAAAGGTCTGTGCAACGCGTTCCCAGAGACTGGGAGGTTACAAACTCCTGGTCCTGGACAACGAGTTGCTGAGGATTCGGTCAGTCAAAGAAGGAGCGGTGGGGAAGGTGGCAATCTGACCGATGCGTTCAGACAATTTTTTAGTCCGCAGCCCCAAGGTATGATCGGTTCCAGCAACCATCGCCAGCGTCTGATATACATGGTGCAGGAATACCTAGGGGCAAGGTCAGACTTGGACACCTTCCCCACCGAAAATCCTCTGGCTTACTGGGTCTTGAGGATGGATCACTGGCCAGAGCTTGCACAGTATGCAATTGAGCTACTGGCCTGTCCTGCATTCAGCGTTCTTTCGGAACACACATTCAGTGCTGCTGGAGGCTTTGTCACGGATCACAGGGTGCGCCTGTCCACCGACTCGGTTGATCGACTGACCTTCATAAAGATGAACCAGTCTTGGATCACCACCAGCTACCAAGCACCTGAAGCTGATATAACAGAATAATTTATTTTGAAATGTCACATCCCTTCAAGACTGCCTATGCTGATGCTGAGTGACTGTCCTGTTATGTTGACTGACTATCCTCCTCCTCCTCCTCAATGATCCGATTCATGATGATAGCTTGGAAGAACATTTTTGTTTCTGGGTGCCGCCACCAGTGGCTAAGGCCCAATTTTTCAGCCCCTGTTTAACAGGGGCATGTAATTACAATTTTTTATGCAATGCTTTGCAGCAGGGCTCATTCCTGCACTCCAACTAGAGTATCTGGGAGAGGTTGCAGTGTCGTGGCACCAGCACCAGTGCCTAAGGCCCAATTTTTCTGCCCCTGTTTAACAGGGGCGTGTAATTAAAATTTTTGATGCAATACTTTGCAACAGGGCTCATTGATGTGCTCCAAGTACAGTATCTGTGAGGGGTTGAAGTGTTGTGGCACCAGTGCCTAAGGCCCAATTTTTCAGCCCCAGTTCAACAGGGGCATGTAATTACAATTCTTGATCTAATAATTCACAGCAGGGCCCATTCCTGCGCCCACCAAGAGTAACTGTGAGGGCTGACAGTGTTGTAGCACCAGCACCACCACCAAAGGCCCAATTTTTCCTACCACTGTTCAACAATGGCATGTAATTACAATTCCTGATATAATACTTCACAGCAGGGCGTTCCAGTGCCCACCAAGAGTAACTGTGAGGGTTTACAGTGTTGTGGCAACACCGACACCTAAGGGGCAAATTTCTGCAGAGTATATACGGCAGGCCCCTACTTTCAAACATCCAACTTACAAACGACTCCTACTTGCAAACGGAAGGAGACAACAGGAAAATATGGGAAAAAAGGTGTCTCCTCTCTACTACAGTAAAAACAATGGAATAAACTGTTAGCGCAAAAGACTAATGCATGATAGATGGCCAGGAATTGGATCTAAAAAAGTCCAGTCACAGTTCTCTTTAGTCCATTTACTGGTATATAATGACCATTCCTATAACAGGGGGGAGCAATGGAAGGATGATAGGAGGCAGCTGTCCTCAGAGAAAGTCGGCTCTGCACAAGGAAGTCAGGGGAACAAAACAGGAAGCGCCACCTAAGTGCAATATTTTCGTCACAATTTATTAAAGACAGAGGAGATGCACTTACAAACATATGTAAAAAACGGGCTCATCTGTGTGTGTAGTTCACGGTGTGATCCAGTCTTAGGTGCATCCAGGCTCATGGGTAGGCAGAGCAGTGTGTTATTTCCATCCTGTGGCCACCAGGAGGCTAGCCAGAACCAGCAGGAAACGAGGATGATGACGTCACCAGAAGCCGAACAAGAGAGATCACTGGAAGGAAGGACAGGTGTTCAGCACACCACTGAGAAACCAGGCTACGCGCTCGGAGCTATCTGCTCCTTCAAGAGTCTCCTCTCTACTGATGCTTTATCACCAATCCTTGTTTCAATAAAAAAAAACACTTTTCCAAAAACATTTGTCATTGGGACGGAAAGTGAGGTGAAATCTTCTGAACAGGTGCACAGACAGCAAAACAAATGTTACAGGGGTGATAACCCTTCCATATGTTCTCCAAAAAGCTTAAAAATAGATTTTTTGGCTAGAGCTACACTTAAAAAATGTACCTGTTCCAAATTAGAAAAAGATTCTACTTAAGAACAAACCTACAGTCCCTGTCTTGTTTGCACCGCCTGTATACTGCTGTTCAGAGTATATAGGGCCTTTTTTTTATTTTTGGTGCGGGATTCCCCTTAAGTGGGGTGGGGGGTACCCATGCCATTTTTCTCAATGATTTTCATCCATATTGCCGGGACCAGACATTACATTAAAGGCGCAAGCAGTTTTAAATGACCATTTTTTTCCTTTAGAAATGTCATTTTGTGCAGGGACAGTTCTAAACACGGGAAACACGTGGCACGTTACAGGCATACTTTAGACACCCCCCAGGTACGATATTTAAAGGAATATATCACTTTTTTTTTTTCACTTTATGCATCATTAAAATGACTGCTCCTGAAAAAACGACCGTTTTTCAAACTTTTTTTTGCATTGATACATGTCCCCTGGGGCAGAACCCGGGTCCCCGAACCCTTTTTAGGACAATGACTTGCATATTAGCTGTTATAATTAGCACTTTTGATTTTGAACGTTCGCATCCATTGTATTTAATAGGGTTCTAAAGTTCGCGCAAACTTTCGGTCCGTTCGCAAGTTCTGGTGCGAACCAAACCGGGGGGTGTTCGGCTCATCCCTACTGGGGACCTTGAAGTAATTCAAGTCCATGTCCCCCCAAAACACACAGACTCTGGGAACTCTGTATATGCCATATTATAGTGACGGCTTCATAATGTTGGGACTCCTAGAAGATGCTGATGTCTTCAACTCCAGCCACCTGTCTGTCTGTTGTCTGCTATAATGTGTTTATTGTAAATAAGGCTAGTTTGGGCTCTAAGAGCCCATTCACACAGGGGCAACACGACTTCCAGCGCGATTTTATGAGGCAACTCAGACACGACTTGAGAATGAATCACAGCGCGACCTGGAGCTATTTACAAGGCAACTCCAAGTTGCCTGCAGGACAGGAGACATTCCAGTGGCCAATCAAACAAGAATCAGCTCTGTGGGAGGGAGGGGGAGGGAGAGGTTTGCCTGATAAATGTATGTTTTCTTCCTGGAGAGTTGTTCCTATTAAGACAGTGAGAGGCGACTCCCATTGAAATGAATGGGTACAGGTCGCCTAGGAGTCGGATTGAAGTAGTACAGGGACCTTTTTTGAAGTCGGAGCGACTGCAGTAGTGTGCATAAGGACGGCTTTATTAACTTACATTGATTTCTTCAGCCAGCGCGACCTGAGGCGACTAGGGGCGACCTGGGGCGATTTGGAGTCGGATCCAAAGACGCCCCTGTGTGAATGGGCTCTAAGAGTATTTCACTCATTGTTGTTTGTGCTAATTAACCCTGCTATTGTGTGAAGGAGTTCTGTGTTGATGTTTATGATAATGTGTATTGTATAGTCAATTGCTGTAATATGTTGGCTGATTTATGTGGGACATTATGTTATTTATATATATATATATATATATATATATATATATATATAATGTGTTTATATGTGAGTACAATATTGACCAGGCCAGATTTCAGTTGATAATTCAGTTGTCAGAGTCAACTGGATTACACATATGAAAGAGGCCAGATAACAGCTTTGATGTGTTGATCTTATGCAAGGTGTGTGAGGTGGCCTGTTAACTTAAAGCGGAGGTTCCGCATTTTCTGCATTTTCTGCATTCAATGGGGTTTCCCAATAATTAAGTACACTTACTTGTTTCATTTCCGCTAGTATCCGCTGTCCGTTTTCCTCGTAAAGAAGAAGTTATAAAATACGTTTCTCTGTGTTTCCATTTTGCTTGTGGGCATTGTGAAGCCCACAAGCAATAATTTCCTGGAGTAGCGCCGTAAACTAAAAGGTTGCCATCACAACGTGGCCGCGTCATTGAAAGTTCACGCCCCGTTGTGATGGTATGCACAATCTAAATAGAGACGCCCTTGTCACGTGACCGGCGTCACGTCGTATGTGAAATCTCTCGAGATTTCGCAGCACTGCATACCACAATGTATTTTGTATCACACTGCAGCCAAGTCCCACATTGCATTGCGGTGCCGGGGAAAGGCTTGGAAACGCCTACTCCCGCGGGAGGGAATCCCGGAAGTCACTTTATGAAAGGCAAATACAAGGTATTTATATATGGGGGGGAAAAAAATGTTGTGCCTTTTGATGATGTACATATTACAGCGGTTGTGTTACAGTATAGTTGTGACTTTGGGTGAACCTCCGCTTTAATTGAAGGGTGTTTGTTGACCAAAGGGCCAAACAGGATTTACTACACATATCAAGGGGACTTGTTTATGTCAATATGCAAGACTCCAGGGCGAGTCAAAACGGTGTTCAGGCCACCTTTCATATCTGTAATCTAATTGCATATGTCAAAAGAGAGCTTGTTAATGTTATTATGCAAGAATGCAAATGATGGCTGTGGTCGTCTCCGGCTAGGTGGGGGGTCATTCTTAGTCATCCTGAATGACAGAGTGTAGATCAAAGACAGCCAATCAAATTGCTCAGTCATTCAATAGATAAGCCATATAAGCTGATATTCCGTCTGCTAGTCTTGTCACTCTGCATGGATAGGTAGGCATAGGTCTCACTCTGAATTATATATATACTCTGTGGATTGGGTCATCTGTGCAAGTATTGAACTTTGTTCTGTATTGGAAGTCAATAAAGTGCACTCTCTGGAGAACGTGGGTGATGCTGCGGAAACATAACTTATATCATCATACTAATACTTAAACATCAATTATCTACTGGAAACCACTATACAAGATCGCTACATCAATGAGCTATATTTGTGTGAGATCTCAAATAAAGCAGGCTATTCCTGATGTACTCCAATACTGATGTTGTCTGGTTCTTGCGGGTTACTATAGAGTGTGGGACGTTCTGTTACAGGGAGCATGTACAGGAGAGGAGTGTAGAGGGTATGATGGGGACAGTATGTAAAGGAGAGGAGTGTGGAGGGTATGACGGAGACAGTATGTACAGGATAGGAGTGTGGAGGGTATGATGGGGACAGTATGTACAGGAGAGGAGATTAGCGGGTATGACGGGGACAGTATATACAGAAGAGGAGATTGGCGGGTATGATGGGGACATTATGTACAGGAGAGGAGTGTGGAGCGTATGATGGGGACAGTATGTACAGGAGAGGAGTGTGGCAGGTATGACAGGGACAGTATGTACAGGAGAGGAGTGTGGAGCATATGATGGGGATAGTATGTAAAGGAGAGGAGTGTGGAGGTTATGGCAGTGGCAGAATGGGGAAGGATTTCTTGCAGTGTCTATGGGGTGACCAGGGAGCGACGTTGGAAAGATAAATGAAGGAAAGTGACTACAGGATAGGAGTGTGGAGGGTATGATGGGGACAGTATGTACAGGAGAGGAGATTAGCGGGTATGACGGGGACAGTATATACAGAAGAGGAGATTGGCGGGTATGACGGGGACATTATGTACAGGAGAGGAGTGTGGAGCGTATGATGGGGACAGTATGTACAGGAGAGGAGTGTGGCAGGTATGACAGGGACAGTATGTACAGGAGAGGAGTGTGGAGCATATGATGGGGATAGTATGTAAAGGAGAGGAGTGTGGAGGTTATGGCAGTGGCAGAATGGGGAAGGATTTCTTGCAGTGTCTATGGGGTGACCAGGGAGCGACGTTGGAAAGATAAATGAAGGAAAGTGACCATGGAATGATGTCCCTCAGCTGGGGGGGGGGGTAGGAAGCTGCTTTGAGTGATGTCTGTCATCTGAATGTATGAAGTGGACTGGGGTGATGCAAGCTGGGGGCAGTTGGGGGCTGAGAAATGGTCAGTTAGTGATGTCTATAACCAAAAAAAGCTCTTGTGCTCATCTACTAATATATACAACAATAAATTATACAACAGTACTACTCAATGAAAACAATCTACCCTACGAGGATGCTACATGTGCAATTATTTAAAGGGCCAAAAAGGGCCCCAGCACTGCCATATTGCCAAGCTTCCCCAGCTGCAGCTGACAAACTCAGCTTATATATATATATATATATATATATATATATATATATATATATATATATATATATATATATTGTATATGTATTTTTGGCGGGACTAATGACGTCATATAATATGGGATGGGAAGGGCCATTTGCTCTCTGGTTCTGATTGGTGGCATTTCACTTAAATACGTTTGCACGACTGCATGCACTTTTCGTATGCCTGACAAAGGGGTCCTGCGTGGCTCCGAAACTTTGCACTACACTGTTTTGTGATGTAATTTTTTTTAAATAAAAAACATTTAGACTAAATTGAACATTCCTTGTGTGCTGGTGAATATCTACATTATCATTACTAATTAAGTGCACACAATTCCATGTGAATAAAAATTGCTCTGTGCATAAATTTGTTTAAAAAAAAATATTACAGTGCTTTGTGACAGAACGATTGTGCTTTCTCCTTCATGTTCCCAGTGTACACACCGCACTTTCCATATGTTGTTGACCTCTTTAACCACTTCAGCGCCGGAATATTTTACCCTCTTCATGACCAGGCCATTTTTTGCTATTTGGCACTTTAGTGAAAATATTAACTAGAATTGGCGCCCTGTGTGTGGGGATGGTAGCAAATAGCTTCCCCTTTTGAGGTGATGAAATCACCAATGGTATAAGCGAATAAAATAAAAGTTTAGGTGCTTATTTGTGTTCATGTGTGTGACAACAAATGAATGATCAATTAAACATTGCAAAGTAAATCACGTGGGTAACATAAAAACCATAAAAAAACCATAAAAAGTACATAGATCTATAAGGCGTTTAAAAAAGCAAGCTTAAAGTCCGTATGTGATAGTAATCCCAACACCAAAACAAAATAGCTCTGAATTGAAACTTCAAGTTTTTCCAACGAGTGCTCAATGGGAAGATGGCAACTCAGAGGTGTTTGACCCCTTTTTTACAAGATGGTCAAAATGTGCATTTGGAATACCAATTGATTCCACTGTCAGCACCACTCCACTCCAATGGCCCCTCGATATTTGGCTATGGTAGGAAAAATAACTCCACAAAAGACATGGATAAAAAGTCTCAAGCCGCGTACACACGGCCGGTTTTCTCGGCAAGAACCGACAAGAAAACTGCTTGCAGAGCTTTCTTGCCGAGAAAACCGGCCGTGTGTACGAGGCTTTCAAGTTTCTCATCAGGAAAACTGACCAGAATCTCGACGAGAAAAAAAGAAGACCTGCTTTCTTTTTTCTCGTCGGGATTCTCGTCGGCCTGTTTCCCGAAACCCGAGTGTGTGTACACTTACCTGTCGCCGTGGAAACCTGCGCATGCTCGAAATGACTTTGACGCATGCGCGGTAGCTTCCTAGGCATAGGTAGGGTGTAGTAAGATGGCGGCGATGGCATCGAATGTGACGAGCGCATGCTCGCCGTAGTCGATGACGTCACTGCGTTCGTGCCATTCAAAAGAACGGCGGTTCTTTTGAAAGGTACGTGTGTACACTCGGCCGGGACAAGATTCTTGTCAAGAATCTCGTCAGAAAAAACAACGGGTTTTTCCCTGACGAGATTCTCGGCCGTGTGTACAGGGCTTCATAGTGTAGTATATTTACTTGAATGTTTTAAAAGCAGTAACAAAATAGATTGCACTCACATGATCATGATAAAGTGCCTGGCCTGGCACTAGGTAAAACAGCGTGTGCAGATATGGCTTGGTTTCCGGCGGTGGCGTGCTGTTCACGTCTCGCTCTGGATCAGGGGAGGGCTGGCGGCCTTAGGCCTGGGGGGCAAGTCCAGTCAAGTGGCCCAATGAACCGCCGAATCAGCTCACCATCAATGGCCCACCTGGTTTTTCAATGCAGCCTCGCCAGTGCTTATCAGTGCAGCCAACTCCAATGCCCATCAATGAAGCCTGATCACTGGGGCAGGTTACATGGGGTGTATGGTGGGGGAGATGGGGAGTCAGCTAGGGGTTTCAGGGTCTCTCACCTGTTGTGGAGATTTTTATGGAGATGTATTTAATATGTATTGTCATAGTGTCACCCAGTGTTAGTACTTCCGCAACCCGCTCTAAAAGAGCTGATTGGGGTAGTCTGAGGCTGGTTGAATCCCGTCTGATAGGGGAAAACGTCTTGAGGTTGGAGTGTAATGTTTGCAGGGTGCGGATATGTCCACCAACGGGGGCCCTCTGTGCATTAGCATGGACGATCGTTAGGGAGGGGATGTGCTCGCTCTGCAATGACATCATTGGTTATAGGCAGATGCGCGCTCTTGTCTCTGCTATGTCTGATCAACATTGGTTGGAATTCATAGCGTGCGTCTGCAGATAGCCTCCCTCCCCCATTCAATAATAGTATAATCTTAATATGCGTTATTCTATGGAATAGCGCAGAATAAGGATTCCTATCAACGGTAACTTTAGCCATCCTATGTTATTGTATTCATGTATGACATCTCCTGTTGGAAGGAATGTCCAGGTATTGCCATTTTCCTTGTATGGTCATTTTCCTGTGAGGAAGGAACATCCTGTGAGGTTCCCGCCCATGTGGGAGGGGATTGGTTGCTGCAGCCAATCACCTCCTGTGTGAGATCTTTTGAGTTTAATAAAAGCCTATGATTAGGCGTCGGCTAGACAGTCTTTGCTGGAATGGCCTGATGAGAAGATAAGCTTTTGTGGTGCTGCCTTCTTGGGATGAATGGGAATGAACGGTGAGTGGATTTTAGCAAACTTAGACTAAAGATAGCATTATTGCAAAAAGATGAAATCTGATGTGTGCTTAGATAGCACAAGAATTATAGGCTGTGTGCTCTGTAAACAGCAGCCTGGAATTCCACAACAGAATGGCGACTCACGGTTGGGACCAATTGCGGCCTCTTTGAGCATCAGATCAGCAGAGGAGGAGAGTGGACCTGCGATGTGATTGATGCGTAAAGAGGCTGTACTTTGAAACAAACAAAAAAAAAATTGTCTTTTTGAAATCATGCTTTAAGTTTGCAGCGTGTGCATGTGTGTGTGTGATTTTGTCATGGATCGTATGCCTGTGAATTTGATTGTGTGTGGGTATGCCTGCATGTGCCTGTGTGATTAGATTGTTTGTGTGATGTAGGACATGTGTACCCATGAGTGCGATTGAAATTGTGTAAGAGATGGCTGTTTGTGCGATGTATTGAGCAGTCTGCTGACAGCCATGGCTGCTGCATTGTTCTGGTCCTTGTGAGCCATGAGGTTTAGTGGGGGAGGGGCAGGCAACATCTCAGTTACAATGGTAAAAGTTGGTGACTTTCTGTAAATAGCATGCAGGAGTTTTGTAGTGGAAACGCCCTGAGAGATAATCTGATGTACAAGCAACAATATACTGTATGTGTGTGGTGTTTGTGATTTCTATGAAAAATAGAAATGGATAAATTGTGATTTTTGCCTTTATAGGGGACAAAGACACAATTTATAAGTGTATATACTTAAGACATAAGTGTAAAAATATTTTAACAAAAGTGTTTGGTTTTAAAGTTGAAAGTTCCCGCCGCATATCCAAGTGGCCAGGCATTGCTAGAAGGCAGACATAGTATGTCTCTGCAATGGCTTGTTATGGAAGCTAAGGCCACTGTGTGTGTGAACTTTAGGTAGAGAAAAGTGGTGAATATATGAACTTAGAGAAATGAATATGTTTTTAATATTGTCATGTAACTTACATTTATTGAATGTGCTGTTTAGTTGGCCAAAGGGTCTAAGTTTGTAAGTGTACATGTGGTCCTTGTAGAGTGTAGCTGACACCTTTTTCAGTGGATTTTGATGATAATTTAGAAAAGTTTCAATGGTATAGTCAGTCTTTGTGGAGAAAAGCATTTTTGGTTCTCTAGTGAAGAGATCCTGGTTTTGGCGGGAAAAAGTAATGGCGCCATTCTTGGCTTTTGTTAACCTTGCGGTCTGCCTGCCATTTTGAGGCGCAGTTTTGTCTTAGCCTGTGGGTATCCTATAAGGGAAGGTACAGCCACCTTTCCTTTGGGTGTGATGATATGTGACCATACTGTGGCATTCGTCAGCTATGTTGCTGATAGAATTTCTCAGTTTTTGATGTTTAGTGCGAATTGGGTAGTGCGGCCTTTTTAACCTGCTGGAGGCCATTTGTGTTTGTCTTTGTGTGGGGGAACCCATGTGGTGTTCATTGTGACGTCCCATGCTGGTTTTGGTGGGAAAAATTGCATGCGTCAATGGCGCAATTCTTGTTGTCCATGAGGTGCTGTGGTGGGTCATCCACCATTTTGTAGTCCTGGCTTGTCGGCCATTTTGAGAGACGTTTACAGTTTGAGATAGGAAGTTCCAGTTTAGCAAACACGACTCCTGAATATGCTGTATTGGCATTTGTTGATCGGCGCAGTTTTCTTATGTTTTATGCGTTTACAGTTTGACCTGTGCACTGCTGGGAAGAGTAGTGAGACACCAGGGGGACATACTGAGAGACTGGTTTTTGTTTAATGAATTCGCTGGTTTAAATTGTTTTTCTAAGCATTGCCTTTTGAGTTGAGTAGAGTGGTATCTTGAAATAGCGCGGTCTTACCCCGAGGGGCCACAACGTGCTTGCGGACACACGCACATGCTGGGGCCTATTTATGTATGGGATCTGGCTGACCTACCAGCAGTTGGAGTGTGGGAGGAGGCCAACGCAGAGACAGGGACAACATGCAAACTCCATGCAGATGGTGTTAGGAGAAAGGTTTCTCTGTTTTCAATTAAGTGAATGTAAGCTATTGCAGGGTCAGCTGACTTTGCAGTATATGCGCGGCGTTTTTTTTGCATTGGATTTTGGTTTTAAGAAAAACTTCACTTTACACTGAATTTTGATAGATTGTAAGACTAACAGAGTTTTTGTACAATGATGTGTTTTTATGTTTAAATATTTGGGAGTTTCCCAGAGAGCAATTCATTTTTTTGGAACTTGTACTGTATAGCCATCTTTTGGCAGGAGTTTGAATTTTGAGTCCCAACTTATGGTCTGACTTCCAGGGATGTGTGGGTCAGGGGGGATTCCCTCCCATTTGCAAAGGGGGGGTTTATTCCATCATTTCCTTGACAAGGTTTTAAATGGTTGAAATATATATAATGTGTAGCCATGGATTTTTTTTTGAAGACTTGATAGACAAGGCGATTATGGCTAACGCCTCCCCTCCCCCTCCCCCTCCCTCTTCCTGAACAATTGATATGTAAATAAACCAGTTTGGTTTTTTAAGAGCTGAGCATAACCGGAAGTTTCTTTTCAGCATTTATATATCAGCAGAAAGTTAGTGAGAGGAGCTTGGGGTTTTTAAAGGTGAGCAATGAGATTTGTGTTTGGAAGGAAAATGGAAAGCATTTTGGCGTTTAAAAGTGTTTTATATTTCGTTCCAGTTTTGTGAAGTTTTGTACTGTAATACAGTTTTGGGTAGAGAGAAAAACAGGGGGTATCACCATTATTTTATCATCTAGATACAGAGAGAAGCCACATTGTTCTGCAGGTGGTAAACTGGCGTAAGTGTTCTGTGAGGTTTAGTCTGACAACGCAGTGTATGGGTGTATAGCAGAAAATGCTTGTGTATGCATGCACTGTGAGGGGTAGAGGCCTAATTCGGGGGTTGATCGGTGGTTGTTGCTGTAGTTCCAAAAGTGTTGGGACAACAAGCCATAGAGTTGACGCCTCGGTTAGGGTTTCTAGTTGGAGGACTTGACCATATAGTGGTTGTAGTTCTGCAATTCACCGTATAAGAAGACACCGGGCGGTGATCTCCGAAATGGGTGCAATGGTTTAACCTGGACGCAGGTTTAAGACGATAAGCCGATTCGAATCGCCATGGACACAAGGAGGTCTGTGAAAAGGGAAGGAATGGAGGCTTCCCATAGTCAGACGGTCACACAGTGCACGAAGCCTAGTTTTGGGGCAAAGGCCTTTGAACCCCAAAAAGATTAACATAGGTGGTCCAAGGATACTATTTTGGGTATCCCTCTGGAGTGGATGTAGTTGAGCTGCGGCTTCAGAAATCTGTAATGATGAGGAACGGTGGCTTATGCCCGTTTGTTTGAACTTTGTATGGCTGGTCCATGCAAGCTTCTCGAGCTGCTCTCATGGTTGTCCCATTGTATTTTTTCCTATTGCTGAAAGAGTGAAGGTAGAATTCTGGCTGTTTTTGTTTTTTTGATTTTTGGTTTTGGAAACTATGAAGTATCTCCCCCACATTTGTATCGGAATGTTTGTATGTAGTAACGTGAATATGTTCGAACTTACCGCGGCGATCCTCCGATGCGTCGCGGCTGTTGTATTTTTGTAGGAACGGGAAAAGTAAGGGTTACAGAGGGTTTTGTTTGAATCGGTTTTGAAAGAATGTCATTGACAATTTACCAATGTACAGGAATGTCATTATTGTTTTACCATTCTTTGCAGGTTAAATATGAAGGATAGAGTAATGATTTTGCTTATAAGTATTTTTCAGGTCCAAGGAGTTTGTACACAGAGAACAGGTGTATGTAGACAGCGGTACATATGGATAAATATGAGTCTAAGGCGGTAAAAGTATCATAGGCTATTTCATTGTTTCTTTTTTCCTGCACCACACATTTCTTCCTTCAGTCTGTAATGAGGAAGAAAAGGGGGGAGAAGTGATAAATGTAAGAGTGACAGTTTTTTTTCAAACTAATAATAACCTCTGTAATTCTAACCAAGTTTGTGCCAAGACTGTCTTTCTTTGATAGAATTTGAATCGGCAAGCAGCAGTCTGGTGAAGTAGGTTCCCATCCCAGAGGCTAAGAACCTTTTGTCAGTGGTTCCAGGTATTGTAAGCCACACACAGGTTATGCAGTGACCACAGTCCCGATGTCTGGGTTATTGTCATATGAGGGTTGTTTGGAGGTCAATCAAAATCAGGGTCGTACTCTCCTCATTAGCTGTCACTTATATTCTCGGCTGATGGGGTGGGTGCGATCGTTGTGACATGAACTTCAAAATGTCCACCACAGGGTTCACGATTCCCTCCCGGACCCTGACTTAATAATCAGTTTACATTCTTTCCAACCAGGTGACTGGGTCATTGTAAAGAAGCTTGAGGGAGGAGACCACGCCAGCCACTGCAAGAAGCGGCTCAACCACACCAAAGAATGAGGAGTATCTTTGTTTATTTATATTTTTGTTGTTTAGTAAATTTTAGCGAGGGTAAAGATGAAAAGCATCCCAAGTTATTATGTAAAGTGTATGTCCTGACTAGCTCAGAAAGCGAACAGGACCGATGGTCTGTTCTGAGTCTTCACCGAGTTTTAGTCCCCAGCGATGACAGAGGTACATGCCATTTATGATGTTATTATGGGTATGAGGAGTTTTAGTCCCCAGCGATGACAGCGGTACATGCCATTTATGATGTTATTATGGGTATGAGGAGTTTTGACAAACTAGTGAAGACTCCAGACAGACACTTGTCAATGGAATCTAACGATGCATTTTTAGAGGGTAAAATTGGTGAGTTTTAATAGCTCTGCCTCTTGTCGGTTTGGGTATCTAGGCAGCCCAGCCCACAAGTGTGTTTGAACTTTAGTTTGGTGTTTATGTGGATCTGCAGCTTATAAAAGGTAATTCCCCCAAAGCAAGAGGTTCATGCGCGATGGTGAAGCTGTCCCAACATTTTAGGTCACGGCCGATCGCGAGGATCTGATGGCGCGGGAAATTAAGAATGGCAGGGACAGCTAGAAGGGATTTGTTCACCAACCCCGACCAGGTCTGGGCATGGGGTCCTGGATGTACAAGGTGGGGGGGGGGGCTCGGGCTTGGGATACGATTGAACAATTCTCATCCGTTAAGGATAGGGTTCTTCATGTAATTGTTGAAGCCAGAGCTGTAGCTAAGTGAAGGTTGGGAGTCTATTTTAAGGGTCTGGGAATCTTTGGGGATCTAATTTTTATTTTACAGCGGATCGTGGTTAAAGGAAGTGGGAATATATATACTCATGTCGTTTTATTTCTATTCTTTCTATGTCGTGACGAGGTGCTCCTGTTGCCTGATTTGACGCGTGACCAGAGTTTCCTTGATGAGACGCCCCGAAGCCGGACCCACATACAAGATACAGAGGATCACAGACCGATCGGCGATTACTACAGCTCACCATGTCGTGTCCTCCTTTATAAGTCATGCCCCTGAAGAGTAGAGTCTACATGTCAAGCCGTGTTTTCCTTTTTATGGACTAAGGACTGATTCATTTCCAGGTGTAAGAAGCAGATCAACTCTCATCGAGGGACACATGGGGTGCATATGACAAAAAAAGGGAGGACTGTTGTGGAGATTTTTATGGAGATGTATTTAATATGTATTGTCATAGTGTCACCCAGTGTTAGTACTTCCGCAACCCGCTCTAAAAGAGCTGATTGGGGTAGTCTGAGGCTGGTTGAATCCCGTCTGATAGGGGAAAACGTCTTGAGGTTGGAGTGTGATGTTTGCAGGGTGCGGATATGTCCACCAACGGGGGCCCTCTGTGCATTAGCATGGACGATCGTTAGGGAGGGGATGTGCTCGCTCTGCAATGACATCATTGGTTATAGGCAGATGCGCACTCTTGTCTCTGCTATGTCTGATCAACATTGGTTGGAATTCGTAGCGTGCGTCTGCAGATAGCCTCCCTCCCCCATTCAATAATAGTATAATCTTAATATGCGTTATTCTATGGAATAGCGCAGAATAAGGATTCCTATCAACGGTAACTTTAGCCATCCTACGATATTGTATTCATGTATGACATCTCCTGTTGGAAGGAATGTCCAGGTATTGCCATTTTCCTTGTATGGTCATTTTCCTGTGAGGAAGGAACATCCTGTGAGGTTCCCGCCCATGGGGGAGGGGATTGGTTGCTGCAGCCAATCACCTCCTGTGTGAGATCTTTTGAGTTTAATAAAAGCCTATGATTAGGCGTCGGCTAGACAGTCTTTGCTGGAATGGCCTGATGAGAAGATAAGCTTTTGTGGTGCTGCCTTCTTGGGATGAATGGGAATGAACGGTGAGTGGATTTTAGCAAACTTAGACTAAAGATAGCATTATTGCAAAAAGATGAAATCTGATGTGTGCTTAGATAGCACAGAAATTATAGGCTGTGTGCTCTGTAAACAGCAGCCTGGAATTTCACAACACACCTCAGCGATCTCAGCTCAGCAGGTCCTTGCACGCCACAGTCTCCTGGGGGGTAACGCTCCTGATCCTGGGGTCAAGTTGCAGCCAGCGCCCAGCCCTGCAGCCCTGCGTTCCGACTCCCTGGCACGCCCTGCCTCTGTCTGCTTCCAAGAACCCGGTCCCAGGGAGTTGTAGTTTCCTCTGCGCTGCTGTGTTTTCCACCCACCGGAAGCTTGAGCGTGGACTACAACTCCCGGAATGCAACAGCTAGTGGTCGGGCGCCATGGCCGTGCCCCCGGCCCGACTTCCTAGACCAGAATAAAAAAGAAAATGGTAGCGGGCAGTGGCTGCCGGACATTTTGAACATAAGTTAGGGCGGCCTGGGAGGCAATTGCCACCCTGCCCCCTGGCCCAGACCTCCCCTGCTCTGGATTCTGAAGCCTGTGTGGGGTATCAAACGGGACCCGGAAGTGACAGACCCTCTGCTTCGATGTACGTTTCGCCATGCTTAGCATCTTCAAGAAGTGACGACATGCCGCTTCCTGCTTCCTTTTATAGGGATAGGATGGTTTCTATTGGTGGGACTACTCCAGAAAGGAGGAGGGGACAAATGTTTATTGTGAATTTTGCCTCTAGGGATGCCAATCCGCACACTCTGTCAATACCACAAAAAACTTACCAACTATATACCACTGCTAGTTATACGGAAAAAAATGTGTATACCATATTGATACATTATTGCAAAAGATACAATACTTGCAATAAAAACAATGCGTATAACATCTAAAAATGGGTGAATTCATTTTAGCCTACTAAATGGAACGATTTTCTAGTTGGCGCCATCTAGTGGAGAATGACCAAACGACACCAAATGACAAATCTATACCTAAAAATTAATCAAGTAAATAATGGATAAGTGTAATCCAGTAATATGGATGATCATGAAAAACTAGAGTATTAATAAGGAAAAGGAATAAAAAACATCCCCATTTTTATGCACCAATTACAAAATGGGTGCTAAATTTGTCAATAATCAATAGTTAGTAATAAAACATTTGAGGTCAATATCTATATTTAATCCCATAGGTTGAAGTTATTGAAGTCTATATATTCATTCTGTTTCCATTTGGGATACCTTCTTTGTCATATCTTTGTCTAATTGGATAAACTATGGGGTTTGAATCCCTTTTTTATGTTATCAATATGCTCCCCTATCCTTTTAGCCATAGTCCTGGTGGTTCTGCCAACATATTGGAAATTGCATGTGCACATTAAGGAAGATATCAAAGACATCCCCTTTACCAAAAAGAGAAAAGTTAAAGAAACTAGAGAAGCAATCCAAAAATTTGAAAAAAATAAAAACATAGTAATAAGACCGGCGGGGAGGGGGGGGGGGTCTGATAATCCTCAAGAAAGAGGACTACATTGCTGAAATGCAGAGAATAGTACAGAATTCGGCCACCTATAAAAAAACTTCTGGGTAATCCAAAAAGCCTCCTTTTCCAAATTGATCAATAAGAGTTCACAAACAGGGATACTTAACAAAAAAGAAGAAAAATATCTACTACCTAAAGTTCCAAAAATCCCAGTTATATACCAAATTCCCAAGATCCATAAAAATAAGACCACTCCTCCAGGTAGACCCATAATTAGTGCTATTGATTCCCTTTATTCAAGACTTGGGGAATACCTAGATATTTTTTTACAACCAATATCCACTTAGGGGTATGGCCTACCTCAAAGATAGTAAGGAGCTTATCAAGATGACCAAGTAGCCACAATGGATTTTGAACCTCTTTATACCAATATTAGTCAACAGGATGCCCTTGGTGCCCCACGTTGGGCATTTCAAAAATACTCAAACCTAAAAAAAATAAAAAAAATTTGGTTGAAACTCTGGAAACAGCAATGACCAACAACTATATGGAATGCGGGAGACATTTATAACCAAAAAAAAAAGGGGTGGCTATGGGGCCAAGGTATGCACCCAGTATTGCCAACATTTTTTTTAAATAAATGGGAAGAAGAATGCATTTTTACCAACAGTGGCCCTAATTAAAAATGTACCAATGATACATACACAATATAAATATTGAAAGGGTACTCAACAGCAATTGGAAATGTTTTTGAAACATATGAATTCCAACAAGTATCATATTAAATTTACAAGCACTTGGCATCAGTCTTGCATCCAATTTCTGGATTTAGAGCTATTTAAGACAGGATCTAGTTTGGCAACCTGGACTCATTTCAAGGACACTGACCGCAATAGTTACATTTCAGCCTGGAGTTGCCATCACCCAAATTGGGTGAGAGCAATTGCAAAGGGACAATTTTTGAGACTTAAAAGGAATTGTGCAAGAGAGGAAAATTATATGGCCCAGACAAATATGCTTATAGGTAGATTTGTTGAAAAGGGATACAGTAAACAATTGGAACTTACGAGGGAAAAAGTTAGACAAATTGATCGTCAAATACTTCTTAGACTGAAGGTTAAAGAACCCACAGGGGACCAGTTTAATCTTGTGTTCGTCTCAGGATTTCATCTCCAATATAAAAAAGTAGAAAATATCATCAAAACACACTGGCCCCTTTTACAAAAAGACCACACTCTTAAAAAGATTCTTCCAAACAAGTTTATCTATAGAAGGGCGCCAAGGTTACGTAATATGCTGGCAACATTTTTTGTCAGACCACCTAAGAGACCCTCTACTTTCCTTGATCGAACAGGTTTTTGTAAATGTAAAAGATGTAAAGCATGTAGAGCCACTTGGGACAAAACCGGGAAAACGTCAAGCTTTTCATCAGTTATCACGGGGGATGAATATGACATTCGACAGCTCATCACTAGGGATGAGCTTCGAGTTCGAGTCGAACTCATGTTCGACTCGAACATTGCCTGTTCACATGTTTGCCGAACAGCGAACAATTTGGGGTGTTCACGGCAAATTCGAAAAGCCGCGGAACACCCTGTAAAAGTCTATGGGAGAAATCTAAAGTGCTCATTTTAAAGGCTTATATGCAAGTTATTGTCATCATAAAAAGTGTTTGGGGACCCAGGTCCTGCCCCAGGGGACATGTATCAATGCAAAAAAACGTTTTAAAAACTGACGTTTTTTCGGGAGCAGTGATTTTAATAATGCTTAAAGTGAAAAAATAAAAGTGAAATATTCCTTTAAATTTCGTACCTGGGGGGGGGGGGGGGTGTATAGTATGCCTGTAAAGCAGCGCTTGTTTCCCTTGCTTAGAACTGTCCCTGCACAAAGTGTAATTTCTGAAGGAAGAAAAGTCATTTAAAAACACTCGCGGCTATAATGAATTGTCGGCTCCTGGCAATACAGAGAAAAGTCATTGATAAAAAAAAATAAAAAATGAATGTGTGGGGGTCCCCCCAAATTCAATTACCAGGCCCTTCAGGTCTGGTATGGATATTAGGGGAACCCTGCGTCAAATAAAAATGACGTGGGGTTCCCCCCAAATATCCATACCAGACCCTTCATAGTTACATAGTTACATAGTTAGTCAGGTTGAAAAAAGACACAAGTCCATCCAGTTCAACCATAAAAAAAAAAAAGAAATATCGTACAATCCCATATACCCAATTCTATACCCACAGTTGATCCAGAGGAAGGCAAAAAACCCAAGCGGGGAAAGCCGGGGGTTACCCCTATGATCTGACGATTGACCCCGCCCCCTCATATGTCAGACCCCGCCTATGTCATTGGCTGAGCGGACCTGATGGGGAACTTCCTCCACAGTGTAATAAATGAATAGACCCACCCCTTCTCACATTCCCTATCAGGTCCGCTCAGCCTTACACCCAGTGAAGGTGACCCACCCCTACGTCATTGACTGAGCGAACCTGATGGGGAACTTGAGAAGGGGCGGGATCTATTCATTTATTACACTGCGGAGGAAGTTCCCCATCAGGTCCGCTCAGCCAATGACGTTTCGTGTGGAGTGAAGACTGCAGCGTTGGACATCGGATCGCCGCGGGACACTGGATTACATCGCTGGAATGGGTTTTTTATTTTTTTATTTTTAATACAGGACTTTCCCAACTGTGTTTGTGTGTTTTTTTTACAATTGTTCACACTTTCTTTGTGAAATGGTAGGGGTACAATATACCCCTTACCAATTCACATAGGGGGCGGGATCTGGGGGTCCCCTTTGTTAAAGGGGTCCTCCAGATTCCGATAAGCCCCCCGCCCGCAGACCCCCACAACCACCAGGCAAGGGTTGTGGGGATGAGGCCCTTGTCCCCATCAACATGGGGACATAGTGCTTTGAGGGGTCACAGACCCCTAAAGCATCCTCCCCATGTTGAGGGCATGTGGCCTGGTATGGTTCAGGAGGGGGGCGCTCTCTCGTCCCCCCTCTTTTCCTGCGGCCTGGCAGGTTGCGTGCTCGGATAAAGAGTCTGGTATGGATTTTTGGGGGGAACTCCACGCCATTTTTTTTAAATTTGATGCAGAGTTCCCCTTAATATTCATACCAGACCTGAAGGGCCTGGTAATGAAATTTGGGGGGACCCTCACACATTTTTTTTTTCATCAATTACTTTTCTCTGTATTGCCGGGAGCCGACAATTCATTATAGCCGCGAGTGCTTTTAAATTACTTTTATTCCTTCAGAAATTACAATTTGTGCAGGGACAGTTCTAAGCACGGGAAACAAGCGCTGCTTTACAGGCATACTATACACCCCCCCAGGTACGAAATTTAAAGGAATATATCACTTTTATTCTTTCACTTTAAGCATTATTAAAATCAGTGCTCCCGAAAAAAACGGTAGTTTTTAAAACATTTTTTGCATTGATACATGTCCCCTGGGGCAGGACTGGGTCCCCAAACCCTTTTTAGGACAATAACTTGCATATTAGCCTTGATAATTAGCAATTTTGATTTTGAACGTTTGAGTCCATTGTATTTAATAGGGTTCTAAAGTTTGCGCAAACTTTAGGTCTGTTCGCAGGTTCTGGTGCGAACCGAACGGGGGGGGGGGGTGTTTGGCTCATCCCTACTCATCACCTGTGACACTAGATATGTCACTTATCTTTTAATGTGCCCATGCAATTTCCAATATGTTGGCAGAACCACCAGAACTATGGCTAAAAGGATAGGGGACCATATAGGTTTTGGGCATTGATAAGGTTCCCCAGCATGGGAGAGGCACAGATATGACAAAGAAGGTATCCCAAATGGAAATGCAAACAGAGTTGATATATAGACTTCAATCACTTCAACCTATGGAATTAAATATAGATATTGACCTCAAATGTTTTATTACTAACTATTGATTATTGACAATTTTAGCACCCATTTTGTAATTGGTATATCAAAATGGGGATATTTTTTATTCCTTTTCCCTATTAATACTCTAGTTTTTCATTATCATTCATATTACTGGATTACACTTATCCATTATTTACTTTATGCATTTTTAGGTATATTTTTAGGTATAGATTTGTCATTTGGTGTCGTTTGGTCATTCTCCACTAGATGGCGCCAACTAGACAATCTTCCCATTTGATTTTTAGGTATAGATTTGTCATTTGGTGTCGTTTGGTCATTCTCCACTAGATGGCGCCAACTAGACAATCTTCCCATTTGGTATACTAAAATACTTTCACACATTTTTAGATGTGATGCGCATTGTTTTTATTGCAAGTATTGTATCTTATGCAATAATGTATCAATATGGTATACACATTTTTTTCAATGGTTTATGGTTGGTCAATTTTGTGTGATATTGACAGAGTGTGCGGATTGGCATACCTAGAGGCAGAATTTGCAATAAACATTTGTCCTCTCCTCCATTTTGGAGTAGTCCCACCAATAGCAACCATCCTATCCCTATAAAAGAAAGCAGGAAGCGGCATGTCGTCACTTCCTGAAGATGCTAAGCATGGCGAAACGTAAGTCAAAGCAGAAGGTCCCTCACTTCCGGGTCCCGTTTGATACCCCACCAGGGTTGCCACCTCATCCCTTTAAACCCGAACACATATTAATTACACAGGTTCTGTGGCTGATTAAGGTGGTAATTAAACTCACTTAGTGCCTTATCTGCATTTAATTAGCCCCAGAACCTGTGTAATTCAAAGGTGTTCGGGTTTAAAGGGATGAGGTGGCAACCCTATACCCCACACAGGCTTCAGCATCCAGAGCGAGACGTGAATAGCACGCCACCGCCGGAAACCAAGCCATAGCCACACGCAGTTTTATCAGTTTAATATGTGAGTGCAATCTATTTTGTTACTGCTTTTCAAACATTCAAATAAATATACTACACTATGAGACTTTTTATTAATGCAAAATAATTGCATTATTTTTCACTTTTCCATACATATTTTTCACATACCTTTATACATTTTTTCCAGAACACAATATTTGCAATCATCCTCACACATGTGGGATGTGTTGTGGCGATCGGGCATGCTTTGTGGATGTTTTCTTGGCTGGGGCGGGGTTCCTTGCCTCAGCTCCAGAACAGACAACTATTTTGGGGTCCCATCTTCCTCAATGCTAGCCAAGCACAGTGCTTCAGCCGACCTGTGAGTACAGACTTCTCTCTCCCCATGAGGTATTTTCCCCTTAGGGGTAGAACATAATAACTAATACTACATATCCATTTGTATTTACAGTTTACTTCTGTACCCAACTCCTGATGATTGGCATATAGCCATGAAACACGTTGAGTTTCCATGGGGTGCTCAGTCAAGTCTGGCTCATTACCTATTCACTGGCCCACATATATCTTTTATACATTCAAAATTCATTGAGTACTATGTAACTATTAATGTGTATGTGTATCTATCTGTTTTTACAGCAGCTCTGTTGCATATGGTGTACCAATGCTTGCTAATAAGAAATACCTTGTATTACATTTTATCAAGATTCATTACCTCTTATCTAACATATATGTATTCATTATGTTCATGCCATGTGTGCATGTATTAATAGCGGAACCTTGGATTACGAGCATAATTCGTTCCAGGAGAATGCTCGTAATCCAAAGCACTCGCATATCAAAGCGAGTTTCCCCATAGAAGTCAATGGAAACGAAAAAATGTCTTTCTGCATTGACTTCTATGGCATGCATTACTGCATGTGGCCAGAGGTGGGGGGTGCCGGAGAGCCTCAGAAATACTCGGAAAGGCTCGGGGACAGATCGGCTGAACTCGGAAACCTCGGAAAGGCTTGGGAACGGAGTATGTCTGAACGGCTCCGATCGGCTCCGCTGCACACCGCTATGGCTTGAATCCTGCTCGTTTTGCAAGACAAAACTCGCAAATCGAGTCAGGATTTTAAAAAAACAGTGCTAGTATTGCAAAACAGTCGTTACTCGCAACCCGAGGTTTAACTGTATATGAAAAAACTTTTTTACTTGTTTCTTACCACTGTTACATATAAATAATTGTTACTAAACCACTCTACCTCCACAAATCAATTGCCTCATTTAAAGTCCCACATTCCTTTCTTACTTTGCAGTGTTTAATTGATCATTCATTTGTTGTCACACAAATGAACACAAATAAGCACCTAAACTTTTATTTTATTCTCTGGACTACTTTAACTGGTGATTGCATGATCATGTAAAACTGTACCCATACAAAATTTATATCATTTTTTTTTCTCACACAAATAGAGCTTTCTTTTGGTGGTCTTTTATTTTTTGTGATTTTTAAATGGAAAAAACACTTAACATTTTGAAAAAAAACAATATTTTGTTTCTTTGTGCTATAAAACGTATCCAATAAAAAAAAAAATACATTTCTTCATAAATGTATTTTGCGGGGGGCGTGGCATGGAGCAGCATGCGATAGGCAGAAAATCCTTTACCGATATCCTGAGACCCTAAACACTGACATCCACCTGTCACGGACACCCTCCGGACCGGGCACCCTGCAGGAACATGTCTCCGCCGAAAAAGAATGCAGGGGCGGCTGCTAAGCTGGCTCAGTATCGCCACGTGGAGACGGATCCTGTGGACCAAGATGGCGCCGCCGCACAGGAGGAGGTGGTAACAGATACGGCCAGACTCCTGGAAGCCATAACAGCCTGCCAAGACGCAGTTACATCCTGCCAGACCAACCTCACAGAGCAGATTGAAGAGGTAAAGGTGGACTTTTTTTGGTCAGACAGGACTTCCAGAAACTCAGGGAGAGGGTTACGGAGGCTGAGACCCGCTTGAGTACAGTGGAGGATTCCCTCCCCCCTCTGCAAGTCTCCACTGAAGCTATGCAGCTTCAGGTGAACCAACTCCTGCAAAAGCAGGATGATATTGAGAATAGACTTCGCAGGTGTAACCTCCGCTTCATTGGCCTGCCAGAAGGGGTGGAAGGGAGAGACCACCCAACATTTCTTGAGACACTGCTTTCTGATACTTATGGGAGGGATGGGAGAAAAAGAAACCCTGGACTGCCGCACTCTGTATAGACAGTTATTTATTCCAAAATTTCAGGTAAAAAATCCAAATTCAAAATAAATCCATAAATCCAAAACAACAAATGCAGATGGTGTGCATGCAGGGAAGGGTGGCTAACGCGTTTCACGTCACGAATTGACGCTTACTCATAGCTAAGGAGTGTGGGAATCAATAGAGGTATAAATGAAAAATAAAGTAACTTTACACCAATCAGTACTGAAAGAACACAGCTGACTGGGATAACCTTATGTTTGATTCCGACACTCCCAAGAAAGGGTGAGGGGGGAAGGGAATAGCACTCTTTTGAAGACCATTCACAAGAATACAAAATTACAAAATGTGTATAAATTATAAACTAAACACTTAATGCTTAAACATAGACACACCAAAGTGTGTCTATATTATTTAAAGTGAATGAATATGACAGTGATAAGTATGAATGTCAATTAATTAAGTTCAAAAAATGAACGAAAAAATCTTTTTAAATGAAAAAATAAATGAAAAGTGAAAGAATAAAAATGTTTTTTGGAGATGGTGAGCCATAGATGTAAATATATTCATGTATGTGAAATAATTATTATGTGATATTCATGTGAATTGAAATAATAATAATAGTAATTTACAAATACTCCAAAAAACCATGATGATGAATTAATTAATAAATAATAAATAATAAAATTTAAATGCACAAAATGTGCACAATGCGTGCTACTGCCAAACAGACTGTGTGACAATTACATAGGGAAATGTGAAGAATGATAAATATGGATAAATAAATGATAAGTGATCATGAAGGAGATATATGTGTGTGTATAAAGTGTAAAGAAATGTCCATGTATGAATGTCTATAAATGTGCTATATAACATGATATAATCCACCTTGTAATGGGTCAATGGATATAATACAATATGCCATAGAACAAAATAAACATGGATAAATCAATAAAATTTAAATAAATATCATGTGTGAATATATGCATTTACCGGAGACACATGTCTCTCCTGTATGCACACATGAACCTTGGACTTTCAACTTTAAACATAAACATAAATAAGAAATGTATAATAAATGAGTATAAGAATGTACAAAGATATGCACGATAATATACAATAAAATCATGCAAGGGGGTACATGAAAATGTGTGTAAGGAAATTCGGATGTTCAGATCCATATAGGGAAATGGTATTGAACCACACACAATACTATCTAGCAGGATGACCATGCATCTTTGCATAGATGTACCCTCATCTCTGCGGTTTAAGATGTAAACCCAATATTCAAATAATGATAAAATCATGATATTAACCTTAATTGTCAAGGGAATCTGTTAAAATAGTGTGTATGCACATGTCAATCACCGCACTTATCCAAAATTAAAAATTAAATAATATATGAACATATAAAAGTGTGCATGGTGGCCGGGCATGTGCATAGACACTATGGTACCTAAGTACTGGAAGCCGATGCTCATAATCACGGAATTTCAAATATGTATTAAGAACGGAATTACTATTAGTCCGAGGACTGGTAGTTGATAATAGCTCGAAAATTGTCGTTGTGGTGTATGGGCATTTATAAAGAAACAAAAATGTAAAAAAATGTAAAAAAAAAAAAAAAAATTTTATCAAAATATAATATCAAAAATTGAAAAAAATCAAAAGGATATTTTTATCCTATATAGATATATTACATTAGAGTTATGTCCATACAAACACGGCGACAAATGATTGGAGTAATTGGCCATCATTAGTTTGAAAAAATGAAAATAAAAAATGTTTACAAATATGTGTTTACAAATATGTGTACACAAAGAGAAGGTAGATGTAAACAGAGGTAGAACAGATACAATGATGCTTGGCCTCACAATGATTGATCTCCAAAAATCCTCTGGAGGACAAGAAACACCAATGATACTCATTAGAAAAAAGGGACAGGACACTGTGCAGACAGGCTCATGTTTCAAGTCCAACGCACCAAAGGACAGGATATGTACTAAATTTGCAAAATTCCAATGCAATAAAGCACATCCTTGCAAATTATGCTATAAATCTCAAAAAAAAAAAAGGGGACAGGACACTGTGCAGACAGGCTCATGTTTCGAGTTGGAAAAAAAAAAGGGGGTCCTCTGTGCGAAAGTCTTGAAAACAAGTTATGGGGGAAAAAAAAGGGGGACAGGACACTGTGCAGACAGGCTCATGTTTCGAGTTGGAGAAAAAAAAAAAAAAGGGGACAGGACACTGTGCAGACAGGCTCATGTTTCGAGTTGGAGAAAAAAAAAAAAAAACTATATGCCCAAAGATGTGCATGTGTGGACCATGAAAAGTGCGAAATATGAATGCAATAATGCATAATTTCGCAACTGCAGTTGTAAATTATGGAAATAAATGACAAAAAAATGCTTTTTGTTCAAATTGTGAAGACAAGCAGTATAAGGAAAAACCAACACTAAATGAGAGGATCATTGTAACAATGAAGCAAGTTATCATGATAACTTATATGCTATTCATATGGGATGCATCTTCACAGGTAATTTAATAAAAATGTGATACATCCCATTCATAATTTAACCCTGTGGGGCGTCTAGTGTCTAGTAGGAAGATCCACCGAACTTCTTGTCTGCATAGTGTATTAAATTTGTCCCCACCCCTAATGGGTCTGGTGATCATTTCCACTCCCTGTATAGTGAGGCTAGAGGTGTTTTTATGATGAACCTCGTTCCAATGTCGTGCTACGTTGGTCATGTGGTCCTTATCAATATCGTAAAGATGATCGTATAACCGATCTTTGAGGCGTCTGGTAGTTCTCCCAATGTATTGTATGGAACACTGTGTACATGTGATGGCATATATGATGTAGCTAGTGTTACAATTGATGAAAGAATCTATCTTATGTGTTTTGCCAGTCGACATGGATGTAATAGTGTCACCTTTCTGTATGAATGGACAATAAACACAGTGTGTTCCCCCACATTTAAATGTCCCTTTAAATGATAACCAGTGGGAGGTGCGCATGCGCGGGGACTCGGAGAAGGACGTGTGCTGACCGAGCTCCCGGCACCCCGACCCACCAGAGCTAACGATAGCGCAGGCACTGAGGTCCGTGAGCCAGGACCGATCCCACACCAGTCCCGAAGTGGCGATGAACCGTAGGGCACAGGGGCAGCCGCGGAAAGGACACGATACGCAAACTACAGCCCAGAAGAGAGCAGGGCCTTCCCCTACAGCACAGCCGCGATCCAAGATGGCGCCGGGTAAGCCAGACACACGAGGCAGCACGGCAGCAGCCAGATCCGACGGCGCTACACAGAGAGGAGACAGGCAGCTAAATCTGGAGCCAACTAGGGATCCATTCTCCTCACAATCCTCGGGAGAGGTGGAGACCGGACAGCGGGGTGAGTCACTATCACATCCCCCATCCCCAGCCATATACGCTGATAGACATGACTCTCCAAACTCCCCTGCCTCCCCTGCCTCCTCCATGGATAGGAACATGGCAGACTTAGCAGAAGTCCTCATTAGCCAATCCAGCCAATCCAGCCAGGATATGCCAATTCCCCAGCTCTCACACTATTCCCCTGATGCTGTACTGTTGGGCAGATTCTCCACCATGCTGCAGCAGGAGCTCTCTAAGGCCTGCACATTAATCACCACTGACCTGAAAAAAGACATCCATAGCTTGGGAGAGCGTTTTGAGCTAATTGAAACCAAAGTGGATGGAGCCATCAAAAGGGTCAACCAGAACTCAGCCATGGTGACAGACCTCCAGGATAGATTAGAAGAGGCATTCACAAAAATTGAAGATTTGGAGAATCGTTCTCGTAGGTACAATGTCCGCGTGCGTGGCCTCCCTGAAACTCACACAGATCTAGAGGGGGCTGTAAAAGACCTGATGAAAACCCTTATCCCTGATATAGCCAACCACCACATGGAAGTTGATCGCGTTCACCGAGCACTGACAGCCCCAAGGGCCGACGGCCTACCACGAGACATTATTGTTAAGCCACATCACTACCGCATTAAGGACAAGATGATGCTTGCGGCTCGCAACAGGCCGGACCTGTCGCTATTTGGAACACCAATACAGCTCTTTACAGATTTGGCGCCATCAACGGTCCAGAAACGCAGAAACCTACGGCCATTACTCCAGCAACTTATGGCCAAACAGATTAAGTATCGATGGTCGTTCCCTTTTAAGTTATCATTCACTTACAACGGAAAGTCCCACTCCTTTTCCACGTTCCAAGCAGGCGAAGACCTACTGCTTAGTCTCGGCATCATTGCACGGGACTCTCCGACTCCGATTTCATCTCCCCCTCGTCTGGATCATCGTCCCCTCTCCCCGATATGGCAGGATCGCACACGCTCACAGGCCAGAAATGCTCGCCGGAATACCTGAGTATTATTGCTCTTCTCTCTTTTTGCTTTTTTGCCCCCTTTTGGGAACTGTTAGTGCTTGATTGCACGGATATGGCCTGGGCCCATGGTGGACTATGGGCCTGATGGGGCCATCGTTACCGTTCACAGTTCACAGGTTACAAAGTCACGGGTTACAAAGTTACTGGAGTTCCTGGTTCTTCGGACTGGCTGCCAGCCGAATATTTTACAACCCCGACGGGCCCAACCTGGTCGAAGAAATTTTGCTTTTTGCTTTTTAGCAGTCTGGGGGCCTTAGTCGGACCGCAATGTGTTCCCCTGTTGGGCTGTGGCTCGGGGGCCGGAACGACCGATGGGGACCCTTCCGGCCCCGGCGCCACTGGCCTTGGGAATGCATGTTCTTATAGACAGCCTGTTATGTTAAAACTGTATTGATTGATTTTGTCATTTCCGATATGACCTCGAATAGCCTGCTCGTACAGAGTGTAATCATATTTGGGTCGGGGTGGTCATGCTTGCCACCCAACTGCAAGACTACCTATCCTACGACAAGGATGGTACCCTTGCACCTAATTTGCCGGATGTTGTCTCCGGCAGGGGTTATTCCCCATTCCTTCATTCATCAGCTAGGATTGAGTTATATTGGTTGTTTGGGCCTAAGGCCTATGTATATGTTTTTTTGCTTTTATTTTTGTTTCTCTTCTTCTCTAATGCCTTTTCCTTCTCTCCCTTCCCCCTCTTTCTTCGGAGCCTCGGTTCAGCGCCCTTCCCTTATGTCATGGTCTGAGAGGTCACATAGCCAAACAGTCATCATCATCGGGACCCTTCTCGCTTCATTCATTATGCAAGGTAAGAGTGCTCTGCCCTACCACGATGGCCACCACATATAACACAGACTATTCGATAGTTAGCCACAATGTACATGGATTTAACTCCCCTACTAAAAGAACTAAGGCTTTCCAGTTTTATCATAAACAGAAGGCTGAAGTCCTGCTATTGCAGGAAACTCATTTCTCCAATGTCTCAGCGCCCCGTTACCTTAATGGGAAGTATCCACAGTTTTACTTGGCAGGGGGTCGGGAAAAGAAGGGCGGTGTAGCCATCTGCTTTTCGAAACGGACCCCCTTTACCCCCATCGCTATCGTTAAGGACAAGAGAGGTAGATATATTATGGCAGTGGGGCGGCTCCATGACCAGGAGGTGTCCTTTATATCATACTATGCCCCGAATACTGGACAGCCGGAATTCTTTAGCAAAATGCTGAAGATTCTTATGCCCAAAGTCCAGGGTCAGGTCATTATGGGAGGCGATAGTAATATTCCCTTGGACAGAATTATGGATAAATCTGACTCCTCTAGACCAACATTGAAACGCCCACCGACTGGAAGCAGCAAGGTTGCACGTCTGTTTCATTTCTATGACCTCATCGACGCCTGGCGAGAAAATAACCCTACGGTCAGAGACTTTACACACTTTTCACAAGCCCATCATACTTACTCGAGGATAGACCACGTTCTAGTACGTACGCCTTTGCTACCATTTATTAAGTCGGTTAAGATTTTATCTACCCCTTGGTCTGATCATTCCCCGATAAAACTCTCTACTTCAGGGCTATGGACTAAATCTAGACCCTCCCCGTGGAGACTTAATGTGAGCTTGCTGAATGACCCTACAATCTTTTTAGAGATTCAAAAGGAAATACAGGAATACTTTAGACTTAATAAGGCATCGGACACATCCCCCGCAATTAACTGGGTAGCTCATAAAGCAGCGATTAGGGGCATATTGTTACAAGTGGCAGCCAGGATTAAACGCAATAGGGAACAGGCAAATAAGATTCTGGAAACTAACTTAGATAACTTACTTAGTGAACAGCACAGAAATCCCCTGGTAGATATAAGGCATAAAATTGATGAGGCTCGACTAGCACTAAATCTTAGCTTGACTACTCAAGCGGAGAAACATATTAGTTGGTCTAAGCACAGGTTCTATACGATGGGTGATAAACCTACCACAATGTTAGCTAGAAAACTGGTTCCTCGACCGTACACACCAACTTTGCCTAAACTACGACTATCCACGGGCCTAACCTCCCAGAACCCCGAACGGATAATTGGAGAATTTCACAAATTTTATGCTAAGCTGTATGGAGTGCAGGACAAGTTCGATTCATCTGAAGCGAGCACATTCTTTCGCGACTTACAGCTGCCTAAATTGACACAAGCCCATGCGGAACTGATGGACAGTGCTCTTACAGAGCCTGAAGTCAGGACTGCAATCAAAACCCTACACCCTACCAAGGCCCCTGGGCCAGATGGATTCCCGGGTCACTACTATAGGAAATATCACGATCTTCTGGCCCCACATCTCTGTACTTACTTTAATGACCTGAGAAGCGGCAGCAAGCTCCCCAGCCATGAAAATGTAGCCTATATAAGTGTTATCCC
Organism: Rana muscosa; assembly: GCA_029206835.1. Taxonomy (NCBI): domain Eukaryota; kingdom Metazoa; phylum Chordata; class Amphibia; order Anura; family Ranidae; genus Rana; species Rana muscosa. The sequence continues at coordinate 930,576,414 of CM055118.1, read as the reverse complement.
GAAACCAGGAAAGGACCATACAGACTGTTCCAATTATCGCCCAATTTCTCTGATCAATACGGATCTTAAGATTCTAACCAAAATACTGGCCCAGAGACTTAATACTTTTCTTCAGTGTTATATCCATCCTGACCAAGCAGGTTTTGTCCCGACAAGACAGGCATCGGACCAAACCCGCCGGATAATTAACCTTATCTCGGCGGTTCGGTCTGATTGGGATGGAAAGGGGACTAGGAGGGGAATGTTACTTTCATTGGATATCCAGAAGGCGTTCGATTCTATCTCCTGGGACTATCTTTTTGATGTTCTCACACGCTTTGGATTTGGGAGACGCTTTCTGGATCTCCTTCACATATTATATGATTCCCCCAGTGCCTCGCTAATGCTCAGAGGATATACATCCCAAACATTTCCTATCAGGAGAGGAACTAGACAGGGCTGCCCGTTGTCGCCACTATTATTCGCCCTGGCGATTGAACCACTAGCGCTCAAAATTCGCGCCTGCAGAGATATACAGGGCATTTATTGCGGAGACTATGAACACAAATGTTTACTCTTTGCGGACGACTTGTTGCTGACCTTGACCTCACCGATCACATCCCTACCTAACTTGTATGCTATTTTGCAGCCTTTCTCCAACATTTCCGGGTTGGCAATTAATCATAGTAAGTCAAGAGCACTGAACTTATCTTTGCTAAGCTCCACTCAGGCTACGCTTGAAAAATCATTTCAATTCCGATGGGAATCCACAGCTCTCCCTTATTTAGGCATACAGCTGACCTCATCTATTGGTGAGTTGTACAAAGAGAATTATCCAGCCCTTTTCAAACGGCTAACAGCTGACATGGCTAAGTGGCAGGTTCACCCGCCATCGTGGTTTGGCAGACTTCACTCAATTAAAATGAATGTTTTACCTCGATTATTGTATTTCTTCCGTACCTTGCCAGTTTCATTGGCCCGTGATGACCTCAAACGATTCCAGAATAAAGTACTACAGTTTATTTGGGGTGATAAGAGACCCAGGGTGAATAGGAGCACTCTATACACGTTGAAGCGGAGAGGAGGACTTGGTCTTCCAGACTTATTAAAATATTTTTATGCTGCCCAGATAGCACAACTTACAAGGTTTCACTCCCAACAGGCACAGGCCATTTGGATGGCTATGGAATCTTATTCCTGCCGTCCCAAACCTATTTCTTATATTTTATGGCTCCCTATCAAGGAGCGACCTCCTATACTTTGCCCTACTTTATCCATGTCACTGGAACTATGGGACAGACTCTCCAGATCTCACAAATTCAAATCTCCTCATTCTCCACTGACACCTCTGCTTCAAAATAAAGCATTCACCCCGGGTCTCACTCCACTAGCGTTCGAATGGTGGACTAATAAGGGTTTTAAGTGTATTGCTGACTTGTGCGATCATAGAGGTATTCCGGCCCGAACGGACTATGGCTGACAGACATCAAATGCCTCCAGCGGAGGGTTATAGGTTCGCCCAAATCTCACATTATGTACAAACCCTGGCTCGCAAGAGCAACCTAGCAACCCAAACTCCCATGGAACATCTATGCAAAAATTATGATAAAATTAAAGGACATTTATCTGCTATATATTCGATATTGCTGAGTGTATCGACAAAGCTGACTTATATGGTCCAATGGGAGACCGACTTGCAGGAAACCCTGGATCTGGACGAATGGCATAGGATAGCCGAGACAGCATCTCGTTCGCTCGTCAATACTTCAATAATTGAGGCCAATTATAAGGTTCTACTGAGGTGGTATATGGTGCCGGTCAGACTGGCAACTTTTGTCTCAGGAGCTACCCCGTTGTGCTTTAGAGGATGTGGCCAGATGGGCACCACCTATCATATTTGGTGGACATGCCCAAAGGTCCGGAGGTTTTGGATCAGGGTGTATAATTTAGTTTACTCCCTTACCCAACTAAACCTAACTAAATCAGCTAAGCAAGCACTACTGGGGGGAGGAGATGTGGAAGCCTCCAAGTCCTGCAGGAGGCTCTTGACATTTATTTTTATTTCAGCCAAAATCACTATTGCTAGGAACTGGAAATCGGCAGCTCTACCATTCGATCAGCTTAAAGGCAAATTGTCTTGGTTGATGCTAAACGAACGCTTGACCGCTCTGGCCCAAGATAAAATGAAACTGTTTCATGGAGTTTGGGACCCATGGCTTCGTTACCTAACTAATGACCCGGGGATGTTTACAGCATAGCCTAGGGGATTAGGTTGAGATGTCTGGATGCTGAATCGGGGCTCCTCCCCCCCTCCCTCCCCCCATTCCCCCCTCCTCAACTGTCCTTTCCTTACTCTGTCTCCTTCCTTCTATTCTTTGTCACTGTCCTCTTTCCTCTCTTTTGAAATTTGTTTATTGTTTATTTTTGGAGTCAGATCCAGACCTTAGAGGTTTGTGCTGCTCCCTGTTTTCTCAGCTCCTACGGGACCATTGTCAGTCTGATCAGACCTCTGGGCTGCCCACACGGCCGGCTGGGTTGCGCCCCCCCCGATAGATGGATGGGGGGCGGCTCATCTGGGTGGACGGTTCAGATATGATCTGCGATGCTAATAGGGGTTAACGGCTCTACGGAGCTTCGGACTACTCCAAGGACCCCTACACTTGGTGATCTTCATTGTGTTACCCCAAATGTTGACTGTGACTGTACAATGTTATGTGGCGACTTTTATACATTTTGTATGACAAAACTTGAATAAAAAGATTGAAACATAAATGATAACCAGTGTTTCGTGGTGTTCTTACTAGAAAAAAGGCTAGGAGATAGTAGGTTTCCAAGAGATGGTGCTCTCCTGGAAACCGTACGAATGCCCTTCTGTAATATTTTATCATATATAGGGTCATGTGTTAGTATAGGTAAATATTTTATGACTATACGTTTGACATTCTGGAATTCAGCACTATATGGGGTGGAAAACGTGGGGATACCGTTGTCGATATGGTTTTTCTTTTTATTTCTAAATCTATGTTTGCTTTTCCTTTTCTTTTTGTTGGTCTCTCTGATCCTATCTCTGTCTTTATTTCTATCTTCTCTATGTGCGTGATCTGCTTTTTTAGACAACAAGGAATCACGAGATGTATTCCTGGCAATGGATAATCCCTTTTCTATAACAGGTGTGGGATATCCCCTTTCTTCAAATCTACTAGACATAGCTTTGGCTTCATTTTCAAAGTCAGCGTTTCTGCTGCACAATCTCCTTAGCCTTAGGAACTGTCCAATAGGGATGCTATTGATGGTATGTGTAGGATGACTAGAATCTGCTCTCAACAGCGTGTTCCCTGCATTAGGTTTTCTGTATAAACTGGAGAAAATGGCATTGTTTTCACCTGACAACTTAACATCTAGAAATTCAATAGTGTTTTTGTTGAGTGTACCAGTGAAGCGTAGATTGAGTGTATTATCGTTCATGTATGCTAGCCATCTTTCTAGATCACATGATGGGTCATTCACTATAAACAAGAGATCGTCTATAAATCTGCAAAAAAATAAAGTATCTCTGCGACGGGGACTATGAGGCCCAAAAATGCGCAGTCTTTCCCACCATCCCATGTAGAGATTGGCCAGGGATGGAGAGAACTTGGCTCCCATCGAGGCTCCGCACTTTGAGGTAATAGTCCCCGTCAAACATAAAAAAATTATGAGTAAGCAAATATTCCAAACATAAAATAATGAACTCCTGTAGAATAGGGGAAAATCGATCCGATCTCTGTAAAAAGTGAGAAACAGCCTGTAGACCCAAAGTATGGAGTATGGAGGAATAAAGACTTGTGACATCACAAGTGATCCACTGACAGTTTTCATTCCATGTGATGTCATTCAGTTTGGTCAAAAGGTCATTGGTGTCACTAATGTATCCTGGTAAGTCCATAACCAAAGGTTGGAGTTGTTCATCCACCCATTGCCCTAAACGTTCATTTAAGGAATTGATTCCTGCCACAATTGGTCTGCCCATAAGAGGTGTAAGGCCCTTATGCAGTTTTGGTAGGTGATGAAAGATGGGCATGACAGGGAAAGGTGGGATCAAAACTTATTTTTCCTTTTCTGTGAAGACTCCTATTAGGACTGACCTATCCAATAACGCAGAGAGTTCTTTCTTGAAGGATTCTGTGGGGTCACCTCTAAGCTTATGATAAGTGGTGGTGTCCGACAATTGCCTTAAAGCCTCTTGTTTGTAGACAGTGGCATCTAGGACAACCACCACCCCGCCTTTATCGGAGTTCTTTATAACTATAGAGGGATCCTTTTGTAGTTTATCTAACGATATTTTTTCTTCAACAGACAAATTATCAAAACCCTTTTTGCTGGATGTTTTAGATATATTTTTAGCCAAAAGGGATAAATCCCTTTCTACTAATTTTTGGTATAAATCCATGTCCTTTCCTCTGGAATTTATCGGATAAAAGTCTGATTTAACCTTAAAATGAACTGGGTTATGACCTGGACCAAAAACATCCATATCTTCTCTGACTATATCTGATTCACCAGCAAGATCTGTCAAGTCCATCAAAGCACATACATCAATGAAACGATTAGAATAAGGTATACACTCACCCATAGTGGAGTCCTCTGTGGAAAAGTCTGGCGATGAAATATCCTGTTCAGAAAAGTAATGTTTTTGCAGTGTGAGAACTCTTGCTAATCTATTGACATCTATGATGGTGTTGAAGAGGTTAAAGTGATTGGATGGACAAAAATTCAAGCCTTTTGACAATAATAGAATGTCTGATTCGGTTAAAGGACATCCCGACAGATTCATTACATTCGATATTTCAGCTACTTGCGATCCCGTAGAGGGTAGCGATTTCCTCTGTTGTCTTCTGTGTTTCTTTCCGCCTCTCCTGGTTTTCTTGTTTTTTTGTTGTTTTTCTTCTTGTTTTTCTTGCTGTGATTCTGACCGTGAGGGTTTAAAGGAACCGGTTGATCTTCACGTGTGTATTCGGGTTTGGAGCTGTCAGAGGAAGAGTCAGATCCAGTCGCTGCAAAAGTGTCATTTGGGGGTTCACCTTCCGTGTCTGAAAAACTGACCCGCTTTTTGCTTGGAGTTTTTCGTGGGCGGTTCGCGTAAAATATTGGCTTCTTCCAAGTATAAACTTTATTTGCATCATAATCTAACTGATCTCTGGTCTTTTTCTCTTTTTTAGTAGCAATTACTCCTCTTTCTAGTTTATCCATTTTTTTATTCAGCTGCATGTCTAAATCTGCCAGAAGGGGTGGAAGGGAGAGACCACCCAACATTTCTTGAGACACTGCTTTCTGATACTTATGGGAGGGAGTCGTTCTCCCCATGTTTGTAGTGGAGCGGGCACATCGCATGTTGGGCAGACCACTGCCTGCTGGAGCACCCCCCCGTACTTTCATAGCCAAGTTCCTGAACTTCAGAGACCGAGATGCTATCCTCCGCCTTAGCAGAGAAAAAGGCAATATCCCATATAGAAACAAGATGGTCACCGTCGTCCCGGACTTCTCAGCGGAGGTGTAGAGAAAGCGCAAAAACTTCAGAGGTGAAACACCGCTTGCGGATCAAGAATGTGAAATACGCCATGCTGTTTCCAGCTCGGCTGCACGTGGAAAGGGATGACAGAGCTCATTTTTTTCGAGGACCCAAAGGCAGCCATAGCGTGGCTTGAGCAGCGAGATGCGCACAGATGAGTATACACGTTCTTTTCAATCTGCTTGTACTCCCTGCTCCCATGTGCACCCCCCTTTTTTTTTTCTTTATAGAAGATCCTTGTCACCTATAGTTTGAGAGCGGGCCAGGCACTGCACACTGACATTGTATCAGCTGCCCCTTAGCCCAAAGCCCTGGGATAACGTACTTGTGCAGTGAATGGTGCTCTTGTGTCCCCATTACTCCTGCAACACCCACTGGTTCATGCACACCCAGTTTTATTGTCCCTGTTTGTCCCCTGCACGGCGGAGAGGGCACCTGACTGCATAATGACATTGCTCTTTGATCCTGATGCCCCCCTTTTGCCTGGAGGGATTGAGCCTTGTACTTTTGAGTGTGCCCTGACTCCGGATGACTTATCTAGGTTTGGGGCTATTTTCTTCATTGCTGTGCTGGGTGAGCAGCCCAGTGGCAAACCTACATCTTACCTCGAGCTGTATACTTCATGTAGTACCTCCAGGGCAGGACTTAGGGTGGTGGGGGCCCCTGGGCTTGAGTCACTTTCGGGCCCTACCTTCTATACATTACAAAAAATGGGCGTGGTTCACGCAAAATAGTGGGTGTGGCTCAAATGGGCGTGGTTCGGAAGGGGTGTGGTTAGAGTCTGAGATGAATGAGGGATGGAGGGAGAAAGAAAGCAGAGTCATGGGGGACGCCGGTCAAATACACCTTGCACTGAGAGGGTCATTAGACACTCATACATTATATAGCGATGCATGGCACTTAGTGAGGCATGGTGGCACTGACCCTAAAGTGGCACGACAGGGGCATGGGGGCACTGACCATAAAGATGCACCCTGCACTGACAGACAACGGACACCGACCATTATGTTGCACATTGCAGTGAGTGAGGCATGAGGCACATACCAAAAGGTTTCACTGAGGGGGGCACTAACCACAAAATGGCACCTTGCACCGAGCGAGGCATTGGGCACTCATGCAGTATATAGTTATGCATGGCTCTTAGCGAGGCACTGACTAGGGCATGAGAGCATTGGTCATAGAGTTGCACCTTGCACTGACAGAGGCATCAGACATGGACTACTATAAAGTTGCACCTTGCACTGAGTGAGGCATGAGGCACTAACCATAAAGTAGCACCTTGCACTAACAGAAGCCTGAAGCACTTACCATAAAAAAGTTCCACCTAGCACTGAATGAGGCATAAGGCACAGACCATAAAGTCCCACTGACAGAGGCACTGATGATAAAATTGCAATGAGTAAGGTATGAGGCACTGACCTGGAGCAGTATATAACGTTATGCATGACACAGAGAGAGGTATGAGAAACTGATCTGCAGTATAGAAAGTTATGCATTGCACTGATATAGGCAGCACTGACAGAAGTATGAGGCACTGTCGCTGACCTGGTGCTGGTGATATAGGTAGGTATTTAGGGTGACTTTCCTGGTTGATCACTCTTCCGAGTCTTCCGTCCCCTACTACAAGCAGGACTCAGGAGAAGCCGACTGTCCACTTCGAGCGCCCGCCCTGCAGTGTATTCTGGGAGGTGTAGTCTCTGCAGCGTGTAGGCACAGCCTGGCCGAGTCTAGTGTGTGCTGTTGAGAACTATATCTCCCATCATGCAATGTGGTGCCAACTAGGACAGCGGTGGAGCCTGTTATTGGCTGCTGCCGCTGATGAGGGTGTAACAGGGGGGAACTTTTAATGTGTGTCGGCGGTGATGTTCTTTCTGTCACGCTAATCTGACAGAACGCCGGCCCGCTCGCGGCTCACCCCGCCAGCCTTTGCCTAATTAGAGAGCCGCCTCTACAGGCAGGGGCCCCCTAGTGGACGGGGCCCATGGGCTTGAGCCCAGTCAAGCCCAATGGTAAGTCCAGCCCTGAGTACCTCAAATGTTATCTGCACCCGACATAGGGTCATACCACTGTTATTACCTGCTCCTGGAATAGACATTTATGGTTCTCTCTTGCCGGCGGAGGGAACGACTTCGCTAGTGAGCTCCCTTTCGTCGGTGAGCACGGTCCTACAATGTGTCACGTAGCACAGCGAAGTTTCGCCCCGTGCTCTAAAATGTGCAACCTGGGTTGGAACGTCTGGCCTGCTGCTGGGTTACCGGTCGATAAGGCCTATACACGTGTTTTAATACTCCTTTGCTTTTCCTTCACAGGTTGGACGCTGTTTATGCCCTGTTGGCAGTTAGGGGTTAATGCCTGCACCAGTTGGGGAGAGTGCAGGGCGGGGAGGGGGTTATAGGGTTTGTACTGTTGAGAGATGTCCTTTTTATTTCAGCACATACTTGCGTTCCTTGGTATCACATTACTGTAATAGTGCCGCTGGGGACTGCCCCCGGCTGGGGACGGTCGCCCAATCTGCTGACCCCTTGCGGAGATCTGAATCCTGGAGACTCGCATTATGTTTATCTCTGCCCATGGCCACACTAAAATTCCTTACATGGAATGTGAGGGGGGTGAGAGACCCCATTAAGAGATCTGCAGTGTTCGGGCAACTGAAAAAGCTGAGAGCAGATGTGGTGGCCCTGGTGGAAACACACGCTGAGGGTCCAGTATTGAGGGCACTCAAGTGGCCATGGATAGGCTGGACCTATCACTCTGTTCATACTACCCACTCTAGAGGGGTTTTCCTACTGATTGCTAAGACTACGCATTTTGAGCTCCAGGACTCGGTGATATACCCATTGGGTAGATTCGTCTTCATAAAGGCAAAGTTGCATGGAGATATGGTTCTCCTGTTAGCATTTTATATACCAACACTATTTCAATTCAGTGTATTGACTGAGAGATTAAATTTTATGGCATTGCACCCTGCTGTACCAGCAATATGGCTTGGAGATTTCAACAATGTGTTAGATAAAGCCCTTGACAGAATGACTGGACCCTCGCACTCTCTAGCACTCACCAACCCTACGAGATTTGCACGCCTTCTCAATTACTTTAATCTAGTAGATACGTGGAGATTTAGGCACCCTACTTTACAGGCCTACTCCCGCTTCTCTACATCTCACCACTCTATGTCCCGTTTAGGTGTACGTTTATCAAACATTGATAATTTATCTCATTTCAGTTCTCAGAGAAAAATATCCTCCTCTGGCACCCTGTTTATGAAGCGGAGAACATTTGTTCTCAGAAGGAAATGAGCAGAGAAGTTTTTCAGAACACCTGAGATCTGAGTAGAAAAGGAAGGGCTGCCTGTGATCTCTTGAGACACCTGTGTGATTACAGAGCAGCTGAGTTTTAAAAGTGAAACCAAAGTTAAAAAGAGCGTGTTATTACATAAGTGCTTTTTTTAACTCACAGTTTTTTTACATACATTTTGGCACATTCTTTAAATGTGTGTTTTGGCCCTTTTTAATTGCTAACTTTTGCATTATTTATTCGCATTTTGCCGTATTTTTTTAACGCGCATCTGGCCATGTTTTTTTTTATTGTACATTTTGGCCCTTTTTTATACACACATGTTGGCCCTTTAGCGCACATTTTGCCACAGGTTATTTTAAGAGGCATTTTGGTGTGGTTTGTAACGCACACTTTGGCACTTCTTTTAGCATATAGTTTGACACTTTAACGTGCATTTGATTTTCTTTTTATGCGTATTTTGACAAACAGCCCATATGCTAACCACTTTTGGGATGCCATTAACAATTGCACCGCAAGCATATCATGCATTTTGCATGTGTTTCTGGAATTCACACCAAAACGCAGTTAAAAAATACATGTTAAAGCACCAAAATGCACATAAAAATGTGCTAAAATGCATTTTAAAAAACAAGCCAAAATGTTTGTTGAAATGAGCAGCAAAAAGTGCATCAAAAACCATACCAAAATGCACATAAAAAAGGCCCAAAAAGCCAAATTGAAAATTTTTGTGCAGTTTGGCAAGTTGGTAGGGTATTTGTCAAATGACAAAATGTGTGGCAAAATGCATGTCTGCTAACTGCATTTGGGGTGCCATTAACAATGAACGGCATCCAAAAACACATGATGTATTTTGACAGAATTTTACAGCAATTTGGAATCGTGGCAAGAATTGCGCAATTCTGCCAACAATTCTGCATTGCTCAGATGGGTCCTAAAAGAAAATGCATTATAACTATACTGTGTATGTGTGTGTTTGTACTGTGTGTGTGTACATTATATATATATATATATATATATATATATATATATATATATAAATAATCTCTCTCTCTCTCATGTAGCCACCCTCACCCCCTTCTTTATCGGTTACTCTGGCTCTGGTCTAGGGGTATCTTGGAGGGGAGAGCAAGGTGCGCCACGGCCCATGTCCTCTCGATTACAGCATGTAGAGGTGAAGGCCAGTATCTAGTTGTATTCGGGCCTGTGTATACGCTTAGAGCAGTGGTTCTCAACTCCTGTCCTCAGGACCCACTAACAGGCCAGATTTTAAGTATTACCTTGGTGAGATGCAGACTAGAATACTTTAATCCCTGAGCAGCAAATTATATCACCTGTGATGCATTTCAGTTATCTTGCAAACCTGGCCTGTTAGTGGGCCCTGAGGACTGGAGTTGAGAACCACTGGCTTAGAGCCAAGTCTGTTCTGCTGATAACCCCCTTTGCTCCCAGTAATTGGAGTACCACACACTGAAAAGGTCCAACACTTATTTATTCCATAACGGCAAACAAATAGTCTTTTGCGAGCAGACCGTTTGAGACCCATAGAACAGTTCAGTATTGGTGGAGAGTAGGTCAAGGCACAATCCTCAAAGAAAACTAAACCGTTGAGGTTTTACCAACGGTTGCTAAGCACAGTGGCTGTTAAATGGAATTTTCAGCTTCAGAGTCTCTTCCAGCGGCTCTAGTGAACAGGAACTGGAGTTACCTTCGCTACGTTGCAGCCCCTGTCAGGGGGAAGACATCACACCAAGGGAGTTACCAGAGGCCCCGCCATCACTGGGTTAATGCTGTACCAGACTATCCGGAAGGGTTACACTCCCCGGCCTCCTCGCCTCAGATATGGGTCCCAACACCTTAGGGCCCCTCGGACTCCTCCACCCTCACGGAAGCCAGTCGAAGTTACTGGGCCCCAGGCTCCGGCAGTAGTACCTCACCCCAGGCTTAAAGTGCCTGGGATGGACTCCATCTCTCACTCCGGCCAGGTCAAGGGCACCTGGGCCCGGAACTCCGGAACGCCAGCACCCAGGCTGAAGGTGCCTGGGTGCGGCCGCGTCCTCCAACTCTGAACCCAAGGTCAGGGCGTCCGCCCCTTTTATCTCCTCTCCCCCTGCGTCACAGCGGATTCCCCGCCCCGCTGTACCAGCGCCAGGAAAGGACAAAAAGGGAGCAGTCTGGCGGTGCAGGTTCAACTCCAGCCCAGGGCTACAACGCCACCAGCAGGCCACAGGGAACCCTGCACCACCAGAGTCCTCCAAGAACCACAAAAAGAGATTCTCAGATTCCCTAACAATTAGTACATCTGGGTTAAATAACCCAGATGCTCCCCCCCCAATTTAAATACCCGCTATATATATACTACGTGTGTATGTGTGTGTATGTATGTGTGTGTATATATATATATATATATATATTGTGAGGGGGTTAGCTCGGCAGCGGGTGTGGGTGACCCCCGGGATGGGCTCCCCACACAAAAACAGGCCCAGCAAACGGAGGTTGTGGTTTTCAAAATCAAAAAGGTGCGGTTTATTTTCTATTTACAGTGACAAAACACAGCAAAGCAAAAGAAACATAAACAAAATAAATCCTGGTCAACTTGACCTCTAACTAAACATACAGGTTTCCTAACTAACAACTGGGATCAGCCTAGTGCTGTCCTAGTCCCTAAGTCCCTGGTTTTAAATGTCCAAGCAAATAGCCACACAGGCTTTGTCTCACCGCACAGGGGTTCACTCTCCCTAGACAGTCCACACAGGTCTGGTTCCAGGCATGAGCTAACATCTAATGAAGCTGGGAGTTCTTATAGAGGCCTAAATGAGCTGACAAGGTTCAGCTGGTCTCCTCATCTCTGTCTGCACGACGCCCCACACTCTCCCTAGAGGTATGAGTCATCCATGAGCCCACTAGCCTTATACAACTCTCCACCTAGTTGTATAAGTCGGCGTAAAGCCTGAATCTGGGCGAAATATATCTACCCCCCTGGATGCAACCAGGTGACTTTACCTTCCTGCTGTCACATACCCCCCCCTCTTGTTTTAACCTCGGGGTTGGAACACCAGCAATCAGGCATTCATGTACTCGAGACAAAGCATCCACATTCCCCATTTGAACGCCAGGGCGATGCTTTACTGTGAAGTTGAATTCCTGGAGGGCCAGGAACCACCTATTCACTCTTCTATTTGTTTCCTTGTTTTGAGCCATCCACTTTAACGGAGCGTGATCTGTAACCATGTCAAAGTGCCTACCTAGCAGGTAGTACCGAAGGGAATCTAGAGCCCACTTCACCGCTAAACACTCCTTTTCAACGGTGGCGTAATTTACCTCATGGGACTTCAACTTCCTGCTGAGGTAAATGACTGGGTGCTCTTCCCCGTTCCAGACCTGGGACAATACTGCTCCTAACCCCACATCTGACGCATCACTTTGTACGACAAAGTCTTTAGAGAAGTCGGGTGAGTACAACACTGGCTGGCTACATAAGGCTTGTTTCAAGAATTGGAATGCTGCCTCAGCCTCGGGGGTCCATTTAATCATGACCGACCCTTTCCCCTTCGTCAGGTTGGTTAGGGGCACAGCCTTAGAAGCAAAGTGGGGAATGAATCGCCGATAATACCCAGCGATTCCCAGAAAGGCTCGAACCTGCTTCTTGCTGTTGGGACGTGGCCAACTCTGGATGGCCTCGACTTTGTTGAGTTGGGGTTTTATTACTCCCCTCCCAATGGTGTACCCAAGATATTTGGCCTCTTCCTGCCCAATGGTACACTTCTTGGGGTTAGCCGTAAACCCCGCTTCCCGAACAGAGTCCAGGACTGCTTGCACTTTTGGCAGATGTGAGGCCCAATCTGTGCTATGGACAATTACGTCATCCAGGTAAGCCGCAGCATACTTCCGATGGGGCCTCAGCATCTGGTCCATTTTCCGCTGGAATGTGGCCGGCGCATTCTGTAACCCGAACGGCATTCTTTTATATTGGAACGCCCCGTCTGGGGTTACAAATGCGGTTTTCTCTTTGGCCGACTTGGCCAGGGGGATTTGCCAATACCCTTTTGTGAGGTCAAGAGTCGTCATGTATCGGGCTGTTCCCAGCCGGTCGATCAACTCATCTATACGTGGCATGGGGTAGGTGTCAAATTTTGTAACTTTGTTCAACTGACGAAAATCGTTACAAAATCGCCAGCTCCCATCCGGTTTAGGCACCAACACAATGGGACTAGACCAATCACTTTGGGACTCCTCTATCACCCCTAAGTTCAGCATTTTCTGTACTTCCTCCCGTATTGCCTCCCGTCGGGCCTCTGGGATCCGATAGGGTTTTAACTTCACCCTTTCACCGGGCGGGGTAATGATGTCATGCTCTACCCCAGATGTTTGTCCCGGCAGCTCAGAGAATACCTCCTTGTTGCGAAGCACAAACTCCTTAACCTCCTGTTGTTGGGGTTGTGACAAGGTGGCTGCTATTCCAACCTCAGGAATCACGCAACCAGTTTGAGCTGGTGACCAAGTGTCTGCGACTAGGGACTCTCTATCCCTCCAGGCTTTCAACAGATTAACGTGATAGATCTGTTCGGGCTTTCGCCTTCCTGGTTGTCTGACCTTGTAATTCACTTCGCTCACTTTTTCCATTATCTCGTAGGGGCCTTGCCATTTGGCAAGGAATTTACTTTCAACCGTAGGGACAAGTACCAGTATCCTATCCCCCGGGGAAAAGGTACGGGTCTTGGCTCCACGGTTGTACACTCTCTGTTGTGCTAACTGCGCTTGGGCCAAATGTTCCTTCACGATGGGCATTACCTGTGCAATTCGGTCTTGCATCAGGGCGACATGCTCAATCACACTCCTGTGGGGAGAACTCTCACTTTCCCAAGTTTCCTTGGCAATATCCAACAGCCCTCTTGGGTGTCTCCCATACAGTAACTCAAAGGGGGAGAATCCCGTAGAGGATTGGGGCACCTCCCTAATAGCAAACATCAGATAAGGAAGTAGACAGTCCCAATCCTTTCCATCTCTATCCACCACTTTCTTCAACATTTGTTTTAGGGTTTTGTTGAATCTTTCAACCAGCCCATCGGTTTGGGGGTGATACACAGATGTACGTAATTGCGTCACTTTGAACAATTTACACAGCTCCTTCATAACCCGGGACATAAAGGGTGTACCTTGGTCCGTAAGCAGTTCTTTACAAATACCCACCCGGCTAAACACAAGAGATAGCTCTTTGGCTATGGTTTTGGCCGAGGTATTTCGGAGAGGGATCGCTTCTGGATAACGGGTGGCATAGTCCATTATAACTAATATGTACTGGTGCCCCCTAGCGGACTTGATTATAGGACCTACCAAATCCATGGCGATCCTCTCAAACGGGACCTCAATGATGGGTAGAGGGACCAGCGGGCTACGGAAATGTGGCATCGGGGCCGACCTCTGACACACAGGGCAGGAGGAACAATAATTTTCTATGTCCTTCATCACCCCCGGCCAATAGAATCTCTGTAATACCCTCTCTCGGGTTTTCTCTGTCCCCAGATGACCTCCAAGAATGTGCCCATGAGCCAACTCCAACACCAACTTCCTGTAAGGTTTGGGCACCACAAGCTGCTCAACGGTTTCTTCTGCCCTTTTTGCCACCCGATACAGTAGGTCCTTCTCTACGCTGAAGTATGGGTAAGTGCAGGTATTATCTGGGTTCACTAACTCGCCATCTATTTTCACTACGTTTTCCCGTGCCTTTATTAGGGCGGGGTCTTTCAACTGTTCTGTGGCAAAGTTTTCCCTGTGAACCTCAAGATCAGAAAACTCCACAGACGGTAGGTTTTCGTCTGAGGAGGTGGGCTCCTCTCCAGTTTCTTGAGTCTCCCCTGCCAATACTGATAAGGGAAATTCCGGAGAGTCCTCACCACTCTCAGGGGAGTTCTGGCTATCACATTCCTGGTACATAGGGGCACCAGTGGGGGGCTCAGGATCATCCCACAGTTCCCAGAACTTCGGAAAATCCCTTCCCACAATGGCGTCATGCGGTAACTGAGATACTAAGCCCACTGGATGAAAGAGGGTACCTTTGGGGGTCTCGAAACACACTGTAGTCACTGGATACTCTCGGGTGTCCCCATGCACACAAATAACAGCTACCTTGCTATTCCCAGAGACCTCTGTTTTAACTAACTCAGCCTTTATCAGGGTCACAAGGCTACCTGAATCCAGCAATACCACAACATTTCTACCATTAACACACATTTTGCATAAATGTTTCTCAGTTCCTCGAATGGCAGTGCATGCGACTGTCGCACACAGCGACTGACGTCTGCCCGTCAGAAAGTCACACTGCATGGGTTCCTCCACAACCGGGCAATTGGCTGCAATATGTCCCGCTTGCCGGCAGCGGTAGCAAACGATCCTTCTTGCCGCCTCTTGAGCCGCTGATTTCCCAGGCTGTTCTCGCCAAACTTGGGGTAGAGCTCCCACCCTCTCACTCTCTCCACCCTCACCCCTTGGAATCCTCTTATCCGCCCCTGGGGATGGTCTGGTCTTAGGGTGGAAAGTCCGAGTGTCTCTGGAAGAGGCCGTCAGGTTCTCTGTAGCCAAGTATTTCTCCACACGATCCACAAGACCATCGGCCGTCTCTGGGTCTCCATGGCTTACCCACTTTTGGATGGCAGTAGGAAGAGCTCTCAAAAACCGATCCATTACAACACGTTCCACAATCTTTGGTGCGGACAAAGTCTCTGGCTGTAGCCACTTTCTGCTCAGGTGAATGAGATCATACATTTGAGACCTGGGGGGTTTTCCAAGCTGGAAAGTCCAGTTATGCACACGCTGAGCCCGGACAGCCAGGGTGACACCCAGCCTTGCCAATATTTCAGCTTTTAGCATCACATAGTCTTTTGCTTGGTTAGGCTCTAGGTCATAGTAAGCTTTCTGCGATTCACCAGTTAACAGAGGAGCCACCAGTCCAGCCCACTGCTCCTCAGGCCACTTTTCTCTTTCAGCGGTCCTTTCAAATGTGGTCAAAAATACCTCTGGATCATCCTCTCCAGTCATTTTTGTCAATAAACGACTGACCCCAAAGGACGCGGTATTAGTGGGACGGCTTTCCTCACTGGTCTGCGGACGTTGCTGCATTACTGCTTCCATCTGTTGTTGTAGTCTCTGCTCTTGCTTCTGCAACAGGTCTATGAAGCGGGCCTCAGATTGCTGCTGGGCTTGTTGCTGAGCCTCCAGACTCTGTTGCAAAGTTGCGTTTGTCTGCTGCTGGGCTGCAAGGCTCCGTTGATGAGCTTGCTGCTGGGCTGCAAGGCTCTGTTGATGAGCTTGCTGCTGGGCTGCAAGGCTCTGTTGATGAGCTGCAAGGCTCTGTTGATGAGCTGCAAGGCTCTTTTGCAAACCTGCATTTGTCTGCTGTTGATTGGCATTTGCTAGAGCCAGCTGTTTCAGTATCTCCTCCATGCTGGCTTAAAAAAAACTGCCACTGGTTCTCCACCAACTGTGAGGGGGTTAGCTCGGCAGCGGGTGTGGGTGACCCCCGGGATGGGCTCCCCACACAAAAACAGGCCCAGCAAACGGAGGTTGTGGTTTTCAAAATCAAAAAGGTGCGGTTTATTTTCTATTTACAGTGACAAAACACAGCAAAGCAAAAGAAACATAAACAAAATAAATCCTGGTCAACTTGACCTCTAACTAAACATACAGGTTTCCTAACTAACAACTGGGATCAGCCTAGTGCTGTCCTAGTCCCTAAGTCCCTGGTTTTAAATGTCCAAGCAAATAGCCACACAGGCTTTGTCCCACCGCACAGGGGTTCACTCTCCCTAGACAGTCCACACAGGTCTGGTTCCAGGCATGAGCTAACATCTAATGAAGCTGGGAGTTCTTATAGAGGCCTAAATGAGCTGACAAGGTTCAGCTGGTCTCCTCATCTCTGTCTGCACGACGCCCCACACTCTCCCTAGAGGTATGAGTCATCCATGAGCCCACTAGCCTTATACAACTCTCCACCTAGTTGTATAAGTCGGCGTAAAGCCTGAATCTGGGCGAAATATATCTACCCCCCTGGATGCAACCAGGTGACTTTACCTTCCTGCTGTCACAATATATATATATATATACACACACACACAATGTGTGTGTGTGTGTGTGTGTGTGTGTGTGTGTGTATATATATTGTGAGGGGGTTAACTCAGCAGCGGGTGTGTGTGACCCCCTGAATGGGTTCACCACACAAAAACAGGCACAGCAGACAGTGGTAGGAGAAAACAAAAGGGTGTGGTTTTATTTGCACTATATACAGACAAAAAAATACAGCAAAAACAAAAGAAACAGGAAAAGAAATCCTGGTCAACTTGACCGCTCACTACACACGTTGGTGTCCCTAACTAACAACTGGGTACAGCCTTGTGCTGTCCCAGTCCCTAGCTCCCTGCTTTTAGAAGTTCTAAGTAGTGATGAGCCGAACACCCCCGGGTTCGGTTCGCACCAGAACCCGCGAACGGACCGAAAGTTCGCGCGAACATTAGAACCCTATTAAATACAATGGATGCGAACGTTCGGATTCTAAAGTGCTAATTATAACGACTATTATCCATGTTATTGTCCGAAACAGAGTTTGGGAACCCGGGTTCTGCACCAGGGGACATGTATCAATGCAAAAATAAGTTTTAAAAAACGGACGTTTTCCGGGAGCAGTCATTTTAATGATGCATAAAGTGAAAAAAAAAAAAAGTCAAATATTCCTTTAAATATTGTACTTGGGGGGTGTCTAAAGTATGCCTGTGAAGTGCCACGTGTTTCCCGTGTTTAGAACTGTCCCTGCACAAAATAACATTTCTAAAGGAAAAAAAGCCATTTAAAACTGCTTGCGGCTTTAATGCAATGTCTGGTCCCGGTAATATGGATGAAAATCTTTAGGAAAAATGGCATAGCTACCCCATCAACCCCCCCCCCCCTACCCCAGCCCATTACCAGCCCCTTTGGGTCTTGTATGGATATTAAGGGGAACCCCGCACACAAAATAAAAAAGCCCCTATATACTCTGAACAGCCGTATACAGGCGGTGCATACAAGACAGGGACTGTAGGTTTGTTCTTATGTAGAATCTGTTTGTAATTTTGAACAGCTGCATTGTTTAAGTGTAGCTCCATGCCAAATTCCTTTTTTTTAGCTTTTTGGAAAACATAGGGAACGGTTATCACCCCTGTCACATTTTTTTTGCTGTCTGTGCCCCTGTTCAGAACATTTCACCTCACTTTGCGTCCCAATGACAACTGTTTTTGAAATGTGGTGTTTGTATTGAAACAAGGATTGGTGATAAAGCATCAGTAGAGAGGAGACACCTTTCTCCCATATTAATTCTTACAGGAGAGAATTTTCCTTCCAAGGGGTAGATTTCCTCTCACTTCCTGTTGTCTTCTTCCGTTTGCAAGTAGTAGTAGTTTGTAAGTTGGATGTTTGAAAGTAGGGACCTTCCGTATATACTCTGCAGAAATTGGCCCCTTAGGTGTTGGTGTTGGCACAACACTGAAAGCACTCACAGTTATTCTTGGTGGGTGCTGGAACGCCCTGCTGTCAAGTATAATATCAGGAATTGTAATAACATATAATTGTTGATCAGTGGTAGTAAAAATTGGGCCTTTGATGGTGGTGCTGGTACCACAACACTGTAAGGCCTGACAGTTACTCTTGGTGGGCGCAGCAATGGTCCCTGCTGTGAATTATTAGATCAATAATTATAATTGCATGCCCCTGTTGAACAGGGGCTGAAAAACTGGGCCTTTGGTGGTGGTGGTGGTGATGGTGTTGCTGGTGGCACAACACTGTAAGGCCTGACAGTTACTCTTGGTGGGCGCAGCAATGGGCCCTGCTGTGAATTATTAGATCAATAATTATAATTGCATGCCCCTGTTGAACAGGGGCTGAAAAATTGGGCCTTAGGCACTGGTGGCACAACACTGCAACCCCTCATAGATACTGTACTTAGAGCACAGCAATGAGGCCTGTTGCAAAGTATTGCATCAAAAATTTTAATTACACGCCCCTGTTAAACAGGGGCTGAAAAATTGGGCCTTAGCCACTGGTGGCGTCACCCATAAACCAAAATGATCTTCCAAGCTATCATCGTTAATCGTATCATTGAGGAGGAGGAGGAGGATAGCCAGACAACATAACAGCACAGGCACTCAGCATCAGCATCAGTCTTGAAGGGATGTGACATTTTAAAATCAATTAGTCTGTTATATCAGCATCTGGTGTGTGGTAGCTGGTGGTGATCCAAGACTGATTCATCTTGATGAAAGTCAGTCGATCAACCGAGTCGGTGGACAGGCGCACCCTGTGATCCGTGACAAATCCTCCAGCAGCACTGAATGTGCGTTCTGAAAGAACGCTGGATGCAGGACAGGCCAGTAGCTCAATTGCATACTGTGCAAGCTCTGGCCAGTGATCCATCCTCAAGACCCAGTAAGCCAGAGGATTTTCGGTGGGGAAGGTGTCCAAGTCTGACCTTGCCCCTAGGTATTCCTGCACCATGTATATCAGACGCTGGCGATGGTTGCTGGAACCGATCATACTTTGGGGCTGCGGACTAAAGAATTGTCTGAACGCATCGGTCAGACGGCCACCTTCCCCACCGCTCCTTCTTTGACTGCCCGAAGCCTCAGCAACTCGTTGTCCAGGACCAGGAGTTTGTAACCTCCCAGTCTCTGGGAACGCGTTGCACAGACCTTTCTGCAAGGCCTCCCGGAGTTGTCTCATCCTCTGCTCCCTCTGCGACGGTACGATAAGGTCCGCAACCTTACCCTTGTACCGTGGATCAAGGAGAGTGGCCAGCCAGTAATGGTCCCTCTCCTTGATCCGAAGAATACGAGGATCCTTCCGCAGACTTTGCAGGATCAGGGAGGCCATGCAGCGTAGGTTAGCTGAGGCATTCAGTCCGGAGTCCTCTGGGTCACTAAGGACGACATGATCCGCAGCCACCTCCTCCCAGCCACGTACAAGTCCACTGGTTTCTTGGGACTGTAAATCATCCCTAAAAGACTGCTGCTGATGATGCTGAGTGCCAGCCTCCACCTCCATGCTGACACAATCCTCCTCCTCCACCTCCTCCTCCTCTTCCTGTGCGATGGGTGGGACAGAAGAAACACTGTCTGGGTAAAGGGGGCCTTGAGAGGCAAGGAAGTCCTCCTCTTCCTGCCTCTGTTCTGCCTCAAGTGCCCTGTCCATTATTCCACGCAGCGTGTGCTCCAACAGGTGGACAAGAGGTACAGTGTCACTGATGCATGCACTGTCACTGCTCACCATCCTCGTGGCCTCCTCAAATGGTGCCAGGACAGTGCATGCATCCCTGATCATGCCCCACTGGCGTGGTGAAAAAAACCCGAGCTCCCCTGACCCTGTCCTGGTGCCGTAGTCGCACAGGTACTCATTGATGGCCCTCTGCTGCGTGTGCAGCCGCTGCAGCATGGCCAACGTTGAGTTCCACCTGGTGGGCATGTCACATATAAGGCGGTACTTGGGCAGGTTCAACTCCTTTTGAAGCTCAGCCAGGCGAGCACTGGCATTATAAGATCTGCGGAAATGCACACAGACTTTCCTGGCCTGCCTCAGGACATCCTGTAAGCCCGGGTACCTGCCCAAGAACCGCTGCACCACCAGGTTAAGGACGTGAGCCATACAGGGCACATGGGTCAGTTGTCCCTGTCGGAGGGCGGAGAGGAGGTTGGTGCCATTGTCGCAAACCACCATTCCTGGCTTAAGCTGGCGTGGCGTCAACCACCTCTCGGCCTGCCCCTGCAGAGCAGACAGGACCTCTGCCCCAGTGTGGCTCCTGTCCCCCAAACACACCAGCGCAAGCACGGCATGGCATCTTTTTGCCTGCGTACTTGCGTAGCCCCTTGAACGCCTACGGAGCACCGCTGGTTCCGAGGACAAACCACAGGAAGAGGCCATGGAGGAAGAAGAAGAGGGGGTGGAGGAGAGAGGTGTGTCACAACCAGTAGTAGCATTTTGGAGGCGTGGGGGTGGAACAACCTCCAACACTACTGCACCATGTCCTGCATCCTTCCCAGCTGCCAAAAGAGTGACCCAATGGGCCGTGAAAGAAAGGTAACGTCCCTGTCCATGCCTGCTGGACCATGAGTCAGCGGTAATATGCACCTTACCGCTGACCGCCCTGTCCAGCGAGGCCAAGACATTGCCTTCCACATGCCTGTAGAGAGCCGGAATAGCCTTCCGTGCGAAAAAGTGTCGTTTGGGAACCTGCCACTGAGGAACCGCACATTGCACAAACTCACGGAAGGGGGCCGAGTCTACCAACTGAAAAGGCAGCAGTTGAAGCGCTAGCAATTTAGCCAAGCTAGCATTCAACCGCTGGGCATGTGGATGGCTGGGAGTGAACTTCTTTCGACGGTCCAGCAGCTGGGGCAGGGAAATTTGCCTGCTAGAATCGGACGTTGGTGTACTGCTAGCAGAGTGCCCGCAAGTACTTGCCTGTGACACACCTAATTCTACACCTTCATTCCTCTCAGAGCAGGTTTCAGAGAGGAGTGAAGGTATAGTGGGGTTGGAGATCCCAGCTGATGCGGTGCAAGAAGAGGTCAGCTTTGTTCTTTGGTGTGGGTCTTTAAGGTAGGCTTGCCAACGAGCTGCATGGCAGGTCAACATATGTCTGATCAAGCATGTGGTGCCCAAGCGGCTGATGTTTTGGCCACGCGATATACGCTTGAGACATATGTTGCAAACAGCAGCTGTGCGATCTGATGCACTCGCCTCAAAAAAGGCCCACACCAAAGAACTTTTTGAATGACGGGCAGAGGCAGCGCCCTGCACAGGCGGAGCTCTGCGGTGTGATTCCGTCGGTGTGCTGCCCATACGCTGGCCACTCAAGGGCATCCTGCCTCATTGGAGATGTGCCTCCTCCTCATCCTCCTCCTCCTCCTCTCTCCTATTAGGCACCCACGTGGAGTCAGTGACCTCATCATCCCCTCCCTCCTCATCACTGGAGCCAATCTGGCAGTATGCTGCAGCTGCTGGAACATGACTGCCAGATTGGTGTCCTTCTTGAGCATCCCCTCTCTCTGCTCTCACGCTGCTGCCTTCCTCTAGCTGGGTATCATCATCAGATCCTTCCAAACGCTGGGCATCCTCCTGGAGCATGTACCCAACACTGTGCTCAAACAGTTCGGGGGACTCCTCAGGAGGAGGGCATGGTGGGTCTAGGGAAGGATTAACTAATGAAGATAATGATACCAGAGAAGAGGACGCTTTGGCAGCTGCTTTGCCAGTACCCTGAACCTGGGTGAGAGAGGATGAGGAGGATGAGGTGGGCTTGGTCATCCACTCTACCAAGTCTTCGGCATGATGTGGCTCAACATGTCCAGCTGCCGAAAACAAGGACAAGCGTGTCCCATGGCCATGTGCTGATGACAATGCACCGCGTACACGACCGGCACTGTTGCCCCCAGACACAGAGCCTGCTTGCCCTCTTTTTTGCCTCCTGACTGTCTGCCTCTCCTTGGTTGCCTTCCAGACATTTTAATGGATGGCCTGCAGGGAGATGGGAAAAACAGCAATAAGGGCTACCTTCAGGTGTATATTGTGCAGGAGGCTTAGCAACAATGACACTGACACTGTCCCCTGCCTATCCTTCTCTGTCCCTAAACACAAGGATTGAAAATATGGTTCAGCAAAAAAGTTTTAGAACAGAATAGCACACTGACACTTTCCCTCACTGTCCTACTCTGTCCCTCCCTACAAACAAGATTTGGCACAGAATAGCACACTGATAATTTCTACGAGTGTCCTTCTCTGTCCCTCAACTCAGGGATTGAAAATATGGAACAGCAAAATAGTTTTAGAACACAATAGCACACTGACACTTTCCCTCACTGTAGCTCTCTGTCCCTCAACTCAAGGATTGAAAATATGGTTCAGCAAAATAGTTTTAGAACACAATAGCACACTGACACTTTCCCTCACTGTAGCTCTCTGTCCCTCAACTCAAGGATTGAAAATATGGTTCAGCAAAATAGTTTTAGAACACAATAGCACACTGACACTTTCCCTCACTGTAGCTCTCTGTCCCTCAACTCAAGGATTGAAAATATGGAACAGCAAAATTGATTTAGAACAGAATAGCACACTGTCAGTTTCACTCACTGTAGCTCTCTGTCCCTCAACTCAAGGATTGAAAATATGGAACAGTAAAATTGATTTAGAACAGAATAGCACACTGTCAGTTTCACTCACTGTACCTCTCTGTCCCTCAACTCAAGGATTGAAAATATGGTTCAGCAAAATAGTTTTAGAACAGAATAGCACACTGTCAGTTTCACTACCTGTACCTCTCTGTCCCTCAACTCAAGGATTGAAAATATGGAACAGCAAAATTGATTTAGAACAGAATAGCACACTGTCAGTTTCACTCACTGTAGCTCTCTGTCCCTCAACTCAAGGATTGAAAATATGGTTCAGCAAAATAGTTTTAGAACACAATAGCACACTGACACTTTCCCTCACTGTAGCTCTCTGTCCCTCAACTCAAGGATTGAAAATATGGTTCAGCAAAATAGTTTTAGAACACAATAGCACACTGACACTTTCCCCTCACTGTAGCTCTCTGTCCCTCAACTCAAGGATTGAAAATATGGTTCAGCAAAATAGTTTTAGAACACAATAGCACACTGACACTTTCCCTCACTGTAGCTCTCTGTCCCTCAACTCAAGGATTGAAAATATGGTTCAGCAAAATAGTTTTAGAACACAATAGCACACTGACACTTTCCCTCACTGTAGCTCTCTGTCCCTCAACTCAAGGATTGAAAATATGGTTCAGCAAAATAGTTTTAGAACAGAATAGCACACTGTCAGTTTCCCTCACTGTACCTCTCTGTCCCTACAAACAAGGATTAGCACAGAATAGCACACTGTCACTGACACTCTCCCTACCTATCCTTATTTGTCCCTAAACACAAGGAATCCAGGATTAGTAAAGGAAAAAAAATGACACTGTCCCTGCCTATGCTTCTCTTTCCCTGCTCCGGAACACACTACACAAGGCCGCCGCGCTGGCGGCCTTTTATAGTGTGGGGCGTGTACTAAACCCCATCAGCAATAATTGGCCACAGGCATCCTGCCTGTGGCCAATCATTGCTCTCCTCGCTGCCGGCGCTGTGATTGGCCAAGCATGCGGGGTCACAGTGCATGCTTGGCCAATCACAGCGCCTGGATGACACTGCGATGGCGTAGTGCATTGTGGGCCGTTCGCGTCACTCGAATTTGGTGCGAACGGCCCAAATCGTTCGATCTTCGTCGAACGATCGAACAGCCGATGTTCGAGTCGAACGTATGTTCGACTCGAACACGAAGCTCATCCCTAGTTCTAAGTAATAACCACACAGGCTTTGGCTCACCGCACAGAGATCACACTCCCCAGACTATCCACACAGATCTGGTTCCAGGTTGGAGCCTCTCCCTTAGCATGCTGGGAGTTCTTGTAGAGGCCCTAACGAGCCCACTTGATTCAGCTGGGCTCATTAACTCTTCCCCTGCAAGACTCCCAGCACTCCCCCTAGTGGTATAAACTGGCATAATGCCTGAATCTAGGACATATATATCTCCCATCCTGGATGCAACCTGGTGATTTTACCTGCCTGCTGTTACATACCCCCCCCTCTTGTTTTAACCTTGGGGTTGGAACACAAGCAATCAGGCATGCATGTACTCGAGACAAAGCATCCACATTCCCCATTTGAACGCCAGGGCAATGCTTTACTGTAAAGTTGAATTCCTGTAGGGCTAGGAACCACCTATTTACTCTTCTATTTGTCTCTTTGTTTTGAGCCATCCACTTTAAAGGAGCATGATCAGTAATCATGTCAAAGTGCCTACCTAACAGATAGTACCGAAGGGAATCTAGAGCCCACTTCACCGCTAAACACTCCTTCTCAATTATGGCGTAATTTTCCTCATGTGACTTCAATTTCCTGCTGAGGTAAATGACTGGGTGCTCTTCCCCGTTCCAGACCTGGGACAATACTGCTCCTAACCCAACATCTGATGCATCACTTTGTACGACAAAGTCCCTAGAGAAGTCTGGTGAGTGCAACACTGGCTGGCTACATAAGGCTTTTTTTAAGAATTGGAATGCTGCCTCAGCCTCTGGGGTCCATTTAACCATGACAGACTCTTTCCCTTTGTCAGGTTGGTTAGGGCCACAGCCTGAGAAGCAAAGTGGGGAATGAATCGCCGATAATAACCAGCGATTCCCAGAAAGGCTCGTACCTGCTTCTTGCTGTTGGGACGTGGCCAATTCTGTATGGCCTCCACTTTATTGACCTGGGGTTTTATTACTCCCCTCCCAATGGTGTACCCAAGATATTTGGCCTCCTCCTGTCCAATGGTACACTTCTTGGGGTTGGCCGTAAACCCAGCTTCCTGGATAGAGTCTAGGACTGCTTGCACTTTTCGCAGATGTGAGGCCCAATCTGTGCTATGGACAATTACATCATCCAGGTAAGCCGCAGCATACTTCTGATGGGGCCTCAGTATCTGGTCCATTTTCCGCTGGAATGTTGCCGGTGCATTCTGTGATCCAAATGGCATTCTTTTATATTGGAACGCCCCATCTGGGGTTACAAATGCGTTTTTCTCCTTGGCCGATTTGGCCAGGGTAATTTGCCAATACCCTTTTGTGAGATCAAGGGTTGTCATGTATCGGGCTGTTCCCAGCCAGTCGATCAACTCATCTATACGTGGCATGGGGTAGGTGTCAAATTTTGTAACTTTGTTCAGTTGTCGAAAATCGTTACAAAATCGCCAGCTCCCATCTGGTTTAGGCACTAACACTATGGGACTGGACCACTTTGGGATTCCTCTATCACCCCCAACTTAAGCATTTTCTGTACTTCCTCACGTATTGCCTCCCGTCGGGCCTCTGGGATCCGATAGGGTTTTAGCTTCACCCTTTCACCGGGCGGGGTAATAATATCATGCTCTACCCCAGACGTTTGTCCCGGCAGCTCAGAGAAAACCTCCTTGTTGCGAAGCACAAACTCCTTAACCCCCTGTTGTTGGGGTTTTGACAAGGTGACTGCTATTCCAACCTCAGGAATCACGCAATCAGACTGAGCTGGTGACAAAGTTTCTGCGACTAGGGATTCCCTATTCCTCCAGGCTTTCAACAGATTAATGTGATAGATCTGTTCGGGCTTTCGCCTTCCTGGTTGTCTGGTACGGGTCTTGGCCCCACGGTTGTACACTCTCTTCTGTGCCAACTGCGCTTGGGCCAAATGTTCCTTTACGATTGGCATTACCTGTGCAATTCTATCTTGCATCAGGGTGACATGCTCAATCACACTCCTGTGGGGAGAACTTTCACTCTCCCAAGTTTCCTTGGCGATATCCAACAGCCCTCTTGGGTGTCTCCCATGGAGTAACAAAGGGTGAGAAACCCGTAGAGGATTGGGGTACCTCCCTAATGGCAAACATTAAATAGGGAATTAGACAGTCCCAATCCTTTCCATCTCTATCCACCACCTTCTTTAACATTTGTTTTAGGGTTTTGTTGAATCTTTCAACCAACCCATCTGTTTGGGGGTGATACACAGATGTACGCAATTGTGCCACTTTGAACAACTTGCACAGCTCTTTCATAACCTGGGACATAAAGGGTGTACCCTGGTCCGTAAACAGTTCCTTACAAATACCCACACGGCTAAAAACAAGAGATAGCTCTTTGGCTATGGTTTTGGCCGAGGTATTTCGGAGTGGAATCGCTTCCGGATACCGGGTGGCATAGTCCAATATAACCAAAATGTACTGATGCCCCCTAGCGGACTTCATTATCGGACCTACCAAATCCATTGCGATCCTCTCAAAGGGGACCTCAATGATGGGGAGCGGGACCAGCTGGTTACGGAAATGTGGCATCGGTGCCGACCTCTGACACACAGGGCAGGAGGAACAATAATTTTCTGTTTCCTTCATGACCCCAGGCCAATAGAATCTTTGCAATACTCTCTCTCGGGTTTTCTCTGTCCCCAGATGACCTCCAAGAATGTGCCCATGGGCCAACTCTAACACCAACTTCCTGTAAGGTTTGGGGACCAAAAGCTGCTCAATGGTTTCTTCTGCCCTTTTAGCCACCCGATACAGTAGGTCCTTTTCCACGATGAAGTACGGGTAAGTGCAGGTCTCATCTGGGTTCACTAACTCGCCATCTATTTTCACTACGTTTTCCCGTGCCTTTATTAGGGCGGGGTCTTTTAACTGTTCTGTGGCAAAATTTTCCTTGTGAACCTCGAGATCAGAAAACTCCACAGACGGCACATTTTCGTCTGAGGATGTTGGCTCCTCCCCAGTTTCTCGAGTCTCCCCTGCCAATACCGACAAGGGAAATTCTGGAGAGTCCTCACCACTCTCAGAGAAATTCTGGCTATCACATTCCTGGTATATAGGGGCACCAGTGTGGGGCTCAGGATGATCCCAGAGTTCCCAAAACTTTGGAAAATCCCTTCCCACAATGGCATCATGTGGTAACTGAG
Source organism: Rana muscosa (assembly GCA_029206835.1). Lineage (NCBI taxonomy): Eukaryota > Metazoa > Chordata > Amphibia > Anura > Ranidae > Rana > Rana muscosa. The sequence goes on along the minus strand of CM055118.1, from coordinate 930,549,066 downwards.
ACACTAACCCCACCTGATGAGAGGTTACCTTTGGAGGTCTCAAAACACACTGTAGTCACAGGATACTCTCGGGTGTCCCCATGCACACAAATAACAGCTACCTTGTTATTCCCAGAGACCTCTGTAGTGACTAATTCAGCTTTTATCAGTGTCACCAGGCTACCTGAATCCAGCAGCACAACAACATTTTTACCATTAATACACATTTTGCATAAATGTTTCTCAGTTCCCCGAATGGCAGTGCATGCAACTGTCGCAAACAGCGACTGACGTCTGTCCCTTAGAAAGTCACATTGCATGGGTTCATCCACAACCGGGCAATTTGCTGCAATATGTCCCTCTTGCCTGCAGCGGTAGCAAACAATCCTTTTTGCTGCCTCTTGAGCCCCTGACTTCCCAGGCTGTTCTCGCCAGACATTAAAGTGGAGCTCCACCCTAAATAGCAACTTTTGCTATTTGGAACCCTCCCCCCCCTCCGGTGTCACAATTGACACCTTTCAGGGGGGAGGGGGGTGAAGATACCTGTCTAAGACAGGTATTTTCACCCACATCCGGGAGTCCTCTCTCCGGGAATCTGCGGGAGTGACGTCACTTCCCGCAGACTTCCCGTAGTGTTCTGGGAGACACTCGGCTCCCAGAACAAAGGAGGACGAATCAGAACGGCGCAGCGCGACTTGCGCATGCGCCGTAGGGAACCGGGCATGAAGCCGCAGGGCTTCACTTCCTGGTTCCCTCAGCGAGGATGGCGGAGGGAGCAGCAGAGCGACGAGCGATCGCTCGTCCTCTGCTGCGGACGTCGCTGGACTCCAGGACAGGTAAGTGTCCAAATATTAAAAGCCAGCAGCTGCTGTAGCTGCTGGCTTTTAATATTTTTTTTTCCGGCGGAGCTCCACTTTAAGTATAACTCTCACCCTCTCATTCTCTCCACCCTCACCCCTTGGAATCATCTTACCCGCCACTGGGAATGGTCTGGTCTTAGGGTGGAAAGTCTGTGAGTCTCTGGAAGAGGCAGTCAGGTTTTCCGTAGTCAAGTACTTCTCTACATGATCCACAAGATTAACGGTCGTTTCTGGGTCTCCATGGTATACCCACTTTTGGATGGCAGTAGTAAGAGCTCTCAAGAAACGATCCATCACAACACGTTCCACAATCTTTGGTGCGGACAAAGTCTCTGGCTGTAGCCACTTCTTGCTCAGGTGAATGAGATCATACATTTGAGACCTGGGGGGTTTTCCAAGCCGGAAAGTCTAGTTATGCACACGCTGAGCCCGGACGGCCAGGGTGACACCCAGCCGTGCCAATATTTCATTTTTTAGCATCACATATTCTTTTGCTTGGTCAGGCTCTAGGTCATAGTAAGTTTTCTGTGATTCACCAGTTAACAGAGGGGCCACCAGTCCGGCCCACTGCTCCTTAGGCCACTTTTCCCTTTCAGCAGTCCTTTCAAATGTGGTCAAAAACACCTCTGGATCATCCTCTCCAGTCATTTTTGTCAGTAAACGACTCACCCCAAAGGACGCAGTATTAGCGGAACTACTTGCCTCACCGGTCTGCGGACGTTGCTGCATTAATGTCTCCATTTGTTGCTGTAGTCTCTGTTCTTGCTTCTGCAACAGGTCTATGAAGCGGGCCTCAGATTGCTGCTAGGCTTGTTGCTGGACTGCCAGACTCTGTTGATGAGATTGCTGCTGGGCTGCGAGGCTCTGTTGAGCCACAAGGCTCTTTTGCAAACCTGCATTCGTCTGCTGCTGATTAGCATTTGCTAGAGCCAGCTGTTTCAGTATCTCCTCCATGCTGGCCTTTAAAAAAAAAAAAAAAACTGCCACTGGTTCTCCACCAACTGTGAGGGGGTTAACTCAGCAGCGGGTGTGTGTGACCCCCTGAATGGGTTCACCACACAAAAACAGGCACAGCAGGCAGTGGTAGGAGAAAACAAAAGGGTGTGGTTTTATTTGAACTATATACAGACAAAAAAAATCCAGCAAAAACAAAAGAAACAGGAAAAGAAATCCTGGTCAACTTGACCGCTCACTACACACGTTGGTGTCCCTAACTAACAACTGGGTACAGCCTTGTGCTGTCCCAGTCCCTAGCTCCCTGCTTTTAGAAGTTCTAAGTAATAACCACACAGGCTTTGGCTCACCGCACAGAGATCACACTCCCCAGACTATCCACACAGATCTGGTTCCAGGTTGGAGCCTCTCCCTTAGCATGCTGGGAGTTCTTGTAGAGGCCCTAACGAGCCCACTTGATTCAGCTGGGCTCATTAACTCTTCCCCTGCAAGACTCCCAGCACTCCCCCTAGTGGTATAAACTGGCATAAAGCCTGAATCTAGGACATATATATCTCCCATCCTGGATGCAACCTGGTGATTTTACCTGCCTGCTGTTACAATATATATATATGTATATGTAGCGACCTTCACCCCTTTCCTCCCGTCTCTTTGGCTCACTCATGAGAGGAAAAGGCGCAAGGTGCCACCATGCCTGTACCCTCTGGTTTGCAGAGGTTAAGCACACTTGTTTCACCTACGGGTCTTGCAGCGAAGTTCTCCTCAAAGTTGGTTTCTGTCCTTAGTGTGCAAGGACAGAGTCTCTATACCCCAAGTAACTCCAAGGTCCACACAAGTATCACGCCAACGTAAGGTGTTAGGATAGACAGAAATCAGGCACTTCTGGCTTCATCGCCACTCGGTCCCGAGTGGGTATAGCTCACCCGGATAGCCACCTATGGTGCTAGCAACCGTCGTGCAGCTCGAACAGTCAATCTAGATCCCTAATAGATGCATCTAGGAGATCCTCTACCACAGGATCTATAGTGTCCCAAACCTCCTGATGGTCCAGATTGTTAGGCCCCTGGGTTCCGGATGGATGACATCCCCCTGGAGAGTTACTGGGCCCCTTCCTTCACTGTGATCTTTCACCAGTCCTTCGGAACGGTTCTCCCCCAGCCTCCTAATCCAGAAACGGGTCTCCTCGCAAGGCAGCACCCTGAGATTCTTCCTTCCGAAGCGGGCTCCAGCTAAAGGTGCTGGGCCCAGGGCTGAAGTTGCAGTCCCAGGACTAAAGGTGCCTAAGACTGAGGCGTACGTGGCCCCATGGCCTGGAAGGCCACGCACTCGACTCCCGAACCCGCAGGTTCCCTCGGGTACAGGTCCCCGGATCACTCTCCCTACAACAATGGCGTCCGCCCCTTTTGTATCCTCTCCCAGCATGCACAGCAGGCCGACCCTGCCCACCGCACGGCTGCCGAGAGAGGACACCAAATCGCCACTCCAACACCTGTGGTTCGACCCTGAGTACAAGTGACAGCGCCACCCATACTACCTAGGGGAAATGCAAGCCAGGTGAAGCAGCAAGACAGAGTTCAGTAATTGAAAGACTTGAGCCAACTATCACTCAAGTCACCCCTAAATTTGGCATAACATAACCTCAATTTAGGAGACAAATTTGCACACTCAATCCTGAGCAGGCTCAAACGTATCCTCAGAACTATTTACAAAAACCCGAAAAAATTGAAAAAAATACCAAAGTGCCTGAATGAGAGGAGTGAATTGCAGCAAAAAGAAGAAGACAGAACATGGTTTACAACAAATTACATTCCCTCCCACCATCCTATTGCAACTAAATCCCACCCAATCTGTGAGTTGCTTGATGGTCTCCTGCATGGGAAAGAAAACACATATACAAACAAATATCATACTATATCTATTCTATGTACATGAATCAAACCACCTCCCCTAAAAGAGATGATTTGCTTCAGCTAACGGTACACACTAAGCCTAGTGTATGTGTTCCTTTAGCAGTACCGTGTAAGTGCTCATTAAAGTTTTGCAGAACACTACCACCTAGTGGCAGCACACACATGTAACTCTATTGCCTAAATGCGTTCGAACGCACCATCACACAAAGCTTGATCTCGACGGCTTCCAGCTTGGCCCTGACTATCCCTACCCAAAGTTCTTTTCACTTGTGAAAAAGGAAGGAAACAAAAAAAACAAACAGTCCTTTAAAAAGTAAAAAGTCTCCGGGGATAGAATCAGCACAGCAGTTCAAGGTATTTTTCGCCAAAGCAGGGAAAAAAGAAAGAAAAACAAGTCCCACTTTAAAGATAAAACCGTGGGTCAAGTAAAGTCAGAGACTTCCCGTCTTTATCCAGAGTCTCAATGGAGTAGGTCGCATCATCTCTGTCCTTACTGCAGGTCACGACCCGATCCGCATGTATGTGGCGACCAAGAGACCAGTCTTTACGACAGCCTTTATATCTTCCAGTCATCACTGCTGAACAACTGAAGTATCTGTGGCCTTTCTTCACCTCCAAGTGATCCCAAATAAAGTCACTATACCACTCTGCTCTCGAGAGGCTTCGATCTCAAACAATAAATCCTTTGGGACGTATGGGTACTCCCACCCGTACTCTTCAGCAACCTTCTGGCTCAGTAGCCACTGTAGACGAGCCAAAGGCGGCATGGTCGCCCGATCTCCAGCTCCGGGCAGGACTATAGCGTCCGGAGATCTTCTGGGGCGTACAGGCTGTGGCATAGGAGACCTCAATGGTGGACGGACCTCCAGCACAGCAGGCACAGACACCGGAGCGTGAGGAGCGGGCATGGGAATGATTTCTCCAGCATTAAGAGGGGCTTCCACCCGGCTTGTAGTATCCCCAGAGTCCATGGGCGATCCCTTTGCATTACGAGGAGAAGTTAAAGAAATTTTTTCCCATCCCTTTTTGACAAACAGTTCATCAGTTTCCCCATCATCCCCTATGTCAGAGGAAGAATCCAAGTCCGAAGAGTCCCACATCTCAGCTGGCAGGCAAACTCTTGTGGACACAGTATCAACTTCCAAAAGTCTCTTTGGGTCAGGCACCCAAACATCCCCAATTGAACGGACACTGACCTTTGTTTCTTTCCCCGGCCAGCCTCGAACCCGCTGCTGCTGTGGATCGCTCTGAATTTCCTCCGGCTGGACGATCCAAGTCAGGCTGGCGCTGGGATGGGCCCCCACTGCGGCTGCGGGAAGCCTTCACGAGTCCTACCTTCCTTTTTGCAGGTGGAAGGGAGAGCTCCGTTGCAACAGAGGCAGTGTCTGCAGGGTTCTCCACCTCAAGTTCCTCTACGGCTGAAACCTCAGCCTTTACATTTGCCACCTCCGCAGGACTGTGCTGGGGTAGGGCGGTTAACACACGCACTTCCTCCTCAGGAGTAACAGCCCCTGAAATCCAGTTCACTCGGTAGACTCTTGGCTTTTCCGTCGGCTGTTCTACCTCAAACAGGAATTTCCCACAGCGGGTACATTTCCCGAAAGGTCGGAGTTGTACAATCAGTCCCTGACATCCTCCACAGATCATGCCCAAGGCCTCTGCATCTCGGCATGCATACAGGGCAAAGCGGCCCCTGGGCTTCAACCGGATTCCTGTGTCGGTCAAGGAGGCAGCAATGGGGGTCACATCCATAGTTGAACCGGGCAAGAGAGCACAAGATCCCGGTAAAGCAGGTTTCCAAGTAAGAGCAGACATGTCGCTTCATCAACAGTTTATCGGATAATGCCCCCCCTTTTCGCTCCAAGCGCACCACAAGGAGCTCACACTTTCCCAAGCTCCTCCCCTCTCTTGTTCCTTCGCTGCACTTTCTTTGTGGGCTTTTCCAGTTAAGACATGCCCACGAACTACGCAGCTGGAATTTCAGCCGGGCCTGAATCTTCCTTTTTTCTGTTTGTGGTGCAGGTCAAATTTAGAAAAATGGCCAACCTCCACGGAGCCTTACACGGGAATAAAGTCCAACTTTTCCAGGGGGTATACAGTGCAACATCCCGAACTACGAGCCCCCACGTGTACCGACCTTCACCCCTTTCCTCCTGTCTCTTTGGCTCACTCATGAGAGGAAAAGGCGCAAGGTGCCACCATGCCCGTACCCTCTGGTTTGCAGAGGTTAAGCACACTTGTTTCACCTACGGGTCTTGCAGCGAAGTTCTCTTCAAAGTTGGTTTCTGTCCTCAGTGTGCAAGGACAGAATCTCTATACCCCAAGTAACTCCAAGGTCCACACAAGTATCACTCCAACGTAGAGCTTTATTTTCTTTGTACAAAGAGAGAAAGGTTTTAGAAGGATAGACAGCATTCAGGCACTTCTGGCTTTGTCGCCACTCGGTCCCGATGGGGTATAGCTCACCTGGATAGCTACCTATGGTGCTAGCAGCTGGCGTGCAGCTCGAACAGTCAATTTAGTATCCTAATAGATGCATCTAGGAGATCCTCTACCACAGGATCTATAGTGTCCCAAACCTCCTGATGGTCCAGATTGTTAGGCCCCTGGGTCCCGGATGGATGACATCCCCCTGGAGAGTTACTGGGCCCCTTCCTTCACTGTGATCTCTCACCAGTCCTTTGGAACTGTCCTCCCCCAGCTTACTCATCCAGAAACGGGTCTCCTCGCAAGGCAGCACCCTGAGATTCTTCCTTTCGAATCGGGCTCCAGCTAAAAGTGCTGGGCCCAGGGCTGAAGTTGCAGTCCCAGGACTGAAGGTGCCTGGGACTGAGGCGTACGTGGCCCCATGGCCCGGAAGGCCACGCACTCAACTCCTGAACCCACAGGTTCCCTCGGGTACAGGTCCCCGGATCACTCTCCCTACAACAATGGCGTCCGCCCCTTTTGTATCCTCCCCCAGCATGCACAGCAGGCCGTCCCCGCCCACCACATGGCTGCCGAAAGAGGACACCAAATCGCCACTCCAACACCCGTGGTTCGACCCTGAGTACAAGTGACAGCGCCACCCATACTACCTAGGGGAACTGCAAGCCAGGTGAAGCAGCAGCAAGGCAGAGCCCAGTAATTGAAAGACTTGAGCCAACTATCACTCAAGTCACCCCTAAATTTGGCATAACATAACCTCAATTTAGGACCCCCCCGCTATATATATATATATATATATACACACACACACACACACACACATAAACATATATAGTTATTATTTATATAAATTTTTAAGCTTGCTATTGCTGATATTAGGAAGAAAGAAGCCTCCTTCACATCACAGCAGCTTCTCACCCATATTCTCCACGTCTGAGCTGGAGAATCTGGGGGGAGATATTTTACAGAGATGGCCAGTGAGATCCTCAGATCTCACCTTCATAAACTGGTCATCTGTTTAAAAGTGAATAGCAGAAAGATGTGTCCTGTGATAAGTGAAAAACATGTTCTCCACTCCTCATCTCAGCTTCATAAACTGGTACACCTGAGAGATCAGCCGTGATCATCAGGATCTCGGCTCTTCTCTGTTTGATAAACGTACACCATAGACCTCATACTCCTCTCCAGACCACTTCTCCCTAGGCTAACGGATACAGGTTTTTCACCTAGATCGCTTTCTGACCACTGTCCTTATTGGGCTAAGCTTTCTCTGCCACATGCACGCTCGACGGCGTCATGGTGCCTAAACCCCTTTTGGTTAACTCTATTACCGAAGGATGATAACCTTGCGACCGACTGGGAGTAATTTTTCGAGACTAATGAGGGCTCAGCACAGCCGAGGATAGTATGGGAAGCGTTTAAGATACACGCCCGAATGACTCTCATGGCCCGTATTAACAAACTGAAACAAACCTCTACAGTAGCCATCGACACAGCGACGTCTAACTTACTGACAGCGGAGAGGGAATTCCTTGATGATCCCATGGCAGAAAAGGCAGGCAGTCTCAAGTTACACTCTAGGACGCTAGATCAGTTGATCTATGAAAAGTCCAAACGCAAACTCTTTTTCCTGAAACAGAGGTCATTTGAACATGGCGAAAGAGCTGGGAAGTTGTTAGCCTACCTGGTCCATAGCGAGGAGAGGCCCCGGGTAGTGATCTCTTTCCGCTCCTCTGACAACGTTCTTGTGACTGAATCTGTTCAGGTCACGACGATGTTTTCGCGACTTCTTCACCTCTCTATACGCTACTACTGTTTCAGATGACCTCTCTCTAATGGAGTCCTTCCTAGCCGAGTTACAGATCCCGCAACTGACTGCAGATCAGACTCAGGAGCTGAAGGAGCCTCTGACACAAGAGGAGATCTCTAAAGCCATAGCTGAATTCCCTTCATCCAAAGCCTCAGGCTCGAAAGGCCTACCTGTGGAATTTTACTCCTCATACTCGGATCTGCTGCTAGGCTACTGGCACTATATAACTCCATCTTTGAAAACTTTGAACTACCGGCCTCCATGAGGGAGGCTACCATAGTGCTAATTCCCAAACCCGGTAAGGACCCTCACTTTCCGTAATCTTATCGCCCCATCTCCCTGCTTTAGGTAGATGTCAAGATACTTGCAAAGGTGCTTGCCATCCGCCTTAACAAGGTTATTCTCTCACTGATCCATGGAGACCAGGCGGTATTCATGCCAGGCAGGAACACATCTTTCAATCTACAAAGATTATTTATTAATCTCCAGACTGCTCACGACAACCCGGGGTCCAGGATAATAGTCGCCTTGGATAACGCTAAGGCATTTGATTCCGTTGAGTGGTGGTATCTGTGGACCTGTTTAGGCAAGTTTGGATTGGGACCCAGATTCATAAAATGGGTACAGCTTCTCTATCAGAGCCCGGTGGCCAAAGTTCTGGCTAATGGCTGGCCCTCAGATTAGTTTTCCCTCTCCAGGGGTACTATACAGGGGTGTCCCCTGTTGCCACTGCTGTATGCAATGGCGGCAGAGCCACTCGCCATAGCAGTTCGTGCCCACACGGGGATAGTGGGTCTGCACAGGGAAGGGGTTGTGGAAAAAATCAGCACATATGCGGATGACACTTTTGTACCTAGACGACTCAGACAACTCACTACAACAGGCTTTAGCCCTAATAAAAAGATTTGGCACATTTTCTGGACTGAAAATTAACTGGGACAAGTCCCAGATACTCCCCTTGGACAGTTTCCCACCACCCAGAGACAGAGCCTTGCTCCCCCTACAGAGGGTGAATAGTATTAAATACTTGGGTATCCGGACCACCAGAGACCCAGCGGACTATGTCTCTCTGAATATAACACCGTTGTTTGACATGCTTAAGCAGAAGACACAGATCTGTGCTCGCCTTTCTCTGGGTGTCATGGGCCGCAAAAATCTCATCAAAATGGTCCTGCTGCCAAAGATATTGTACATGCTCTGGCACTCCCCTGTATATCTGGTACTTAAGCATTTTAAATCAATGGAAGCTCTTCTAAAGCCGTTTGTCTGGGGCAACAATAGACACAAACTCCCATGGCACAAACTTAAGAATCCTACTGACCTTGCAGGAATGGCTCTGCCTGACTTCAACTTCTACTATCTTGCAGCCCAGCTATCACAAATCTTCCACACAGACAAAACAGACACAGGTTTTTATGCTTCTTATGTCCAAAATGGTCCAGGCCAACCTTGGATTTCATTGTAGCGATATCTGGGGGGGGGGCAGAGGGGGATGGTAGGTCAGTAGACCGTAAGACTCTTCTGTACCAATATAGGAAAGTATGGACCATAGCATCTGGAAAGCTACACTTGCCACTCCTACACGACTACACTCCCCTGTGGCATAACATGGCCCTCCCTGAATTTAATCGGATCCCAGATAATGGATTATGGAGCTCCAGGGGAATTTTCTACTTATCCCATATCACTTCTAATGGAAAACTAAAGTCTTTTGATAGCCTAAAGTCTGAGTTTGCACTACCTAATAGACTATTTTAGATACATACAGCTCCGTCATGCCTTTCGCACACAATTCCCCTTAGATGATCTCTCTCTGGGCAACAACCTATTGATGGCAGTCGTAAAAAACCCTGACCCTAAGAAACTCATCTCACACTTTTATATCATGCTATCACTGCCTCTGACGACTGTGACGGCATACGCACTGAAGACTAGGTGGGAGAGATGGGCCCCATTGAGGATGACGAGTAGAGCGATGCTCTGGACACGTGTAAACTGGTTTCTCCCAAACTTTCGGACCGGCTAATCCAAATTTTCATAACGCACAGAGCATACCTCACACCACTTAGACTCTCAAAGTATAAAAATAACTATTCCAGTGCGTGTCCTATGTGTGATCACCTTTTGTGGAAATGCCCCAAAATACAGCTGTTCTGGTCGCAAGTGGTAAGATTCCTGCATGACACGATGGGCTCCCCATGTTTCAGCCAAAACCCTGTCTTCTAGGAATCTTCCTGGACCCAGACTTTAATAAATATACCAAAATATTGTCAGGAACCATGAATTAGACAGAAGTACAGTTAAATCACACTTGTTTAATAATAAAAAATAAAAAGGCAAACAGAGTAAGCGTAGTAAAACAAGCCAGGGTTCAGTAACCGGAGCGGGTAGTCAGCCAAGCCAATGTCCAAGAGCCAGAGATAAAAGGTAGAGTCCAGCAAGCAGGATCTGTAGCCAGAGGGAACGTAGTCAAGCAGGTCTTCAACTGGAACGCAGGAGAAAGTCTGTAGTGATGTTAACACAGGCGAAAGCGAAGAGCAAATGAACTGGAAATCCTTAAGTAGGCAGCTGACGAGCGGATCATCAACAGATGGATCACTGGAGAGATGGAAGCTGGCAATTAGCTGACAGCTATGCTACCAGCACAGAGAAGGAAGGGCTGAAGGCAGCCCTGACAGTACCCCCTCCTCAATGACCCCTCCCCCTCGGAGGACCACGGGCTTGAGGGGAAAACGACTATGGAAATCACGGAGGAGGACAGGGGCATGTACGTCAGAGGATGGGACCCAAGAGCATTCCTCCGGACCGTACCCCCTCCAATGCACCAGGTACTGTATGCGCCCACGGAACCTACGGGAGTCAACAATGGACTGTACTTCATACTCCTCATGGTTCTCAACCTGTATAGGGCGAGGACGTGGCACCGAGGTGGTAAAACGGTTGCAGACCAAAGGTTTCAATAAGGAGACATGAAACACATTAGATATGCGCATACTAGAAGGAAGGTCCAACGCGTAAGCCACTGGATTTATCCTGCGAAGGATACGGAAAGGCCCAATAAACCGAGGTGCAAACTTCAGAGAAGGAACACGAAGTCGGAGGTTGCGAGATGACAGCCAGACCCTGTCCCCGACCTGGTAGGAAGGTGCAGGCAGGTGTCTGCGGTCAGCATGGAGTCTGTACCTCTCGTTAGCCTGTCGCAAAGCCTCCTGGACTTGTACCCAAGTGGAACGAAGACCACGGAGATGTTCCTCTAATGCAGGGATATTCTGAGGAACAAACGAGTCAGGCAACATGGAAGGTTGTAAACCATAATTTGCCATAAAACGGGGACAACCGGGAAGCAGAATTCAGAGCGATATTGTGAGAAAACTCCGCCCATGGTAAGAGGTCTGACCAGTTGTTGTGATGGTCAGAAATATACAGTAGCAACGCAGGAATTGCTCCAAGGACTGATTGGCTCGTTCTGCGGCCCCATTAGACTGCAGGTGATACACAGAGGAGAAAGCAAGCTGAATTCCCAACTGTGCACAAAAGGCTCACCAGAACCGGGACACAAACTGACTTCCCCTGTCTGAGACAATGACCTTGGGTAGGCCATGTAAGCGAAAGATCTCCCGAGCAAAAATGGAAGCCAGTTTCTTAGACGTAGGCAATTTCTTAAGTGGAATACAGTGGGACATTTTCGAGAATCGGTCTACCACCATAAGGATAACTGTGTTGCCCTGGGAGTTGGGTAACTCCACAATGAAATTCATAGACAGGTGGGTCCAGGGCCTCTCTCCATTGGGTATGGGTTGTAAGAGGCCCACTGGAAGGGGTCGTGGAGTCTTACTCTGAGCACACACGGAACAGGCAGCTACGAAGGCGGTTAAATCAGCACGTAGACTAGGCCACCAGAATTGTTGGGAAATAGCCCAACAGAGTTGATTCTTCCCAGGGTGGCCAGCAGCCTTGGGAGAATGATAAGTCTGGAGCACGGCAGTTTGGAGACTCTCTGGTACAAAGCAGCGATCACAAGGTTTCTCAGTAGGAGCATCGACCTGAGCAGCCAGAATTTTGTCTCCCAAAAGGAGAAGTGAGACTGGTGCGAACCGTAGCCAGAATACGATCAGGTGGAATCACAGGAACCGGAACCGACTCCAACTTGGAAGTGGAGGAAAATTGTCGTGACAAGGCGCCAGCCCTTACATTCTTAGTACCGGGTAAGAATGAGACAATGTAATTGAAACTCGACAAGAAAAGAGCCCATCGTGCCCTTCTGGGAGAAAGGCGCTTAGCCTCAGACAAGAATGTGAGATTCTTCTGGTCAGTAAGAATGAGCACCGGCACAGTGGTACCTTCGAGGAGATGTCTCCATTCTTTCAGGGCTAAAATGATCGCCAAAAGCTCCCTCTCACCAATCTCGTAATTGCATTCTGCAGGTGACAATTTCTTGGAAAAGTAGCCACACGGATGCATAGCGCTGTCAGAGCTAGGACATTGAGACAGAAGAGCGCCAACTCCAGTCTCAGAAGCATCAACCTCAAGGATAAAAGGCAATGTAGGATCAGGATGTGCCAACACAGGAGCAATAACAAAAGGTCGTTTTAAGACTCTCAAAAGCCTTAATGGACTCTGGAAACCAACTCTGTGGGTTACCATCCTTTATGGTCATATCAGTCAGGGGCTTGACCAGAGACGAGAAGTTACGAATAAACTTCCGATAATAGTTGGCAAAGCCAAGAAAACGCTGCAGAGGACGTAAACCCACGGGTCGAGGTCACTGTAGGACAGCAGAAAGTTTCTCTGGGTCTATCGAAAAACCAGCCGTGGAAATTACATAACCCAGGAATTTGACCTGTTCCCGATGGAATTCACACTTCTCCAGCTTACAATAGAGATTGTTCTCTTAGTTTTTGTAGCACTCGACAGACATCTGTGTGGTGGCTCTCCAGGGACTTGGAAATTATGAGGATATCATCGAGATAGACCACCACACATAATTGCAACAAATCTCGGAGGACATCGTTAATAAACTCCTGGAAAACTGCCGGAGCATTACAGAGGCCAAAAGGTATTACGAGGTACTCATAATGACCTGGTACTAAACACAGTTTTCCACTCTTCGCCCTGCTTAATCCTGACGAGATTGTATGCCCCTCTCAAATCAAGCTTCATGAAGACCGTTGCTCCCTTGAGGCGGTCAAATAACTCCGTAATCAATGGGATCGGATAGGCATTCTTAATGGTGAAACGATTGAGACCCCTATAATCGATACAAGGTCTCAGTTCACCACTCTTCTTCTTTACAAAAAAGAAACCTGCACCGGCAGGAGATGAGGATTTGCGGATGAAACCTTGAGAAAGTGCGTCTGCAACATACTCCTCCATGGCTTTATCCTCCAAGACCGACAAAGGGTAAACCCGGCCAGGAGGGGGTATGGCACCAGGTTGAAGGTCAATTGCGCAATCATACGACCGGTATGGAGGCAAAGTACCGGCTTGACCCTTTTCAAAGACATTGCTAAAATCGCGATACTCCTCCGGCAGGGAGGAGAGTGAACAGATGCACAGAGACTTTGCTACCTTCTGGAAGCATCTCTCACTGCACTGTGGCGACCAGGATAGAACCTCAGCACGGAGCCAATCAAAAGACAGGTTGTGCCTCTGTAACCAAGGATAACCAATAACCAGCGGAAACTTATGCCGCGCACACACGCTCGAGATTCACGGCGGTGAAAACACCGCCGTGAATCCCGACGGGAAAAACGAGGAACGGTTTGTTCCCCTACACACGGCCGTTTTTCCCGTCATTTTTTCTCTTGGTCGAGAAAAATGACCGTGTAGTGGGCTCCCCGGCAGTGTTTCCCTATGGGAAAACTGGCGCGGAAAAAAATGCCGCGAATCACGACGAGTAAAATTAGAGCATGTTCTAATTTTTCTCGTCGTGATTAATGCAGTTTTTCTCGTCGGGAAAAATGACCAAAAGCCCACACACAGTAGTTTTTCTCGTCAGAGAAAAAATGTCATTTTTCCCGACGAGAAAAATGGTCGTGTGTACGCGGCATTAGATGAGGAAATAACTTGGAATTGGATTATCTCATGGTGAAGAGCCCCTACGGCCATGGACAATGGAACCGTCTCATGAGTCAAATGGGCAGGCTGTAGAGGTCTCCCGTCAAGAGCCTCAATGGCAAGTGGAGTGTCACTCAGCTGCAACGGAATCGAGTGCTTAGACACAAAGGCAGCATCAATGAACAGGCCTGCAGCCCCGGAGTCGATTAGAGCCTGTATCTCGACGGACGATTCAGCCCACGACAGGTTAACCAAAACCAGGGGCTTATCCTTCTGGGCAACTGGAGACGAAACAACGCCACCTAGGGTCTGTCCATGACAGGACCTCAAGGTTCGGGCGTTCCCAGGATGGGTAGGACAAGACTTCAAAAAGTGACCGGCCTGGCCACAAGGCACAATTTCTCCCTCCTCTTAAGGGCTCTCTCACGCGCAGAGACGCGTGAAGCCCAAGTGCATGGGTTCATCTTCACAGACCGACTCGGTACCAGGAGGCATGGGAGGTGAGGGAGGCAAGGGTGGGACTGCAAAGCTCGGAGACAAACGTACAGGAGGCTTCCGCAAGCGCTCCTTAAGAGAGAGTCTCTCTCTGAGTCTGGAGTCTTTGATGTTATCTGAGAGACCATGAGAAAACGCAGCCACGAGGGTCTCATTGTTCCACGCAACCTCTGCTGCCAGAGTACGGAATTCAATGGCGTAATCGGCAACAGTTCTCGTACTCTGTTTGATGGACATGAGGCACTTGGCAGCAGAAGCGGAGCGTGCAGGAACGTCAAATACCCTTTTGAAGGAAACCACAAATTCTGCATAACTCAGGACCACAGGTTTTTGCGTCTCCCATAGAGGGTTTGCCGAGGCCAAGACTCTCTCAGAAAGCAAAGATATCACAAAACATACTTTGCCTCTGTCCGTGGGAAACGCCTGGGGCAGCATCTCAAAATATATCTCAACCTGGTTGAGAAAACCTCTGCATTGGATCGCCCTCAAATCGCTGAGGAAGCAGAGCGGAACCAGACATACCTCTTAAAGAGGAAATACTCGAGGCGGGTGCCTGCACAGAGACTGAAGCAGCAGCAGGGTCTGCCTGCACAGGGACTACCGGAGCGGCCACAGTGGGAGACTCTAGATGAGCCGTGTGACTTAGGAACATCCTTATCGCTGTGGCAACCTGATCCATGCGGTGATCCAGGTCATCCAATCTGGAATAAATATTATCAACAAGTGGATTGGCTGCACCTTCTGAAGTCATGGCCTTCGCCTACTGTCAGGAACCATGAATCAGACAGACAGAAGTACAGTTAAATCACACTTGTTTAATAATAAAAATAAAAAGGCAGAGTAAGCGTAGTAAAAAAAGCCTGTGTTCAGTAACCAGAGCGGGTAGTCAGCCAAGCCAATGTCCAAGAGCCAGGGATAAAGGTAGAGTCCAGCAAGCAGGATCTGTAGCCAGAGGGAACGTAGTCAAGCAGGTCTTCAACTGGAACGCAGGAGAAAGTCTGTAGTGATGTTAACACAGGCGAAGGCGAAGAGCAAATTAACTGGAAGCCCTTAAGTAGGCAGCTGACGAGCGGATCATCAACAGGTGGATAACTGGAGAGATGGAAGCTGGCAATTAGCTGACAGCTGAGCTACCAGCACAGAGAAGGAAGGACTGAACGCAGCCCTGACAGATATTCCTGCATGAAACGCTCTTCTCTGCGCGGAAAGTCATTGCTAGAGTGTGGATGAGACCTGACCCCCCAACTGTCTCACACTGGATTGCGGAGGTTAATGCTGTATTGCCCTATAAGAAATTTATATACTCCCATAGAGGATGTCCCTCCAAATACGACAACATTTGGGACAGGTGGCTCAAGGCCTCTGAAACCTGTGTATGATTGAATGGGTTTTATGTTGTTCCCTCTTTGTTTACTATGTAGCCCTAGAAGGAAATGTGGTGGATGGAGCGGGGTCCCAGGCGGCATAACATATTATCACTTTGAAATGTTTGAATGTTAAAGGTACCAATCATGCTGTCTTCTATCTATGTGTGTATCCTAGAGGAATGTTGCTGTATGATACTGTTAGGAGATAATGCACGCTACATCTGCCATTGTCCTGATATTCTTTTGTATGTGCTGTATTATTTTTTTTTTGTTTAATAAAAAGACTTTGATATAAATGTATTTTGCATTTGTGTTTGATAGAAAAAAAAAAAAAAACAATAAGTGTATATTGATTGGTTTGAGTGAAAGTTATAGTGCCTACAAACTATGGTGTATTTATAGTGGATTTTTTTTAATTATATGTGTATTCTACTAATGGCGCTGATCAAAGACTTACAGTATATAGGGACAGTGATAGCGCAGTGGGCAATCTGACACTAACTGATGCAGGGAAATTGACACTGACATTACCAGCGACATTAATACAGTGACCAGTGCTAATAATATGCACTGTCACTGTACTAATGACACTGGCTGTGAAGGGATTAACATCTAGGGTGATCAATGGATTAAAAGTGTTCCTAACTATGTGGAATGTGTGCAAAATGTTCTGCTTTTTACCAATGATCTCTCTTTTTACCAAGGATAATTAACTGACAGATCCCTCCCTCTGTACTGAGCTCTGTGTTATTTACCAACACAGAGCTCTGAGCTGTCATGATCAGCAGGCTGACAGGCACAGCGGGAGCTGGGTGGGGGGCATGCATGCGAGCACCCTAAACCCAAAAGTAGGCAGTGACTTACGGGTAGTGCAGTACATTGCAGGTGGGCAGTCAAGAAGAGGTTAATGAAAAAAGTTGTTAATGGTCATCGGTCCCTTTAAGGTCCACCTGCTGGTATCTTTGTCTTTATGATTAACAAGGTGCCTCTGTGCCTTTAAGATACTCAATGGTGCCCAGTATCATATTCTTTCACATACAGTGCCTTGAAAAAGTATTCACACCCCTTGACATTTTCCACATTTGGTCATGTTACAACCAAAAACATAAATGTATTTTATTGGGATTTTATGTGCTGACCAACACAAAGTGGCACATAATTGTGAAGTGGAAGGAAAATTATAAATTAAATTCATAAAGTGTGGCGTGCATTTGTTTTCAGCCCCCTTTACTCTGATACCCCTAACTAAAATCGAATGGAACTAATTGCCTTCAAAAGTCACCTAATTAGCAAATAGAGCCCACCTGTGTGTAATTTAATCTCAGTATAAATACAGCTGTTCTGTGAAGCCTCAGAGGTTTGTTAGAGAACCTTAGTGAACAAACAGCATCAAGAAGGATAAGGAACACACCAGACAGGTCAGGGATAAAGTTGTGGAGAAGTTTAAAGCAGGGTTAGGTTATAAAAAAATATCCCAAGCATTGCACATCTCACAGAGCATTGTTCAATCCATCATCCGAAAATGGAAAGCGTATGGCACAACTGCAAACCCACCAAGACATGGCCGTCAACCTAAATTGACAGGCCGGGCAAGGAGAGCATTAATCAGAGAAGCAGCCAAGAGGTCCAATGGTAACTCTGGAGGAGCTGCAGAGATCCAGAGCTCAGGTGGGAGAATCTGTCCACAGGACAACTATTAGTCGTGCACTCCACAAATCTGGCCTTTATGAAAGAGTGGCAAGAAGAAAGCCATTGTTGAAAGAAAGCCATAAGAAATTCCGTTTGCAGTTTGCGAGAAGCCATGTGGGGGACACAGCAAACATGTGGAAGAAGGTGCTCTGGTCAGATGAGACCAAAATTTAACTTTTTGACCTAAAAGCAAAATGCTATGTGTGGCAGAAAACTAACACTGCACATTACCCGGAACATACCATCCCCACCGTGAAACATAGTGGTGGCAGCATCATGCTGTGGGGATTCTTTTCTTCAGCAGGGACAGGGGAGATGGTCAGAGTTGATGAAAAGATGGATGGAGCCGAATACAGGGCAATCTTAGAAGAAAACCTGTAAAGCCCTGTGCACACGATCGGATTTCCTATGGATTCAAATCCGATGGATTTTTTCCATCGGAATTCCAATGAAGCTGACTTCCATCAGTCTTGCCTACACGCCATCAGTCAAAAATCTGACCGTCCCAAACGTTGTGACGTAAAACACTCAGACGAGCCGAGAAAAATGAAGTTGAATGCTTCTGAGCATGCGTCGACTTGATTCTGAGCATGCGTGGGTTTTTTCTCCAATGCAGTTCCACACAGACGATCGTAATTTGCTATTGTTTTTTTTTTCCATCGGATAAATTTAAAACATGTTCTATTTTTTCTCACCGATGGAAAAAAGACCGATGGGGCCCATACACGATCGGTTTGTCCGATGAAAACAGTCCATCGGACTGTTTTCATCTGTAAAATCGTTCGTGTGTACAGGGCATTAGAGTCTGCAAAAGACTTGAGACTGGGGCGGAGGTTCACCTTCCAGCCGGATAACGAACCCAAACATACAGCCAGAGCTACAATGGAATGATTTAGATCAAAGCATATTCATGTGTTAGAATGGCCCAGTCAAAGTTCAGACCTAAATCCAATTGAGAATCTGTGGCAAGTATTAAAAATTGCTGTTCACAGACACTCTCCATCAAATCCAACAGAGGTTGATCTTTTTTGCAAGAATGGGCAGAAATGTCACTCTAGATGTGCAAAGCTGGTAAAGACATCCCCAAAAAGACTTGCAGCTGTAATTGCAGCGAAAGGTGGTTCTACAAAGTATTGTCTCGGGGGGCTGAATACCAAATGCACGCCACACTTTTCACATATTTATTTGTAAAAAACTTGAAAAAACATTTATCGTTTTCCTTCCACTTCACAATTATGTGCCACTTTGTGTTGGTCTACCACATAAAATCCCAATAAAATACATTTACCTTTTTGGTTGTAACATGAAAAAATTTCAAGGGGTATGAATACTTTTTCAAGACACTGAACTTTCATTACAGAAAGCGCAGGCCACAAATAAAACTAGGAACGTCGTGTGTACCAACAAGCGAAAGTAACATTACCGGAAGCCCTGCCCTCCGTGTTTCATCATCTACATGTGATATCAGGAGCCAGTTCATGGGGCTGTGCATGTGCTGGGAAGCTGTCATGTATGTGACAGTATCCCGCATGGGGCTGCATTCCCTGCTTCATTTAGCTGTTGGCTGGGAGATTCCCCAGCCGAAAGCTAAATGAAAATAAAAGGGGTGGGAATACAGCTCATGTAATTTCTCAAGTATGGGCAATGACTTGTCACTGAGTGGGTGGGGCCTGATGGGGAACTGAGAAACTATTTCCTCAAGATGTCCACTTCACTATTGATTGAGAGCACACACTAATGGATGGGCACAAAAGCCACAAAACCATATTGCTAATGCAATACCCTAGTACTTACTCCAAGGCAAAAAATATGAAGCAATTGCAATTGTTGAATATTATCCAATGCTACAAAGCTGAGTTCCCACCCCCACATCCTCCAGGTAGGCCCATTATGGCAGCTATGGACAGTGTCAGGTTTCAGCCTCTACATAAACCAATTCCTGTAACCAATTGTACTTCAGCTCCAATCCTATATCCATGACAGCATACATCTGCTGGAACTTTTGTCCCTTTATAGTTGGGAGCCAACTTATGTTTGGCTCTCTCTTGACATCTGTTCACTTTTTACCTCCTCTCCGCACACATTTGGGCTAATGGCATTAGAACAATTCTTGCCTATGGACCATTAATCAATCCTCGCCAGGCAGATTTCATTGTGCAGGCTACAAATTTTTTCCTGACGCATAATTATTTCACCTTTTGACGGAGATTTCTACCAACAATTACAAGGTACTGCGATGGGGGCCCTCATGCCCCCTCATACGCCAACCTGGCCATGGGTTTCTGGGAAATTAACCACATCCATAAAAACAATCCCTATGCAGCCAATATCGTCTTCTTTGGACGGTACATAGATGACCTAATCATCATTTGGGATGGTGACCCTGATCTCATCCCCCCCTTTGTTCAACATTGCAATAACAATACCTATGGGTTGTCCTTTACATTTGTCTCCCATGCTTCCACCATGGCCTTTCTGGACCTTGAACTGGGACACGACAGCTACACCATTTGTGGCAAAAATTATATAAAACCAACGGCAGGAAATTCCTATCTGCACTTCAAGAGTTGCCATTATCCAAAATGGATAAACAACATCCCCAAGGGATGTCGCCCTAGACAAAATTGCATCCAAGACTCTGATTATGTTGAACTAAGTGTAAATCTAAAAAGAAAAATTCTCGACAAATAGTACCCCGAGAGCCTGATTGATGAAGCTTATGACTTTTATCTCCATGGAAAACCACTGAAATCCAACAAAACTATGAACGACTGTTCCACAAGATTTGTGACTACCTTCCACTCTAAGAATAAAAATATGGAAAGAATATTATCTAAACATTGGGATATTCTACAGCAGGACCCTCATCTGAAAACTATACTTCTTGATCATCCCAGAGTCACTTACCGGAGGGCCCCCAACTTAAAATGCCCCCAGTAAACTTAAATCCACCATAATCCCACCACCCGTACCAATCCTAATACCCATAGTAGGAACGTACCAATGCCGAAAAGCACTATGCAGGACCTGAAAATTTGTCAAGCATGGTCAAAAAACATTCAGCACTAAAGGTAAAACGTATCCACTCAAAGAGTTTTACAACTGCTCTTCTGACTACGTGGTGCCTCAGTTGCCCATGTGGCCTAATGTATGTAGGCCGAACCATACGACCTTTGAGACAAAGGTTCAGTGAACACAGGAGGTACATAGAGGGCGGTACAGACCCTCACAGTGTCCCGGGACACTTTGCAATGGCACACCAAAAATCCACCACACGACTCAAAGTGTGGGTAATCGAACAGATCGATAGATCCCTCCCTGCAGCCAAGAGATTCAAAAAACTTTGTGCTAGGGAGACGTATTGGATCTACAGCCTAGATGTACTCTCGCCAGGAGGTATCAATGAGAGTATCGAAATTACTACCATCCTATAATATGACTACCACTCAATTAGAGCATATTTTTAAAAATAATGTGAATGACTATTCCTTTATGATGGCTAACTATTTACATGTATAGGTTGGTCCCCTGTGTTTTCTCTCTCTTATTTTGGGGGTGGCGGGTACCCGCAAGTATAGCCTCAAGATTTGTATACGCATATTCCACCACAATTGTAGCTATCTTACCCCCCCCTCCCCCTCTTTACCTCATGGTTATGTTTACTTTTATATTTATGTTTATATATTTGAATATAAATATATTTATATATTTTCATTTTATTTTTTTTCTCAGATGTTTAAATTGTGTTATTTTCCAGTCCTAAATTATCAAGGCCTATTCGTATTGTCGGATTTGTGTATGATATCATCCACGTATGCCAACATATATTTAATAATAATGTTGTATTATTACACTAACTCATTTAAATTTTCAGCGGACTATTATTCCCTTAAATATTAATATTAATCACCCCACCTTATAAGTCCCACCTAACATTGTCAGCGGCTAGACATTATTTGTTCATCATCTGACATTTAAGTATTTCTGACCGATTCGATAAACCAATTTTCTACTCCTTTGCCTAATCATTTATTATAGTCTAAATCTAACCACTAATATAACTGTCCCACCTCCCCCTCCTCCCCCCCTAGTGATCATTTGTATCGATTGACCCATAGTCTATATAACGTTTTATGTTTGTGTCATTACCTAGCACAGCCCGATCGATTTATTTTGGTCTAATTCGATCATTATCAGATCGACCCTCTTATCATGCATGACTCCACATTCGGGACAGTGCGGATATCCCCCCCTCTTTTTAATTAATCAATTTTATCTATTAATTCTTAATATTTTAACAAATTTTATCGTCTGATTGTCGTCATTTATTTCTTTTTACCCTTTTGCTTAATAACATTAATGGTGTCACATATTTATATATATCATGTGTATGCCCAGTTCTAGCGCCATACAGTTCAATTACTACCATGTATTTATGGCCATGCATTTACAGTTACTGTGCTCTTATTAGCCGATCTAACTGCTTCATGCCTCTGTTCTATGCCTAACTACCATTCGGCACAGAATAGAACATCCCGCCTTGTGGAAATGACGCTCCATCTATCACTGTGCAGTTCCCGCTCTGGCCCCCCCTCTCCGTACGCAATATAAGTTTAGCTCCCAAACCCCACCCACCAGCTTGAAGGAGTGTGGCACACGCAGCCTGCACGGTGTGAAACGCGTCGCTTGCCAGTGACGTCATCCCTCCTCGCCTGCCTACACCACTGCGCTCCAGGCTTCGCTCTGACGTTTTCCTCCACCGTAACTGTCTTTCTCCATCTGTCAGCGGTGTGTGTCGATTCCAGCAGCACAGCGCCCCAGCAGAAAAGGAACGGACTGACCGACCTGATGATCATCCCCATGTTTGGGATTTTTTTATGCCTACCTGTCACTTCTCAAATGTGAGTTGCCTGTATTTATTACTTCGTTATTAAATTGTCTTAACATCTACACCCAGAGCCGCCTCTCCCCTCATGTTTTTTTCTGTAGAATTGGTTTCTGTTCCCCCTTGATGGCAGCCCTGAGAGTGTGTGTGAAACTTCTGTATTATCATCTTTCCCTGGCCCCTGGACTTCCTACTACATACCCCTAGAGCTTGGACTCTTTTTACTGCATAATTGTTGTGCACATATCCATGTGCATTATGATTTGTATTGTTCTAATACTGTGGGATCCCCGTTTCTCTATTTTTTTCGCATTTACTTGTGTACCGAGTTCCCACCCAGTGCTGCAAAACATTTGCAATTAATACAAAGATTGTAATTTTCCTTGTTCAATTTTTTTAATATTACAGTCGGTACATAACAGTAGCGCTTAGAGTGCGTGTAATCATAAAAGATATACAAGGTCTGCAAATATTGTCACAGCAATAGAAAACAAAAACTAACAGAACAATGCTGACTTATAATTAAACAGTAAAGCCCCGTACACACGATCGGATAACCTATGGTTTTTCGTCCGATGGATTTGTCCATCGGAAATCCGATGAAACTGTTTTTCATCAGTCTTGGCCACACACCATCAGTCAAAAAACCGACGGCAAAAAAACGACGGCACGTACAAAACGTACGACGCGCTATAAAAGGGCCGAACAAATCTAATAGCGCCACCCCTTGGGCTGCTTTTGCTGATTTTGTGTTACCGCGTGTTAGTAAAAGTTTGGTGAGAGCCGATTCACGCTTTTCAGTCTCCGTGCTTTGCAGATCGTTTCCTGGTGTTCAGTTTGTGCTTGTGGGTTTGTATTTGTGATTCAGTGCATGCAGTCAGGTCGTTACTGCCTTGCAGTGCCTTCTTGGCCGTTCGTTTACTGTTTTTCAGGTCGTTCTTCTCAGGCCTTGCTGTTCCACGGTGCGTTCTGTTTGAGTGTGTTCTGATCAGCCGACCGGTTTAAAACCATGTTTGAAGTGCGTTCTCGAGCTCATGCTGGCTTTGGACTTGGTGTTGCAGTTAACACTGTAACCCGAGTTCAGTCTGTGAACAGGGTGAGAAGGAGTTCATGGACTAAGAATTGGTTGCTCCAGCGGGACCAATTCTCTCATATGCCTCTGCTGCGGGAAATCCATGAGAATAATCCTGATGATTTCAGGAATTATCTCAGGATGACAGACCCCGTATTTCACCGTCTGTTGGATTTGCTGTCCCCCTATATCACGAGGCAGGACACTGTGATGCGCCAGGCCATCACTGCCGAGCAGAGGCTTATTGCCACGTTGAGATACCTGGCGACTGGGAGAAGCTTGCAGGACCTCAAGTTCTCAACAGGCATCTCCCCCCAGGCTCTCGGGATCATTATCCCTGAGACGTGTTCGGCCATTATTCAGGTCCTGCAGACGGACTATATGAAGGTAATTTTGCTCCTTTAACCTCACATTATATGTTTTTATTGTTTTAGAATCTTCTTTTTTTTTTCCTCCTAACACAAATTTGCCTGTTTGTAAGATCCTGGTAATGTCCCCATTTTCCCCATGCATGTTTTTACCTGTAAAGGCCCTTTTTGTGCCCTACATGCCTATTTCCCTTCACTAACCTCTCCAGCATGCCATCGTGGGTGCAAACCCAGCTAGCCTTCTATTTTGCTTTTCATATTTTTGGGGTCAGTGCCCTCGTAGTTTGACAACCCTCCCCCCCCCCCCCCAAAGATGTAAAATTATTTTTAGTTCTCAATCAAGCTCAGCAGAGTGGTAGAACCTTTTTTTGGATCCCCCACAATCACCTTAGGCCCCCCCCCTTAGATTATTTTAGAATGTCCACTCAGCGGGGGTGAGGCATCTGCTAAGTGGGCCTTTGTTTATTGGTAGAAAAAACTCCCTTAAATAATAATGTTAGAATGATGTTGGTCAACAATGTTTTTGCGTGTAATCTGCTTGCACTGTAAACATAAACCGTACTAATGTCTTTTTGTTTGACTCCACAGTTCCCTAGCACACCACAGGAATGGCTGACTGTGGCCTCCCAATTTGCCCAGCGGTGGGATTTCCCCAACTGCGGAGGGGCAATTGATGGGAAGCACGTCCACATAGTGCCGCCACCCCCGTTCGGGGTCATACTATTTTAACTATAAAGGTTTCAATAGTATTGTGTTAATGGCGGTGGTGTTGGCACGGTACGAGTTCCTGTGTGTGGACGTGGGGAAGAACGGCCAGATGTCCGATGGCAGAGCATTCGCTGAGACGGAGTTCGCTCACCGTCTGCAGGCTGGGGGTCTTGCACTGCCTCCAGATGCAGAGAACGTGGAAGGGCTACCGTTCGTTTTCATCGCGGATGAAGCTTTTGGACTAGGACCACACCTCATGCGGCCGTTTCCCCAACGCACCCTCACCCCGGAGAGGAGGGTTTTTAATTACTGGCTGGCCAGAGCCCGGAGAGTTGTGGAGAATGCCTTCGGGATAATGGCCAGCCGGTTCCGCCTGTTTCAGACAGCTATCAATTTGGCGGAATATAAACTGAACAACATTGTCTACTGCTGCTGCTTATTGCACAACTTTTTGCGAAAATTTTCTGCTAATTATGTGTCATCAGTTGGGCCTGAGGCCGGTCCATCTGAACTGACAAATCTGACCGGCCTCAGCACTGCCCGTACTGGCTTGGCCCCCCAAAGTGCCCGTGAAGTACGTCAGAAATACGTAGAGTACTTCACGGGTAGGGGGGCCATCGCAATGCCAGACCACATCTGACCTTTTATTACCTTTTTCAAATAAAAAAAAATTTGATTTACTACAAACTTGTGTTGTCATTCTTGTATTTGTGGTTTATGTGTCTCCCAGGTTCTAGTAGTGCCAAGTGTATTTGTCCTTAGTAAATACCCTCAAATCTCAGAGGTAAAAACACTGTTTTTGCATCTTCAGAACTGCTATTGAGCATAGAAAGAACAAGGCACACCTTTTTTAGACTTCCCAAAATTTTTTATTGATTGCACAACTTTTTTGGTTGTTTTGCGAAATTCTAGCCTTTTTTTTGTTTGTGCGGCTTTTTTGGAAGAAACATGCATGGGTCAAAAGCCAATATTTTTTTTCTGAAAAAGTAAAAAAATAACAGTGAAAAATACAAACATGAGATGGGGTGATGTTACCCCTGATCCATCCCAAATGTGAAGAACCACACTTTCTTTTTGGGGCTCAAATGGGTATCTTCAACATGATCCCATGGCTAAGGTAAACATGTGCTATCTGCCATCATGGGGGATCAATGGCCGTGCTTTGGGGGTGAAAACCCTTCCTCTCACCTACTTGAGTAGGGAGGAAGAGGTTGCACCCCCAAAACAGGGACATAGATATCCTGTGACGGCAGATAGCACATGTTGAGTCAGTGTGTGCATCATCACTTTTGGGCTGGTGGAAATCCCAAAGGAAATTTCGGACGCATAACAAAACACAAAAACAGGGGGGGGGTTCACACTATTCTCCCCAAAATATCTATCATGTTTTTATATTTTTGCTCAATCACAATCATTCTCTTTCTCATAATGTCCATTTCGCTACTGCATTCCATGATTTCCTGAATGATTATTTTGGCGCTGGCACTCGAGAATGGAGGATTTGGACTTCCTGACACACCCCCACGTTCAGTCCCTAAAAACAAAAAAAAATGTTTAAACTATGCAGGCCTACATCTGTATTTACCTTGAAGTTGTGGTGACAGACACTGACCTGTTGTGCTGATAAGCTCCACCTCCCCTTCCTCCACCTCCCCTTCCTCCACCTCCCCTTCCTCCACCTCCCCTTCCTCCACCTCCGCTTTCTGAACCTGCTGATCTTGGTCTGCTTTGTGATCTTCGGGGAGTTTCTGTGGTGTTTGGTTCCTCATCTCCTGAGCATGGTGTCCTTCCAGTCTCCTCTCCCCTATGGGAATTTAAAAAATAATGTATCCTTTAGCACACAGACTTTTTAGGCCTGAAAATGGATTCTCATTGTTTTGAAGTGGGGTACAATTGATATTTGGCCCTGAGTTTCAAGATGAACATATGAGATCTTGCAAACTCAACAAAGCAACATGTTATTTTGGAGGACACTCACAAATACACTTGGATAACCACCAAGGTATCCACTGGACCACCTGTGTGTGACACCGTTAAGAAATTTGGACATGTGGCCCAGAGTATAGTATCTTGATCAAGAACAAAAAAAAGTACACAACTGCTGGAGTGTCATCTCCTTTACCCAGAATACAGTTTATCCTTTCATTCACATTCTAATTTTCCTTACAACACATCATCTTGCCAACAATGTGTAGATAAACATTGTTGAAGTAAAATGAGGCATGCCCACATGTAGTTTACGTGGATATGTGCCAAACATGTTTGGGGGAAGAGCAGCATTTTTTTTTAACACCACATTTACAAAATAAGTGGACTCTCCACTTAACATAAAAGTTGACATTTTAAAATGTGAAACCAGTCAAGCCAAGCACATGTTGCAAAACATGGAAGAATACATATTACAATGTGAAAGAACACAGTAAAAAAAAAAACTTACTTTTTTCTAGGCTTTTTAGAAGCTTCCTATACTGCTCCGGCTCCCTGAGCTTCAGGTCTGACCACCTTTTACGGAGTTGTTCCTTGGATCTCCTGACCCCATATTTTTTATAGCGAGTCTTCGCCACTTTATCCATAATTTGTGACTTCCGGAGATTAGGGGTGTCGTATGGGCCATGCTTGCCGTCGTAATCCTTCCTCCGCAGAATGTCCACCATCTCCGCCATCTCAGAAAAATACATATTAGTCGCCTTGTATCTTTTTTTACAGGATCGGGACGTTTCCGCCTCCGGGCTTTCCTCGTCAGTAATTTCTACTAAAGAAGCCACCTGTGTCTGCGACATGTCGCCGTCTCACACTGTGCGCCGATCGTTAAGGGGCGGGGAAATGCAGAAAAAGTCCGTCATGAGCGGGCGACGAGGGCGGAGTTACACGCATGCGCAGGGTATAAAAAGGGGAAAGAAGTTATAAGGGATGCGCGGAGTAAGGACGACCGGAAGTGAACCAACGAACTGAACTAAGGTAAGAAGGGAACTCGGGCCTGCAGTGGCCTATAATGGTTCATGATTGTAAAGGGCAATATTGTGATAAGTTGAGGAGAATAAAATCTTATATTTTTTTTTTTATCCTTGTTTTTTTACTTGCTGATCCAAAAAGATGCATAAACTACGTGAGCCGGAGGTGATGCTGAC
The DNA here is from genome assembly GCA_029206835.1 of Rana muscosa. Lineage (NCBI taxonomy): Eukaryota > Metazoa > Chordata > Amphibia > Anura > Ranidae > Rana > Rana muscosa. The sequence goes on along the minus strand of CM055118.1, from coordinate 930,521,357 downwards.
TTTTATTGAAAAATATAAGGAACAGCGCAACCTGTGGGAACTGAAACACCCTGCGTACCACAAGAGTGATGTACGTCGGGCAACTATTTGCAAATTAGCAGAGGATATGAAGCCATGGATCCCAGATGCAGACTACACTATGATCAATAATAAAATCAACAACCTGCGTAATTCCTATAAAAAAAAATACAAGGAAGTGCGCCAGTCAAAGAGATCAGGAGCAGCAGACGACGATGTAGTAAAGCCCAAGCTGTGGTACTACAGACATCTTCAATTTCTGGATGACCAGATCGAGGCCAGGGAATCTATTTCCAGCCTTCCCTCAACCCTTCCTTCCACCCTTCCCTGCAGCATTCCTTCCACCCTTCCCTCCACCCCTGCAGAGGCGGAGGAGGAGCCTCCTGAACTTGAAGAGCCAGATCTTCGCATCTTCAGCCAGGTATAGTATTTTTGATGATAATTATTGTCCACTAAGTAATATTGTGTTGAACTGTTTGGATTACCCATAAATGATATCATCCCCCCCCCCCAAAAAAAAATATGCACCAGTAATGATATCCAAATTGTGGGTGATAGATTCCCCAAATAAAATTTTTATTTTTATTTTATAAACAGGATGAGGCAAGCCAGGAGGAAGAGGGTCAGAAGTGTGGCAGGCAGGAGGAGGCAGGGCCAAGTGGGATTCAGCAGGTCCCCAGGCCTAGTGGCAGCACCGTCTCCCAAGTGGCTCCCCTCCACGTCAGACAGCCAAAACAACGGCGGATGACACAAGTGGAGGAGGAGTCACTAAAGATGATTCAGGAGGCTGCTGCCATCATGAGGGCCCCCCTCAACCCTACGGAGGGGTTTAGCAGCTATCTGGCGGATAAGTTGCTCCAAATGGAGGCGGGACAACAGGCCCTTTGTGAGCACCTCATATATATGGCCGTACACATGGGGGTGAGGGTGGCCTCAGTCAGCTGCCCCCATCTGTCACATCAGGCCAATCCCTCTCCTCCTGCCACATCACCACCCACAGTGGCCCAGCCTGCAAGGGTGCGTGGACGGGGCCGTGGAAGGAACACTGCAGGGAAGCGTGGAGGGAAGGCTACAGGGAAGAGCAGGAGGTGATTCTCTGGCCTCGAGCTGCTCATCCAGAAGTTGCAGGTTGATGAAGTACCACAGCTTGGGATGATGTATGTCTTTGGCTGCTGCTCCTGATTTCATGCTGTTTATTTTATTATTCATCATAGTCAGGTCTGCATTTGGGATCTAAGGACTTGATATTCTCTGCTAATTTCTGAATAGTTGCCCTTCGTTTTTGTGTGCTTTTTTTCAGAAATAAAGGGAAATTTGATTTCAGCCAACATACATGCCTGATGTGTTTTTTTTTGAAGTAGCAATAACATTTCATAAATACAATGTGTAATTAATAACAAGGGACACCAACCTCCATGAGGAAACGAAAAAAAAAAAAAGTTGTTCTGAGAAATTGACACCAAATAATGCACAACAAATTTAAAGACCAAAAAAAAAAAAAAAAGGGGGAATTTGGGAGCTCGGCCTTGAAGAATTAAACAAATTATTCCTAAGATCACAAGAAAGAAGAAAGACATACGTTTGTCAGAACTCATGAGAAAGATCTGCTGCCAAAATGACATTTTAAACACCGTTCTAAAGCAACAAAACATGCGCTGCATTAAACGAAGCAATAACTTGCAGAATGACGAATGTGCTCTCTCCATTAGGAACGCTAGTTTTACCAGAACGAGCGCTCCCGTCTCCTAATTCAGTCTGAGCATGCGTGGGTTTTTTAACCGATGGACTTGCCCATAGACGATCGGAAATTCCCATCGGTTTTTTATCCATCGGAAAATTTTAAAACAAGTTCTATTTTTTCCAACCGATGGAAAAAAGACCGATGAGTACCATACACGATCGGTTGGTCTGATGAAAACCATCCATCGGACGGTTTTCATCAGTCAAACCGATCGTGTGTATGGGGCTTTAGTCTTAAATGGTGAGGGAATGGGGGCACACACCCACCAAAACACATGATACATAAATCCATGTAACTGGAGAAATAATGCCAAAGGGTTAGACAGTAATGTGAGTCATGAAATAGTCACAGGAGAAAACCCCTAACAGTATACTTGGAGTAGCAAGAAAGAAGAGAAGAAACAAAGAGGGAGCGGAAGAAGAAGAAAGCAAATAAGTAGAAAAAGGAGGCCAGCCACTCAAACCTGGCCACAGTCACAAGCAACAGCCTCAATGTATCCCCAAGCGTCAAGGAGAGAGAGGAGTAGAAGCCAGGTGGTAAGAAGTGGTCTACCCAGGGCTGCCAAACTTTGAGGTGTTTAACCACTTCGCATCCGGGCCAATTCTGACACTTCGCTCCTACATGTAAAAAGCCTAATTTTTTTGCTAGAAAATTACATATAACCCCCAAACAATATATATGTTTTTTTAGCAAAGACCCTAGACAATACAATGGCAGTCATTGCAACTTTTTATCTCGCACGGTATTTGCGCAATAATTTTTCAAACGCATTTTTTTAGGAAAAAAACGGTTTTATGAATTAAAAAATATTAAAACATTAAAGTTAGCCCAATTTTTTTGCATAATGTGAAAGATGAAGTTACGCCGAGTAAATAGATACCTAACATGTCACCCTTCAAAATTGTACACGCTCGTGGAATGGCGCCAAACTTCGGTACTTAAAAATCCTCATGGGCGACGCTTTGAATTTTTTTATTGGTTACATGTTTTGAGTTACAGAGGAGGTCTAGGGATAGAACTATTGCTCTCGCTCTAACGTTCGCTACGATACCTCACATGTGTGTTCTGAACACCGTTTTAATATGTGGGCGGGACTTACGTATGCGTTCCCCCTTTGCGTACGAGCTACCGGGGACAGGGGCGCTTTACAATTTATTTATTTTTTATTTATTGTTCATTTTACACTTAACTTTTTACTTTGACAGTTAGAAAAAATAAAATAAAAAAATGATCACTTTTATTCCTATTACAAGGAATGTAAACATCCCTTGTAATAGGAATAAGCATGACCGGTCCTCTTTACAGTGAGATATGGGGTCAATAAGACCCCACATCTCACCTCTAGGCTGGGAAGCCTGAAATAAAAAAATTAAAAAAACGATCACCGATTCCTAGCCGAAGCGGCGCCGTTTTTTTGAATGCAGAGGCCGGGCGTGACGTCATAACATCGCTCCCGGCCTCCGAACGATCATAGAGACTCCGGCGACCATCTGGTCCGCCGGAAATCTCTATTGTAAGAAGCCGGGGCCGGCGGATCCTGTCACCGACTCACCGATCGCTCAGGTGAGTCGGTAGAAGCACCGGAGGGCGGCGGGAGGGGGAGACGTCCCCTCTCGCCACCTGTAAGAACGATCAAGCGGCGAAACAGCCGCTATGATCGTTCTTACGGTACAGAGAATCGCCGGCTCTAAAAAACGATATCTGAATGATGCCTGTAGCTGCAGGCATCATTCAGATATCCCAGCTCAAAGTCAAGGACGTCCATGGACATCCTTAGGCGCGAAGTGGTTAAGGAACGCGTCTAGAATGGTATCTTCTAATTTACTAGGAATCAGCTTGGGTCATCCTATTTTTGGTTTAAAGTGTACAAAAAGTCAGTCCTCCTAGCCTTCACTATGGTTTGTTTGGATGCTGTCATAAGTTGCTGTAAAAAAAATTGTCTGAGCTCTAGTGAAATCGAGAGCACAATGGTTCAATAGAGCGCTTCCTGGGTGAAGTTCCAAGTTTTGGTTAAGTAAAGTTGAGGCCATCCTGAAGATCTCAACGCAGAACTGTCACACAGCCAGGCATGTCCACCAGATATGTACATGCGTACCCAACTAACCACAGCCACAAAAGCACATATAGGTGTAGCCAGGTGAAAATTCTCAGATTATTGCGTGAACCAAGATAAGCTTGTTCCTGAAGGGTAGGGATGAGCTCGTTGTTCGAGTCGAACATACGTTCGACTCAAACATCGGCTGGTCGATCGTTCTATGCAGATCGAACGATTTGGGCCGTTCGCGCCAAATTCGAGTGACGCGAACGACCCACAATACACTGCGCCATTGCAGTGCAATCCCGGCGCTGTGATTGGCCAAGCATGCACTGTGACCCCGCATGCTTGGCCAATCACAGCGCCGGCAGCGAGGAGAGCCATAATTGGCCACAGGCAGGATGCCTGTGGCCAATTATAGCTCAGGGGGGTTTAGTACACGCCCCACACTATAAAAGGCCGCCAGAGCGGCGGCCTTGTGTAGTGTGTTCTGGCGTGCAGGGAGAGAGAAGGATAGGCAGGGACAGTGTCTTTGCTATTTGTTCATTAACCTTGTGTGCAGGGAGAGAGAAGGATTGGCAGGGACAGTGTCAGTGATATTATTTGCTAAACCTTGTGTGCAGGGAGAGAGAAGGATAGGCAGGGACAGTGTCAGTGATATTCTTTGCTAAACCTTGTGCATTTACAGTGTGTTGGCGTGCAGGGACAGAGAAGGATAGACAGGGGACAGTGTCAGTGTCATTTTTGCTAAGCCTCCTGCACAGTATACACCTGAAGCTAGCCCTTTTTGCTGTGTTTTCCTGTTGTGTAACACAGGCAGGCATCTGCAGCACTTACAGCGGGCGTAGTGTGCGTCCTGCACAATATACACCTGAAGCTAGCCCTTATTGCTGTGTTTTCCTGTTGTGTAACACAGGCAGGCATCTGCAGCACTTACAGCGGGCATAGTGTGCCTCCTGCACAGTATACACCTGAAGCTACCCCTTATTGCTCGTGTTTTTTTTTCTTTTGTGTTACACTAACAGGCATCTGCAGCACTTACAGTGGGCATAGTGTGCCTCCTGCACAATATACACCTGAAGCTAGCCCTTATTGCTGTGTTTTCCTGTTGTGTAACACAGGCAGGCATCTGCAGCACTTACAGTGGGCGTAGTGTGCCTCCTGCACAGTATACACCTGAAGCTACCCCTTATTGCTGTGTTTTCCCATCTCCCCACAGGCCATTAAAATGTCTGGAAGGCCAACAAGGAGAGGCAGACAGTCAGGAGCCAATAAAAGAGGGCAAGCAGGCTCTGTGTCTAGAGACAACAGTGCTGGTCGTGGACGCGGTGCATCAGCACGTGGCCATGGGACACGCTTGTCCTTATTTTCGGCAGCTGGACGTGTTGAGCCGCATCATGCCGAAGACTTGGTAGAGTGGATGACCAAGCCCTCCTCATCCTCCTCATCCTCTCACCCAGGCTCAGGGTACTGGCAAAGCAGCTGCCAACGCGTCCTCTTCCCTCGTATCAATGTCATCATCAGTCACTCCTTCCCTAGACCCACCATGTCTTCCTGAGGAGTCCCCCCTGTTTGAGTACAGTGTTGGGTACATGCTCCACGAGGATGCCCAGAGTTTCAAAGGGTCTGATGATGATACCCAGCTAGAGGAAGGCAGTAGCGTGAGAGCAGAGAGAGGGGATGCTCAAGAAGGACAGCAATCTGGCAGTCATGTTCCAGCAGCTGCAGCCTACTGCCAGATTGGCTCCAGTGATGAGGAGGGAGGGGATGATGAGGTCACTGACTCCACGTGGGTGCCTGATAGGAGAGAGGAGGAGGATGAGGAGGAGGCACATCTCCAACGAGGCAGGATGCCCTCGGGGGGCCAGCGTAAGGGCAGCACACCGACTGAATCACACCGCAGAGCTCCGCCTGTGCAGGGCGCTGCCTCTGCCCGTTATTCCAAAAGTTCTTTGGTGTGGGCCTTTTTTGAATCAAGTGCATCAGATCGCACCGCTGCTGTTTGCAACATATGTCTCAAGCGTATCTCGCGTGGCCAAAACATCAGCCGCTTGGGCACCACATGCTTGACCAGACATATGTTGACCTGCCATGCAGCTCGTTGGCAAGCCTACCTTAAAGACCCACACCAAAGAACAAAGCGGACCTCTCCTTGCTCCACATCAGCTGGGATCTCCAACCCCACTATACCTTCAGTCCTCTCTGAAACCTGCACTGAGAGGAATGAAGGTGTAGAATTAGGTGTGTCACAGCCAAGTACTTGCGGGCACTCTGCTAGTAGTACACCCGACGTCCGAGTCTAGCAGGCAAATTTCCCTGCCCCAGCTGCTGGACCGTCGAAAGAAGTTCACTCCCAGCCTTCCACATGCCCAGCAGTTGAATGCTAGCTTTGCTAAATTGCTAGCAATTCAACTGCTGCCTTTTCAGTTGGTAGACTCAGCCCCCTTCTGTGAGTTTGTGTAATGTGCGGTTCCTCAGTGGCAGGTTCCCAAACGCCACTTTTTCTCACAGAAGGCGATTCCGGCTCTCTACCGGCATGTGGAAGGCAATGTCCATGCCTCGCTGGACAGGGCGGTCAGCGGTAAGGTGCATATTACCGCTGACTCATGGTCCAGCAGGCATGGACAGGGACGTTACCTTTCTTTCATGGCCCATTGGGTCACTCTTTTGGCAGCTGGGAAGGATGCAGGACAAGGTGCAGTAGTGTTGGAGGTTGTTCCGCCGCCACGCCTCCAAATGCTACTACTGGTTGTGACACACCTCTCTCCTCCACCCCCTCCTCTTCTTCTTCCTCCATGGCCTCTTCCTGTGCTTTGTCATCGTAACCAGCGGTGCCCCGTAGGCGTTCAAGGGGCTATGCAAGTACGCAGGCAAAAAGATGCCATGCCGTGCTTGCACTGGTGTGTTTGGGGGACAGGAACCACACTGGGGCAGAGGTTCTGTCTGCTCTGCAGGGGCAGGCCGAGAGGTGGTTGACGCCATGCCAGCTTAATCCAGGAATGGTGGTTTGCGACAATGGCACCATCCTCCTCTCCGCCCTCCGACAGGGACAACTGACCCATGTGCCCTGGGTGGCTCACGTCCTTAACCTGGTGGTGCAGCGGTTCTTGGGCAGGTACCCGGGCTTACAGGATGTCCTGAGGCAGGCCAGGAAAGTCTGTGTGCATTTCCACAGATCATATATTGCCAGTGCTCGGTTGGCTGAGCTGCAAAAAGGAGTTGAACCTGCCCAAGAACCCCCTTATATGTGACATGCCCACCAGGTGGAACTCAACGTTGGCCATGCTGCAGCGGCTGCACACGCAGCAGAGGGCCATTAATGAGTACCTGTGCGACTACGGCACCAGGACAGGGTCAGGGGAGCTCTGGGTTTTTTCACCACGCCAGTGGGGCATGATCAGGGATGCATGCACTGTCCTGGCACCATTTGAGGAGGCCACGAGGATGGTGAGCAGTGACAGTGCATGCATCAGTGACACTGTACCTCTTGTCCACCTGTTGGAGCATACGCTGCGTGGAATAATGGACAGGGCACTTGAGGCAGAACAGAGGCAGGAAGAGGAGGACTTCCTTGCCTCTCAAGGCCCCCTTTACCCAGACAGTGTTCCTTCTGTCCTACCCATCACACAGGAAGAGGACAAGGACGAGGACGAGGAGGATTGTGTCAGCATGGAGGTGGAGCATGGCACTCAGCATCAACAGCAGCAGTCTTTTAGGGATGATTTACAGTCCCAACAAACCCGTGGACTTGTACGTGGCTGGGAGGAGGTGGCTGCGGATCATGTCGTCCTTAGTGACCCAGAGGACTCCGGACCGAATGCCTCAGCTAACCTACGCTGCATGGCCTCCCTGATCCTGCAAAGTCTGCGGAAGGATCCTCGTATTCTTCGGATCAAGGAGAGGGACCATTACTGGCTGGCCACTCTCCTTGATCCACGGTACAAGGGTAAGGTTGCGGACCTTATCTTACCATCGCAGAGGGAGCAGAGGATGAAACATCTCCGGGAGGCCTTGCAGAAAGGTCTGTGCAACGCGTTCCCAGAGACTGGGAGGTTACAAACTCCTGGTCCTGGACAACGAATTGCTGAGGCTTCGGTCAGTAGCAGAAGGAGCGGTGGAGAAGGTGGCCGTCTGACCGATGCGTTCAGACAATTTTTTAGTCCGCATCCCCAAGGTATGATCGGTTCCAGCAACCATCGCCAGCGTCTGATATACATGGTGCAGGAATACCTAGGGGCAAGGTCAGACTTGGACACCTTTCCCACCGAAAATCCTCTGGCTTACTGGGTGTTGAGGATGGATCACTGGCCAGAGCTTGCACAGTATGCAATTGAGCTACTGGCCTGTCCTGCATCCAGCGTTCTTTCGGAACGCACATTCAGTGCTGCTGGAGGCTTTGTCACGGATCACAGGGTGCGCCTGTCCACTGACTCGGTTGATCGACTGACCTTCATAAAGATGAACCAGTCTTGGATCACCACCAGCTACCAAGCACCTGAAGCTGATATAACAGAATAATTTTTTTTTTAAATGTCACATCCCTTCAAGACTGATGCTGAGTAACTGTCCTGTTATGTTGACTGACTATCCTCCTCCTCAATGATCCAATTCTTGATGATAGCTTGGAAGAACTTTTTTGTTTCTGGGTGCCGCCACCAGTGGCTAAGGCCCAATTTTTCAGCCCCTGTTTAACAGGGGCATGTAATTAACATTTTTGATGCAATGCTTTGCAGCAGGGCTCATTCCTGCACTCCATGCCATTCCATGCCATTTTTCTCAAAGATTTTCATCCATATTTCCAGGACAAGACATGACATTAAAGCCGCAAGCAGTTTTAAATGGCTTTTTTTCCTTTAGAAATGTCATTTTGTGCAGGGACAGTTCTAAACATGGGAAACACGTGCCACTTCACAGGCATACTTTAGACACCCCCAGGTACGATATTTAAAGGAATATTTCACTTTTTTTCACTTTATGCATCATTAAAATGACTGCTCCCGAAAAAACGGCCGTTTTTAAAACTTATTTTTGCATTGATACATGTCCCCTGGGGCAGAACCCGGGTCCCCAAACCCTTTTTAGGACAATAACATGCATATTAGCCGTTATAATTATCACTTTAGATTTCGAACGTTCACGTCCATTGTATTTGTAGCGGGTATGTACTTTCCCGGGTGCAATTTGAACTTGGCACAGACCTCAGTGATGTGTAATTCCCTGCAGCCCAGCAGGTGGCGCTGTCGCACTGGGCTGGGGTTGAATCATTGCGGTGTGCTGTGCCTCCTTTTTGTCCTCCCTCGGCAGTGGTATGGTGGGGCGGGGAACCCGCCGTGCTTCCCGGGAGATGGTATAAAGGGGCCAGCCATCTTTGTCACATGGTCGAGTCCCAGGCACCTTCAGCCTGTGGGCGGTGGTTCGTGTCGGCCCTCTAGGCGGGCCTAGGCCTAGAGGACAGCCGAAGGTCGTGTTCCATCCCAGGCACCTTTGGCCTGGGGTGAGGTACTCGGATGAAGGTCTGGAGCTCAGTGCCAAACACTGAGTTTCGCGAGGGAAGGAGATCCTAGGGAACCCAGGGATTGGGTTCCCGAATCCGGAAGGCGTAATGGACCGGGGGGATCTCCTCACTTGAAGACCTGGTGCAGCAGATTGCCAGTGACGGGTGAGTCTCTCATCGGAGACCGCCTGGAAGGAAATTCCCCCTCGCTCGGAGACCGCAGCCCACTTTCAGGGAGGAAAGTGGAGAACACATTGTGTCTGGGCCTACTCGCATCCACACCTCCTTTCCTGTTCTGTTTCTATCAAGGGAGTTCAACTGATTGTGTTCATTCAAGAAGAATAAAGGAGTGTTGGACTTTAATGGTGTGGGGCTCATTTCCTGACAGACATTTTTCAAGGTAACTCTTGGTGGAGGCTCCAGGTGCACAGCACTGACCCGAAGGTAAAAGAACTTTGCTTATATCACACTGACACCTGTGGTGAAGGCCAGGCGTGGTGTCCCTGCTCCCTTCCCCTCTAAGGTACCCCTAGACAAGAGAGTAGACGAGCTGAAGACGAAGAGTGGAGTGAGGAGGGCGCTACATATTTAATAGGATTCTAACAATCGCGCGAACTTTCGGTCCGTTCGAAGGTTCTGGTGCGAACCGAACGGGGGGGTGTTCGACTCATCCCTACTGAAGGGCAGAGAAGGACTTTAAGCTGGAATCAGTGGTCGGGTCCAATAAAAGCTCAGGGAGCACCACAGCCAGGACAGTATCGAAGATTGTAATTTTAACACAATAGTTTAACATAAAAAAATACCCAATGCCTTAAAAAGGCAGTTTAAAAACTTGTTAATACTTGTTTTGTATTTGATCAGGTTACAAGAAAATACCAATAAGAACAATATTGTCAGTGCCAGGAGCACATACTTGGAGAAGAGCAAAATGGTTTTGGCAAATTAGTTTTTACCATGAAATTTCACTGGGGTGGAAACTCTCAATGTGGCTTATTGAGCTGCTTGGGCTGACATTTTATCTTTTACTTTTATTCATGGCCTGTTTTTTTTAGTTTCTGTGAAAACCCTAAATAATGAGGCTAATACTGTGCTTTTTTTTTGTTTTTGGTATAACTGGTCCAGAATAAGTGAATTGTGCTTCTGATGCCGCGTACACACGACCGTTTTTAATGTCATTGAAAAAAAAGTTTTTCTCAACGTGATTCTTCTCAAGCCTGCCTTGCCTACACACGATCGTGAAAAAAAATGCTCGAACAAAACGCGGTGACGTACGAAACGTACAACGGCACTATAAAGGGGACGTTCCATTCGGATGGCGCCATCCTTTGGGCTGCTTTTGCTGATCCTCGTGTTTCTAAAGTTTGGTGAGAGACGATTCGCACTTTTCAGCCTCGTGCTCTTCAGTCCATTACAGCGTGACGAATGTGATATCTCCATTACGAACGCTACTTTTACCAGAACGAGCGCGCCCGTCTCATAACTTGCTTCTGAGCATGTGCATTTTTTTCACGTTAAAGCCTACACACGGCCGTTTTTCACGACGAGAAAAACGACGACGTGAAAAACGACGAGAAAAAATAGAGCATGTTCCAAATTTTTAATACCCATTTTTCACGTAGCGAAAAATGCTCTGGAGCCTACACGATCATTTTTAATGACCAAATTTCCATCGGAAATCCCGGGGGGAAAGTCGAGACTTGCTGGGTAACTTTTCCCCCGTACACACAGCCGGTTTTCCCTTTGGGAATCCCGACCGTGTGTCTGCTCCATCGCAGTTTTTCCCATAGGAAAACTGCCAAAGACTGCCAGGAAAAAGTCCGCCGGGAATCCTGGCGGGAAAAAAGAGAGCAGGTTCTCGTTTTTTGTCCGGTGTTTTTTTTTGGCAGTTTTCTGCCAACTGTGAGGGAGCATACACACGGCTGGGATTCCCGGCCAAAAGCTCTCCTCGCAGTTTTCCCGTCGGGAAAACCGGCCGTGTGTACGAGGCTTAAGTTTCTCCTTCCCTGCTGACTCCATTGTATTATATCATATTCAAACAGTGGCGGCAGCTCCATCCGTCCGTCCGTCTCCCACGGGGGGAGTGTTGGTTGTGCCCCCCCCCCCAAAATAGTGAGCACCACTGAATTCAAAACATCACAATTTTTGTGTAAATTTCGGTATTATAAAAGGTTTTGATTTTCTCACTCTTAATACTGTATAGAATTGATGAGTTTTTGAGGGTGGTAGTCTTGTAAATGTACAATGAGGGGACTAGAACATTTCATCTAAACATTCACTATTTTGGAATCTATTCTTGGTGCCCAGTTTGAATAGCCAATCCACATAAATTAATATTATTCATGGCATATAATGACCTACTGTATATTGGAACACATAATGTGTTACACTCTTCGTTGTATAGCGCAGTGTTTCTCAACTCCAGTCCTCAAGGCGCCCCAACAGGTCATGTTTTCAGGCTCTCCATTATTTTGCACAGGTGATTTGATCAGTTTCACTGCCTTAGTAATTACCACAGCCGTTTCATCTGAGGGAAATCCTAAATACATGACCTGTTGGTGCGCCTTGAGGACTGGAGTTGGGAAACACTGGTATAGCGTTTAGCAGATGGTGGCAACACAGGGTGATAATTGTTCCTTCTTCCATAAATGATTATGTAGGGTGTGAGGTGAGCAGGTAAAAAACACTTTTGAGCAATTTCCCATATTATAATTGTAGTAATTATGAAATGGGTAAACGATTAATGGTTGTATGAGGATAACAGTTAAAAGTAGGGGTTTTTCTATTCAGAAGAGTTTTACAAGCTTCCATGGAGTAAAAAGTAGAGACTCCGCTGAAGCTCTTAAATTAATAAGCCACATTATGGAAAATCTTTTGAGATCCGAGATTTCATCACATGTAGCATTAGGGGGGTGGTGTACCTCCTTAGGTGCTCATGTGGCTTTCAATATACTTAGAGGACTATTTGCACCTTGAGCATTCAGGTGGGCAAACATCCAGCCAACATCAGGAAAGGCTTTCCAGTAGTGGTGCAACGGATCGTCATTGATCCGTGATCCATACGGATCAACATCTTCGGATCGGCACTCACATGATCCATGGATCCGCAGGAGGTAGTGTGAGCTTCGCTGCCTGCATCGGCCATAGGAAAGGCTGCAGCTTTGGCCTAGCTCCCGGAGCATCGGCCATCTTAGTCCACCCGGCGGCGGCCGCAGTCTCGTCACATTCAGCTCACCATCACAGATTGCTCCGGAAGTGACGTTCCGTCGCCGCCATCTTGCTACACCCCACATTCCTGCACAGTAATGATAGAGTGAGAAGGGGCAAGCGGACATCTTGTTACACCCACCGGCGTTTTAGATTTCAGTTATTTTCAACACAAAAGGGAGCTTATATGCTTAAATACAGTATTTGGAAATCCGACGGACTGTTTAGATGTTAAATTTTAAAAGCAGCAGCAAACCTGCTGACCTTACATGGTTGCTAATGTGACAGAACACCTCTGATTTTCACATTTAACATGTAAACAGTCCATCGGATTTACAAATACTGTATTTAAGCATATAAGCTCCGTTTTGTGTTGAAAATAACTGAAATCTAAAACTCCGGTGGGTGTAACAAGATGTCCGCTTGCCACCTTCTCACTCTATCATTTCTGTGCAGGAGTGTGGGGTGTAACAAGATGGTGGCGACGGAACGTCACTTCCGGAGCAATCTGTGATGGGGAGCCGAATGTGACGAGACACCGCAACAAGCTTTCCTGGCCTTCCTGATTGCCTGAAGTTCGCTCCCCTCCTGGATCAGCCTCCGGAGTGCCTGAGAGCGCTCCCGCAGCACATCCGCAGCCTACACCTGCCTTGGGATAGGCCGAGGCGTTGGTCTACCTCCTGGAGCGGCGGCCATCTTCCTTCACCCGGCGGCGGCCTAGGTGAGCTCCCCTGCCTTCCCTGACTGCCCAGTGTTCCGTCCTCCCCCTTTTTTTTTTGCTGATTCGAAAAATGATCCGATCCATGACTCTGACTCCGAACCGTGAGTTTTTTGATCCGTTGCACCTAGGGTTGCCACCTTTTCTTCAAGCCAAACCCGAACACGAAAGCCCCTTTCACACAGGCTTTCTGATCAGACCTGTCAATTTTTCAAGTGGACATGATCGGAGCCTCCATTTACCCCTATGGAGCGGCGGATAATAGCAGTGACATGTTCGCTGACACCTGCCACTATGCGATCCGATTCTGTCTGTGAAATCCAGATGGATGGTGACCCTATTTTCCATCCGTCTGGCGGATCGGATGAAAATGGATAACAGAGTTCTGACAGGTCCGTCTCTGCACAGTGAGCAGAGACAGACCTGTCATCTGCCTGCTCTGTGGAGATCAGCAGATCGATCACCCGCTGAGCAAAGTGGAGTCTGCCGGCAGGATCGTCCATGTGAAAGAGCCCACTAGCATATGGCACTGCGCTTGCTTATCTCGACCCGTTCAACTGAATGGGGCTGTGCAGCAACTGTGTGCAATGCACAATGGCTACAGCACAGTGGAATGGGATTTTAGGGGTTAAAAACAGGTGGTTAGGAGAAAACATAACGCTTCTTCACCACCTGTCAAAAAATACTTCTAAGAAATGATCCACTGTGGATTCCTCTTCAGAGTGCTACCCAACTGTTCCTCTTAAGCTGCAAAGACAGCAGAGGGGGGATGTGCACATGCAACAGTCAAAATTATTTTCATCACGGGGGCGGAGCCGGCAGCCAGAGCTGATGGATGTGTGTTAGGTGAGCTCTGACACACCGGGTGTACTAACGCGGCTCACAGCGGTACAGGCATCACAAAAAATATATCGATCGACTGGGAAAGACGAGGGGTACAGTGTGGCAACAATGCTGAAACGCAAGGAGAGAGAGGGACCCCGAAAACTAACGGATTTCTTCCCTCCATTAGCGGGCCGAGAAATCCAAGATGGCGCCCGCGCCGGGAGCCGTTCCTCAGCCTCCATGATGCAGCCTTCCAGCAATCCACTGCAATCCTCGGGTGAGTCACATCCCCAATCCCTTAATTCAGCATCATCACCTTTTAATAGCCCTGCTAAACAAAGGAGAAGGGTGGGGGATGGAGGGGAGCCTCTGAATGACACGGAAACTGCAGGGGAAGAAATGGAGGAATCCTCCAACTATAATCAACAGCTGGATGCATTTCCCACCTCAGGGATGCCCATTATAGATACCACAATGAAAGAAATGCTGCAAACCCTGCGGGGGGCCCTCCAACATGACATGGCAGCGTTTATGCATATCACACAAAAAGAAGTTGCTGCGGTGGCTAGCAGGGTAGAATATGTGGAAAAAAAAATGGAGGATTTTACATTGGCACACAATGAGCTTGTTGATGCTCACTTTGAGTTGGAAGACGAGATTAAAGCTATGCGCCTTAAGATAGCTGACCTTGAGGACAGGGCAAGGAGGAATAATATTAAATTTAGAGGGATACCTGAGACAGTCAAGCCTGCTGAACTCACAGCGTACCTGCAAAAGCTTATGCTGACAGCCCTTCCGTCATTGAGTTCAGCAGACATCACCATTGACAGGGCCCACAGACTGCCTAAACCCTCTTTCCTGCCCGATCAAATCCCCCGAGATGTTATTGCAAGAATACATTTTTACCATGTAAAGGATCAGCTCATGCGTTTTGCAAGACAACACCCTGCTCTCCCTGATCCATTTTCTGGAATTGCACTATATGCTGACTTGTCACAAGCTACCCTGTCCGCCAGGCGTGACCTGGTTCCGATTACCAAAATGCTGCGCAATCATAAAATCCTCTACAAATGGGGCTTCCCGGCTAAATTGCTAGTGGACATGAATAATGTATCGCATACAATTGCGACTCTGGAAAAAGGGCTAGAGCTTCTCCGTAAATGGCATCTTCTACCCGCGGATGGAATCCCTGCGGACATGAATCCTCCACGCCAAAGCCGCAACAACTCTCGCCAGAACAAGAGTAAATAACCACTGTATCCAAGTTTGACATGATGTCCAGTGTCTCTCTTAGACTGCCTTTTCCTCTCTCCCAGGGACACTGCAAGCCTGATACCTTTTGACCTTCTCATATTCTATGAGTGACTAATCATTACGCCCGTTGTTCGGCTGTATGGTTGAAAGTCTATTCACCTTTTCCCCCACATAAGTTACGAGATGCTTTCCGTAACCTGTTTGCCGCATACCAAGCGGCCTATCCTTTATGACGCTTGTACAGTTTTTCTTCAGTTGACTCTGATTAGTTTTTTTGTTACTTCTCAAGTTACGAAACAGTTTTACTTTTCTCTTTTTCGGATCACAAGCACTCTGAACATACCTGGAATAAGGATACTACTAATAGGACCAACCACTAGATGGCAACAATGCGCATCACTTCAATGGAATGACCCTTAAGCTTATGTCATATAATGTGAGGGGGTTGAACAGCCCGCATAAAAGGAGAGCCCTCTGGAAATCTGCCATGGACTCACAGTGTGAGATCTTATGTGTACAAGAGACTCATTTTTCTAGTGTGAACCCCCCAAAATGTACACACGTCAGATTCCCACATATCTTTACTGCCAAAAACTCTACAAAAAAGAATGGGGTAATGACTGCTTTCAAGGACACATTAACCTTTTCTCTTTTACAGGAACATGCTGACCCCCTTGGACGCTACCTTATATTAGTAGTTGAAGTGAACCGAACCATCTACACACTAGTGAATGTTTATGCGCCCAATGTAAGACCTTTGAAATTTATTCGCAAGATTATTAAGCTGGCTAAGAAGCTACAAAAGGGTGGTCTGATATTATGTGGTGATCTCAATATAGTTATGAACGAAGAATTAGACGTGTCTTCAGTAGCCCGTAGGCGTAGGCCCTCATTAGGATTATTGTGCCATGAAGAACGGCTCTTTGATCCATGGCGCTGCCTTAGGTCTAATGAAAGAGACTATACGTATTATTCAACGGTACATGATAGCTATTCAAGAATTGATCTCTTCCTAACTGATATACACACATTGCAAAATGTCCAAGCTGCTGACATCCATAATATCACATGGTCGGACCATGCGCCAGTGACTATTGGGATTGTGGATACCGGCAAATTCTCTCACAGGCCTCTGTGGCGTAATAATACCTTCCTCCTGTCGCACCCCAAGATCAGAGATGAGATAGAGGGAAGGTTGACAGAATATTTTAAGATCAATGATAATGGGGAATGCTCCCCTATGACCACCTGGTGTGCACACAAAGCTTTTGCTAGGGGTACTCTTATCCAAATTGCCTCCAGGGAAAAGAGGAAAAATTACAACGCATGACACAGCTACAGGAATCCATAGCAGATTTAGAAACACAGCATAAAAACACAGACACCAAATCTGACAATATCCTTAAACGCCTCACTGCCTGCCGTGAGGATCTAAGACAGGAAATTAGAGCAGATTATGACACTTACTTTAAAAGATTGAAAGTTTCATACTATTCCCAAAATAATAAAGCGGGTAAAATCCTAGCCTCCCAACTTAAGAAACGACAGGTACGCTCCAATCTTAAGCACATCAAGCACCACGTCTCCAAGGAGTTGCTTAGCAATCCTAAAGATATTGCCAATGCGTTTAAGGACTATTATGAATCCTTGTACAATCTTAATGTAGATTCATCTACTCATCAACCTTCAGACAAAGAGATTGATGACTTTTTAAGTAGTGTACACCTTCCGTGTATAGAGCCAATTTACCTGCAAAAACTGAATGCTCCCATTTCCACCCAGGAAGTTGAGGATGTTATTACATCACTACCCATGCATAAATCTCCAGGCGCAGACGGCTTCTCAGCTGAGTATTATAAAGCGTTTTCTTCGCTCCTAACACCTGAGCTAGTGAAAATTTTTAACATTGCAGCTTCATCAGGCTCCTTCCCGAATGAAATGCTCCAAGCGATAATAGTTACATTACCAAAACCTGGCAAAGACTCGTCGCTACCACAAAATTTTAGGCCTATATGACTGTTAAACTCCGACCTGAAAATATATGCCAAAATTCTAGCAAATAGACTGATGGATGTAACTACCTCTCTTATAGGTTTGGATCAAGTTGGCTTTGTGAAAGGTAGACAAGCCCCGGATAGCACTAGACGAATGCTAAACCTTCTACGCTTAGCAGAGGTCACGCGAACACCTAGTACCTTCCTAGCTCTTGACGCAGAAAAGGCCTTTGACAGGGTCCATTGGGGATATCTGTCAAAGACTCTACACAAATTCGGAATATCAGGTCCAATTCACATGGCCATAATGTCCCTATATTCTAACCCTACTGCCAGAGTATACTCGTCCAGTATGCTCTCTGACACCTTTAAATTATCAAATGGCACCCGACAAGGATGCCCACTATCCCCAATTATCTTCTCCCTAGTTATAGAACCTCTAGCGGAATCGATCAGGTCCAATGTAGAAATCACAGGCATAGAATCTGGTTCCGGAGCCCATAAAATAGGACTTTTCGCGGATGACATCATTCTCACTGTCTCCAACCCATCGACATCTCTACCAGCCATCCAAAATATATTATACAAATTTGGGCAGATCTCCTTTTACAAAGTCAACACATCTAAATGCTACGCTCTAACACTTAACATCCCAAGCGAAGAAAAAACTAGATTACAAACCATATTCCCTTGCAACTGGGATCCCCCGGCTATCACGTACTTGGGTGTGCAACTAACCTCATCATCCGCCAAAATCTACCCGACTAACTACCCCCCGCTACTGAGTAGAATAGATGCGGAACTTAATCAAATCGGCACCCTACATCTCACTTGGCTAGGGAGGGTAGCCGCGTACCAAATGCAGGTATTGCCTAAACTCCTTTACTACTTCAGGACACTGCCCATCCCAGTACCCCAAAAATTCTTTACGCAATTAGAGGCATCTCTGAAAAAGTTTATTTGGGGGGGTAAAAAACCAAGAGTTGCACTAGCACAGCTCTACAAACCTAAGCATCTTGGAGGGGTGGGATTGCCGAATGCCCAACTATACTATAGGGCTGCAATTTTAGATCAACTAAGATACTGGTTCTCCTGCCAAACAGACAACCGATGGTCAGACATTGAAAGCACAGTCACACCTGGTCATAATCTTCCGGCATTAGCTTTTGCTGCCAGCATTAATCATAGAACCATCGCTCCATCGTACCCAACTATACAAGCATCCATAGATGCTTGGTCCTCCCTAACCAATACCCGCTTCACTGATACCCCCACCCACAAACTAATTCTCCCACTTGCATCCTATGAATATTTAATACCTAACTTCTCGGCACAATCTTGGAGAAAGGTGGGAACGCACTTCACAGTCCCAACTTTGAATGCAAAGAGTGTAATAGATAACTACAGGGCCTTCCAGATACATCATTATTGGCGTAGTACACCAATTAAAACAATAGAAATCCCGCAAAGATTGTGGGATTTTCTTATGAGCAAACCCCCCAATAACCTCAAAGGTATATCCCTCTTTTACAAATACGCGTCCCCACTCTATGTCCAAACTAAGCTCCCATGTATGTATAAATGGGAACAAGAACTTCAGAAAGAATTCCCTTTACACCAGTGGCATAAAGCAATACAATACAACAGTAAATCTTCGGCATGCGTGGACCACTGGGATAATGCTCAAAAACTCCTACACAGATGGTACTTTACCCCGGCCCGCCTTAATAAAATGAACTCTGATACTTCGCCTTTATGCTGGAGAAATTGCAAATCCACAGGTAGTCTAATCCATATATTCTGGAGTTGTGATGTACTACACACATTCTGGTTAAAAGTGCAATCACTCGTTCGGAAAATCACCGGAATAGATTATACTATTAACGCTGCACTTGCAATACTGAACCTGGGGATAGAAAACTTCCCTCCTCTAATGAGAAAAGTGGTCACTCACGTCATGTTCGCAGCGCGCATATCGATTGCAAAAGAATGGCGCTCCCAAGCGCCTCCCAATATCTCAGTAGTCATAGCTAGAGTAAATTCACAATATACTATGGAAAGGATGCTTGCTTATACCGAAAGACGTTCCCTAAACTTCCATAGAAACTGGGAAATATGGAAAACATCCAAATACGCCCTCTCACAAATATGACAGAATATGCTATATTATGATTTGATGAATGATCTCCATCAACGTCTAGTGGTATGAACTATCTAATAGTAAGGTATGACTAGGAATGCTTGTCCAAATATGCTTACCCACATAGTTTAGACTTATCCTTGTTTAATATTGGTTACAGTTTAAGCGTTCCTGATCCTAATGTTTAACTGAAATCCTTGGACCCTCATTAAGGTCCGGGACGAACTACACAGCAGCGTCCATACAAGTAGCCTGCTCACAGTGTGAACCCTAAAGGGGTGACAGGCTTATCCTCCTAGTGAGGCTTATGCCAAGCCCTACTTGTGTAGTTCCATACATAACTTGCAGGTTATACTCCTCCCCTTAGGATCTATACTTGTTAATCACATTGTATGACTCTGTACTGTATAATGTATCATATATTCTGTATACACTGTGGAAAAAACAAGAAAAACCAATAAAAATCTATGGTTTAAAAAAAAAAAAAAAATTATTTTCATCACATTGTGGCAAAAATTGTTTGCACTGGTGGGTTCAGCAAACTGTAATGCCTGCTGAATGTGGCCCATCCAAGTGAATGGGGGTTTCCTGCATCCGTGTGCAATGCATCCGTGTGCAATGCATTCAGTTGCAGGGTGCTGCTGTAGGGTTTAAAAGTGGTGAGGAGGTGATATAACCCCTCATTGCCTGTCAAATTCCCTCTGAAGAGCAATCCAAACATGGATTGCTCTTCAGAGGACACCACATGTGTAAACAAGCCCTGAGCCTAGGTTCACACATATGCGATGTGGGAACCAGCACGATTCCAGCGCAAGGTCCTGCATCACATCTCTCCCGCAAGCAGTTCACACTGCCCTCTGTGAACCGCTGTGGGTGTCATTAATGACACCCCCAGATCGGTTTGCAGATTGCAGTGTGAACTGTTAACTCGCACAGGAATCGGATCACCCATGTGATCCGATTCCAGTGCGGAGGGGGAGTCCCTGCACTGTTTTCCTGCAAATCTAATGCAAGTTCAGCCATAGAACTGTATACAACTGTATGGCTGAACTCGCATTGATTGCACAGACATCGCATGCGAATCACATGCGATGTCTGTGTTTGCACAAGTGTGTGAACCCGGGGTAAAGCTGTTCAGCCATGCCAGTATATTCTGTGCAGTAACCTATTGTCTGCAGCAATTCCAAAAAACTTCTGCTGGGGGGCCAGGAGAAGGAACACTATTTTACCCCCAGGCTCAAGAAGTGCTTACCTCCTATGCTGATCCAGACTGTGGCTCTGTGATCTGCTCAGCTGGTGGAGGAACACGAGTAGTTAATGTTATTAGGAGAAAGTTCTTATCTTTATTCAGCCTTTCCCAGAATCTAATCTGAGTCCTGACATCCTCTATTATACAGATACACTGAGTAATGTAATTGCCGGGAACCGCAGCACAAGGATTACTCAACCTGAGCCCGAAAACCATCAAATAGTCCTGGCAGAGTATTCCTTGTGCTGTTTATCCCGGCAATTACATTACTCAGTGTATCTGTATAGAAGAGGATGTCGGGACTCAGATTAGATTGTGGGAACGGCTGAATAAAGATAATAACTTTCTCCTAATAACATTAACTACTCATGTTCCTCCACCAGCTAAGCAGATGGAGCACAGAGCCACAGTGCAGTTTGAATCATGTGTCCGGGTAGCAGGCGGAAGGAGACCAGGACACATGATTCAAAACCCGTACTGTCCGGGTGAATCCCGTACAGGTGGCAACCCTAGTTGCACCCCTACTTTGCAGGCCACAGTCCCTCCCAACACTTTGCTCAATATCACGATAGAGATCCTGTCATGGATCTTCAGTAATGTTCATGTCTGTCTGCTTACCTCTGTGTTCAGCTTAAGAGACTGGCCGCCTGTTCACCTGTCTGCTTAAGTAATCTTCCCTCAAGCATGGCTCCACCCCAGCCTCTAAGTGGGAACACTATATTACCTGTACACTGCAAGCCAGCCTCGCTGATCAATATTGTGTGTTTGGCTTCCTGTGTGCTTCTTGCTGTGTGTGCTACATCTGATTCTGTTTACCGACATTGGCTTGTTATTGACTGTCTCTGTCTGCTCCATATCCCGACCTTTGGCGTGTTCTTTGATTATCCCTGCCTGCTTGTTGCCCCGACCTTTTGGCTTATCTCCTGACTATACCTTGTTGTCCTGGTCTGCTGCTTCCTCTCTATCCTCCAGTAGCCTGCTGTGAGCGTGAGCTGGAAGACCCTGGGGGCCCCCGACCTGGAGCCAGTTGCAGCGAAGTCTATCCCCACCATCAGGGGCCCTGGTGAACACCTGCTGGCTCTTATGCCGCGTACAAACGATCGTTTTTCATGACGAGAAAAATGCAATGTTTAAAAATGGGCATTAAAAACGGTCGTGTTTATGCTCCAGAGCATTTTAAACGACGTGAAAAATGGCCAAAAAAAATGAGAACCTGCTCTATTTTTTCTCGTCGTTTTTCACGTCGTTCTTTTTAACGTCGTGAAAAACGGTCATGTGTATGCTTTTACGAGGGGAAAAAAAATGCGCATGCTCAGAATCAAGTATGAGACGGGAGCGCTCGTTCTGGTAAAACTAGCATTTGTAATGGAGATGGCACATTCGTCACGCTCTAAATTATTGCATCGTTTAATGCAGCGCATTCATTTCTTCTTTCTATAATGCTACAATAATGAACTTCTTTTGCTAATGATATTCAGACAGAGTTATGACAAACTTGTTTATTAATTTTTAGCGATCTCATGAATTTTACTTTTTGTTGGAAAGCCAGATCTCCGTAATAAATTATAAATTAATTTTAAATATCTTAATTAAAAGATCAGCCTTTTATTTTTTTTGGGGTTTTTTTTTTTTCTTTTGTGTGTCACGTTACCACAACAACATTATAAATTTGTATTATTTCCCCTCAGGCAGGTTGGTGTCCCTTGTTAATTTTCAAATGTATTTTTTAAATGTCCCTGTACCTTTAACCACTTAAGCCCCACATAATACGGGCCATTATGACCAGGCCCTTTTTGCGATTCGGCACTGCGTCGCTTTAACTGACAATTGCGCTGTCGTGCGACGTGGCTCCCAAACAAAATTGGCGTCCTTTTTTTCCCACAAATAGAGCTTTCTTTTGGTGGTATTTGATCACCTCTGCGGTTTTTATTTTTTGCGCTATAAACAAAAATAGAGCGAAAATTTTGAAAAAAATTACATATTTTTTACTTTTTTCTATAATATCCCCAAAAAATATATAAAAAAACATATTTAGGCTGATACGTATTCTTCTACATATTTTTTGTAAAAAAAAAAAAACGCAATCTGCGTTTATTGATTGGTTTGCACAAAAATTATAGCGTTTACAAAATAGGGTATAGTTTTAAGGCATTTTTATAAAAAAATTTTTTTACTAGTAATGGCGGCGATCAGCAATTTTTTTCGTGACTGCGGCATTATGGCGGACACATCGGACACTTTTGACACATTTTTGGGACCATTGTCATTTTCACAGCGATCAGTGCAATAAAAATGCACTGATTACTGTGAAAATGACACTGGCAGTGAAGGGGTTAACCATTAGTGGCGCTGAAGGGGTTAAGTGTGCCTAGGGGAGTGTTTACTACTGTGTGGGGGCGTGGCTACGACTGACACGTCACCGATCTCCGCTCTGATTACACAGAATGGAGATCGCTGACATTGTCAGTAGAGGAGCGGGGAGATGTGTTTACACACACATCTCCCCGCTCCGAGCCTCCGTGAGACGATCGCGGGGATCCCCGCGGCAATCGAGTTCACGACCCGCGGTCCCACTCACAGGGAAGGCAGGGGGGTCGCGAGCACGCCCCCGACGTCGGCAGTTAAAGGGCCACGTACAGGTACGTGATTGTGCCTGTACGAGCCATTCTGCCGATGTGTATATATACCGTGAGCGGTCGGCAAGTGGTTAAATCAAAAAAACATTTATTCTGGCACATAAAAAATTAAAGGGGAAGGCAGCACTGGAGACCCTGCTTGAATTTGTGCATCCTTTGGACCCCACAGAAAACATCAAAGAATAGAACACCAAAATATGGATTTTAAAAATAAAAAAAAAGATTAAGAGCACAATCTTGTCCTGGACTCCCAGAGGTCAGGAACAGCAGCAGGTAAGTGAGATATATGTCCCCAGTCTGTGGTACTAGAACAGTCTGTGCCTTCTGTCAGACCATCCAGAAGCAAGGCCATTATTTCTTTCTCTTCCTTGTAGCCTTCTCTCCAGCCTTCGTTAAGCGCTTCCTCGGAGGCTGTGTCTAAGGAGGAGAGCTTGTGGCAGGAGGAGGAGGAGGGGCGACCTCTGCTAGGTCAGTGAATTGGGTAAGTTCTCCCATCAACCCCCTGTTGATGACCTTCAACATTAGGTTCTCACTAAAGAGCCGTTGTCTAATGTCCATTCTGGCTAGTTTGTGTGCCAGTACGGCATAGCCCTCTTCAACGGAGGGGGGCTCTCTGAGGGCCGCAGTAGCCTCTCGAATAAAGGCACGTGTTTCCTCCTCCACCTGGCTAACCCTCCTGGGCATTCTTGCTTGAATATTGAGGGGAGGCATCTGGGCACTTGTGCTGGGCCTCGCCTCCTCCTGTGTGCCACTGGGCCCTGCCGCCTCCTGTGTGCCACTGGGCCCTGCCTCCTGGTCCACAACGTCACCCTCTTCCTGGCTCAGCTCTGGCTGTGTATAAAAAAGGGACATACTTATATTTTTAGCTTCATCAATCACACACATTTTTCACCTCATGACATTTGCAAATTGAATGCTAAAAGAAATTAAAAAGACAATGCTTCTGACCCCTGCATTTTTTTATTATTGTCCCCCTCATTTTTGACCACTACTGTCTATTGATATTTAAAACACTTTTTGTTCAAGCATTAAATAGTTAGCAATAGTTTAACATCTATTTTACATCATTACTTTTATTACATATTAAATCTTGATATCAATACTATACCTGGCTCCATATGTCCAAATCCGGCTCCTCAAGGACCTCTGGTTGTTCCTCCGAAGAAGGCAGAGCTAGGTTGCAGGGAAGGCTGGAGGGTTGGCTGCAGGGAAGGCTGGAGAGACGTCTGGGGGGAAGGGTTGAAAGAGAATCCCTGACTTCCAGATGGTCATCCAGAAAGCTTAATTTGCTGTAGTACCACAGACTGGGTTTATAAACTTCCTCTGCTGCAGCTCCTGACCTCTGGGATTTCAGGACCATATTCCGCTGAGTCCTATATGTGCCCCTAATGGTCGAAATTTTGGTGTTCACATCTTGGATGGTTGCTGTGGGGATCTGTGTCTTGACAAATTCAAGCAGGCTCTCCAGTGTTGCCTTCCTGGCTGCTTTATTTTTATTTTTTGCTGTTTTGGTTTGCCAGAGAACAGGAAGTTCCTTCCATCTGTCCAGGAACTGCCCCATAAATTCTGGACTTTTGAAAGCCTGCATGTTTTCTGAAAGTCAAAACCAACCCAAAAATACTATTGTCAGTCAAGACTCTTCAAATAATCTTTATGACCATATATAGGCCACAATCTCATCCACTGATGAAACAAAAATCAGAAAAATGTTACGTACCTTCGTTATCACGTTCGTTGCTTCCTCCTTCTTCCGCAAAATGAACGTAGTTACGACACATGCGTATTAGCTTTATATACACTGCGCATGCGTGAAACTCCACGTTTTCCCTGACATTCGATATAGTACTTTCCCCGCCCCTTCTCGCTCGTCGTAGTGCTACACAACATGGCGGAGACACAGGTGGCTGAGATTACCTCAACAGACGATGAAATTCATGAGGAACCAAAGACCCAATCCTGGAGATATAAGGCATCCAACATGACATTCGAGGAAATGGTGGAGATGGTCGCCATTTTGAGGAGGGAGGATTATGATGCCAAGCATGGGCCGTATAAAAAGCCTAATCTTGTCAAGGCCAAAATTATGGGGAAAGTGGTTAAAACTCTTCACCAAAAATTCGGGGTGTGCAGAACTAAGGAACAGCTCAGAAAAAGGTGGTCTGACCTCAAGTTGCGTGAGCCCGACCAATACAAAAGAATAAAGAAAGTTATAGGAAAAAGTAAGTAATTTTCATGTCTTTGAACTTATGATTATTATTACTTGCATGTTGCTGCATGTGTTTTTCTTTAATGTAGTACAGTTAAAGATAGCAACTTTCATGTTTTGTGTTTACACTGACAATGATGGGTATTTAGTAATGGAAAATACACATGGCACTACAAGTACACTAGAAGAACCTAGGAAAAAGATAAAAGAAACACAACCAAAAATAAAATAAATGATTTTTCAGCATAACATTTTTATTTTTTCAACGTAAAAATTAAGGTTCAACAGGCATATCAATGGCCCCCCTACCCACAAAATATTCTAGATATTGTTGCCGCACATCATGGCCGCTTTGGGGGGCCAAGCCTGTACGGCCAGCTTCCAGGGCCAACAAAGGGTTTTGGTTCTGTATTGAGGCCTCAGGCCCAACCAAAGTCAGATAATTTTGGGAATGTACCCTTAAATTGTGAAGAACACAACGGGCTGATTTACGAAACGTTTGCGCCATGAGTATCGGCGCATCTGCGCGCGCAATGGCTGTTTTGGTATTTACAAAACATTAACCCTAAAAAACACTGGACTGCATCAAAAACGCATCAAAAATGCACTGGAACGTGTCAAAAACGCGCATGCAGAAAAGCACCTGGAGCGCATCCAGACTGCATTTCTATGGTGTGAACTAGGGCCAGTTCACACCATAGAAACGCAATCCGGATGCGTTCCAGGTGCTTTTTTGCATGCACGTTTTTGATGCGTTCCAGTGCATTTTTGGTACGTTTTTGATGCAGTCCAGTGCTTTTTTTTTCACCCCACTTTTTTATTAACCATAGATAAGGACAAGTGTGTTCCAGTGAGTTTTTGGTGCATTTAGGTGTGTTCCGGTGCGTTCCAGTGCGTTTATGATGCGTTTTGCTGCCTTCCAGTACAGTCCAGTGCAGGTAAAATGCAGCATGTTATACTTTTTTGTGGAACTGGAACGCACTGGAACAAACACTGCCATTTAGAACCATATAACCAACTTTCCATGCATTTTTGATGCATAAAAAACGCAATGCACTGCATGTGGTGTGAAATGGCCCTTAAGCAATTTGGCATATTTAAAGGCACTTCTCTTTGTTTTGTTTTTGGTGTTGTCCAAATTGGTGACATTGATATACAGTATGTCCCTTAGGGTGGGACCTGGGCCCCCATTTTAAGGCCAATAACTAGAAGATAAGCAAGCCAAGTGGGGACTAGCAAAATTAACAAGTCAGTTCCCATAGACTGAAATGGTATTTGTTGGTAGAGGGGGGGGGGGGGGTTATTGTCCCATCTCTAATTTTGTAGCATGCTGCATTATTTTGCGAAAACTTTCTCAAGATGTTGTGAGTCTGTAACTGTTTCAAATTGACCCTGTTTTTTATTTTGGCTTCACTTTTGTTTTGTTGACCAATAAAATTTGATGCAAAGTTTTGAGGTTTGTTTTGCGTTTTCTTTGCAACAAATGTGACAGCTGATTGGCATGTCAAAACAAAACAGGTGTGATTTGTCTACCCTGGTGCCTTCATGCTAGCATATGCATGTATTGTGTGCTGCCATGGATAATCACCAGGAAATTAAAAATACAGAGCGGTAAGTATTCACTTTTCCTTTTTACTGCAGTGGTTCTCAGCCTCAGTCCTCAAGTACCCCCAACAGGACATGTTTTGTGAATTTAGCTTATTAAGAATTGCTGTCCAAAATACAAAACCATTGACTGTGATTTAAAGCACATGTGCAAGATGAAGGAAAACCTGCAAACATGGCCTGTTGGGAGTACTTGAGAAGCACTGATTTAAAGCACTGCACTTAAAAATAGCTCAAGGCAATACAATTCTAATTGTGGGCATTTTGAGGGAAACAAAGTAAGTGTTAGAACCCCTGCTTTTTTTTTTTTTTTTTTTAGGTTGGGCTTTGTGTCCCCTTTTAGTAAAATTGGCTTTACTTCCTGTCACACAGCTAAACAGGAAGTGAAGGTAAAACCCTACCAATATCTTTTCTTGGGGACACACAGATCAATCTAACTAGTGTCCCCATTAAGCAAATTGCACTCTAGCACTTTGTTGGGTACACCCCAAATCATTGGGTAGTTTGGGGTTTAGTAAAGACAAATCCACTCTGCAGTAAAAGTGTAGCTGCTGAAAATCTGAGGGATCACTGGTGATTGTAACATCCAATCATGTAAAAGCAAAGATGGTGTTTTTTTTTTGTTTGCTTGCATGTCCCCCTTGGATATCCAGCAAGTGCACTTGTAGTGCAAAGTAGATTTGCCTTTAGTAAATAAACCCCACGGTCCAAAATACCTAATAATTTGGGGTGTACCCCGCAAAATGCTGGAGTGCAATGTACATAATGGGGAAAGTAATTAGATCGACCTGTGTGTCCCCAAGGAAAGACATTGGTAGGGATTTCCCCTCAATTCCTGTGTGGCTGTGACAGGAAGTGAATTATTTGGAAGGATAAAGTGGCCAGATTTGGGAGTTGTCTTCACCCTATCAGGGGTGCAGACAACCCCAAAAACTGTCTAGACTTGTAATCCCTCTGCACTCTATCCCCAAGCAAAAATAAGAAAGGATTTCATTTAGTTTAACTTTGCAAAGACACATTCCTAAGTTGAATTGTGATGCATGTCAATGGCCCATTTAGACCCTCTTTAATCACTTGAGATCAGCGCTATAACTGATCGACGGCCACAGTACGGTCCTCAATTTCCGGGAGTCCGTCAATAGACGTCCTCCCCTTCGCGCGTGCGCTGTGGTCACTGAGTCTCGGGTGATGACAGATCCGAGTAAGGGGCCGATCCCTGCCCTTTACCATGTGATCAGCTGTCAGCCAATGACAGCTGATCACGTGATGTAAACAAAAGCTGGGTAATGGTTTTTGTTTTCTCCTTGTGCTGACAGCGTGAGCATAAAAAAAGGCAATCACCGGCTTATGTGCAAGGGACATCGGGCCCGAAGAGGAAGAGGCAATTCTGTGCCAATCAGTAGCCCCTGCCAGTGCCACCTATCAATGCCCACCACTGGTGCCAATCAGTGGCACCTAGCAGTGCTGCCTATCAGTGCCCAACACTGCCAACTATCATTGCCACCTAGCAGTGCCACTTCTCAATGCCCACCAGTGTCAACTAGCAATGCCACCTCTCAGTGCCCACCCTTGCCACCTTATCGGTGCCCATCAGTGCAGTCTCATCAATGAAGGAGAAAAATTACCTTTTTTCCAAATTTTTGAAATATTAACCACTTTCCTACCGCCCACCGTCAAATGACGTCCTTGGCTTTGTGCGGTGACATCTGAATGATGCCTGCAGTTGCAGGCATCATTCAGATATCATTCTTTTCAGCCGGCGATTCTGTGTACGATAAAAACTATCATAGCGGCAGTTCCGCCGCTTGATCGTTCTTATAGGCGGCGGGACCCCTCCCGCCACCATCCGGTGCCTCTCCGGGCTCTCCCGTGCCATCTGGGCCTTGGAGAATGAATTGGCCGGCGCCGGATGGGAAGCATATGACCGTCGGAGGCCCGGGCGTAACGTTATGATATCACGCCGGGTTCCCGTATGTAAAAACGGTCGTGTGTATGCTTTTACGAGGGGAAAAAAAATGCGCATGCTCAGAATCAAGTATGAGACGGGAGCGCTCGTTCTGGTAAAACTAGCATTTGTAATGGAGATGGCACATTCGTCACGCTGTAAATTATTGCATCGTTTAATGCAGCACATTCATTTCTTCTTTCTATAATGCTACAATAATGAACTTCTTTTGCTAATGATATTCAGACAGAGTTATGACAAACTTGTTTATTAATTTTTAGTGATCTCATGAATTTAACTTTTTGTTGGAAAGCCAGATCTCCGTAATAAATTATAAATTAATTTTAAATATCTTAATTAAAAGATCAGCCTTCTTTTTAATTTTTTTTTTTTTTTTTTGGAATTTTTTTTTCTTCTGTGTGTCACGTTACCACAACAACATTATAAATTTGTATTATTTCCCCTCAGGCAGGTTGGTGTCCCTTGTTAATTTTCAAATGTATTTTTTAAATGTCCCTGTACCTTTAACCACTTAAGCCCCACATAATACGGGCCATTATGACCAGGCCCCTTTTTGCGATTCGGCACTGCGTCGCTTTAACTGACAATTGCGCTGTCGTGCGACGTGGCTCCCAAACAAAATTGGCGTCCTTTTTTTCCCCACAAATAGAGCTTTCTTTTGGTGGTATTTGATCACCTCTGCGGTTTTTATTTTTTGCGCTATAAACAAAAATAGAGCGAAAATTTTGAAAAAAATTACATATTTTTAACTTTTTTCTATAATATCCCCAAAAAATATATAAAAAAACATATTTTTTCCTCAGTTTAGGCCGATACGTATTCTTCTACATATTTTTTGTAAAAAAAAAACGCAATCTGCGTTTATTGATGGGTTTGCGCAAAAATTATAGCGTTTACAAAATAGGGTATAGTTTTAAGGCATTTTTATTAATTTTTTTTTTTACTAGTAATGGCGGCGATCAGCAATTTTTTTCGTGACTGCGACATTATGGCGGACACATCGGACACTTTTGACACATTTTTGGGACCATTGTCATTTTCACAGCGATCAGTGCAATAAAAATGCACTGATTACTGTGAAAATGACACTGGCAGTGAAGGGGTTAACCACTAGTGGCGCTGAAGGGGTTAAGTGTGCCTAGGGGAGTGTTTACTACTGTGTGGGGGCGTGGCTACGACTGACACGTCACCGATCTCCGCTCTGATTACACAGAATGGAGATCGCTGACATTGTCAGTAGAGGAGCTCCGAGCCTCCGTGAGACGATCGCGGGGATCCCCGCGGCGATCGAGTCCGCGACCCGCGGTCCCACTCACGGGGAAGGCAGGGGGGTCGCGAGCACGCCGCCGGCGGTGTGCGCGACCCCGACGTCGGCAGTTAATGGGCCACGTACAGGTACGTGATTGTGCCTGTACGAGCCATTCTGCCGACGTGTATATATACCGTGAGCGGTCGGCAAGTGGTTAAATCAAAAAAACATTTATTCTGGCACATAACAAATTAAAGGGGAAGGCAGCACTGGAGACCCTGCTTGAATTTGTGCATCCTTTGGACCCCACAGCAAACATCAAAGAATAGAACACCAAAATATGGATTTTAAAAATAAAAAAAAAGATTAAGAGCACAATCTTGTCCTGGACTCCCAGAGGTCAGGAACAGTAGCAGGTAAGTGAGATATATGTCCCCATTCTGTGGTACTAGAACAGTCTGTGCCTTCTGTCAGACCATCCAAAAGCAAGGCCATTATTTCTTTCTCTTCCTTGTAGCCTTCTCTCCAGCCTTCGTTAAGCGCTTCCTCGGAGGCTGTGTCTAAGGAGGAGAGCTTGTGGCAGGAGGAGGAGGAGGGGCGACCTCTGCTAGGTCAGTGAATTGGGTTAGTTCGCCCATCAACCCCCTGTTAATGACCTTCAACATTAGGTTCTCACTAAAGAGCCGTTGTCTAATGTCCATTCTGGCTAGTTTGTGTGCCAGTACTGCGGCATAGCCCTCTTCAACGGAGGGGGGCTCTCTGAGGGCCGCAGTAGCCTCTCGAATAAAGGCACATGTTTCCTCCTCCACCTGGCTAACCCTCCTGGGCATTTTTGCTTGAATATTGAGGGGAGGCATCTGGGCACTTGTGCTGGGCCTCGCCTCCTCCTGTGTGCCACTGGGCCCTGCCTCCTCCTGTGTGCCACTGGGCCCTGCCTCCTCCTGGTCCACAACGTCACCCTCTTCCTGGCTCAGCTCTGGCTGTGTATAAAAAATGGACATATTTTTAGCTTCATCAATCACACACATTTTTCACCTCATGACATTTGCAAATTGAATGCTAAAAGAAATTAAAAAGACAATGCTTCTGACCCCTGCATTTTTTATTATTGTCCCCCTCATTTTTGACCACTACTGTCTATCAATATTTAAAACACTTTTTGTTCAAGCATTAAATAGTTAGCAATAGTTTAACATCTATTTTACATCATTACTTTTATTACATATTAAATCTTGAAATCAATACTATACCTGGCTCCATATGTCCAAATCCAGCTCCTCAAGGACCTCTGGTTGTTCCTCCGAAGAAGGCAGAGCTGGGTTGCAGGGAAGGCTGGAGGGTTGGCTGCAGGGAAGGCTGGAGAGACGTCTGGGGGGAAGGGTTGAAAGAGAATCCCTGACTTCCAGATGGTCATCCAGAAAGCTTAATTTGCTGTAGTACCACAGACTGGGTTTATAAACTTCCTCTGCTGCAGCTCCTGACCTCTGGGATTTCAGGACCATATTCCGCTGAGTCCTATATGTGCCCCTAATGGTCGAAATTTTGGTGTTCACATCTTGGATGGTTGCTGTGGGAATCTGTGTCTTGACAAATTCAAGCAGGCTCTCCAGTGTTGCCTTCCTGGCTGCTTTATTTTTATTTTTTGCTGTTTTGGTTTGCCAGAGAACAGGAAGTTCCTTCCATCTGTCCAGGAACTGTCCCATAAATTCTGGACTTTTGAAAGCCTGCATGTTTTCTGAAAGTCAAAACCAACCCAAAAATACTATTGTCAGTCAAGACTCTTCAAATAAACTTTATGACCATATATAGGCCACAATCTCATCCACTGATGAAACAAAAATCAGAAAAATGTTACGTACCTTTGTTATCACGTTCGTTGCTTCCTCCTTCTTCCGCACAATGAACGTAGTTACGACACATGCGTATTAGCTTTATATACACTGCGCATGCGTGAAACTCCACGTTTTCCCCGCCCCTGACGTTCGATATAGTACTTTCCCCGCCCCTTCTTGCTCGTCGTAGTGCTACACAACATGGCGGAGACACAGGTGGCTGAGATTACCTCAACAGAGGATGAAATTCATGAGGAACCAAAGACCCAATCCCGGAGATATAAGGCATCCAACATGACATTCGAGGAAATGGTGGAGGGAGGATTATGATGCCAAGCATGGGCCGTATAAAAAGCCTAATCTTGTCAAGGCCAAAATTATGGGGAAAGTGGTTAAAACTCTTCACCAAAAATTCGGGGTGTGCAGAACTAAGGAACAGCTCAGAAAAAGGTGGTCTGACCTCAAGTTGCGTGAGCCCGACCAATACAAAAGAATAAAGAAAGTTATAGGAAAAAGTAAATAATTTTCATGTTTTTGAACTTATGATTATTATTACTTGTATGTTGCTGCATGTGTTTTTCTTTCATGTAGTACAGTTAAAGATAGCAACTTTCATGTTCGTGGGCACAGTAATCGGTCGTAGTAAACCTCTTTCGTACGTTCACTTAATAATACAATGTTTTTGGCTGATACAGCGTTTAAATAAATGTTACCATGCCTATTTTGGTGAGATGATTTTTTGGACATGATGGTTGAATTGATTTTTGGGGAACTATATTAAAAAAATATAAGTGTATGCATTGTAATGTAAAGGAGAGAATGCTCAGCAGCTGGTTAAACATCTGGACTCAGTAGCACAAGTGTGGCCCAACAGAACAACCTTTTTAGGGTGTCACACACAGGTGAAACAGTGTATATACTTGGGGTGTTTCCATGTGTGAAACTTGATAAAAATATATATGTTCCTGTTTTGGTAAGGGATACAATCATGTGTTCAGCTTGTAACTTTGGCAAAACAGACAATTGTACCACACTTCCAAAGAATGTTTCATATTCCTCTTTCAGGCCTCAATTTTTTAGTAAAGTATTATTTATTAACTAAAGTATACCTTTTCTTGCAATCCCAATAGGGCTTCAAAAAGGTTCGAGACATGAGCCTAGGAACCCCATACCTCCAACAAGAGACCCACAACCACATGATGTAGAGGAACGAGAAGTAGAGGAAGTGGAAACTGGCACCACAAAACAGGTCAGTGTCATACACCACAGATTCAGGTAATAGATGTAGGCCTGCATATTTATAATACATGTTGTTTTTTACAATTATAGGTGCTGTTCTGCCTGAAGAGCAAGAAAGTTTTACAAGTCACAGTGCACAGATCCTGATACACTATCTAATGGTCTGCTGTCGTGACCTTGAAAAAATAAAGGGAGACTTGATACAGATCAGGCAAAATACCAAGTGGGTGGAGCAAAGGCTCCAAAATATCATGGCTGTGCTTGGGCGGGTTTAATGTTTTTGGTTTAAATAACTTGGAAATTTGTTTGGTTTGTAATGTTATTTTTTGGTTTACTATTTAAAGAATTGTACATGTTGAATGTTTATAGAAGTTCAATTTTAGTACATTTTTTTAAGCATGCCTGTTCATGCGTTTTACCCCAAAAAATATTTAGTTAACACTCAAAAATTTAGACATACTTTTGTAAAAAATTTAAAATTTTTGAAAAATATAATGTGCAAATAGTAAAAAGCTTTTAAACACAACAATATGTGGCTTCTTATATCAATGTTGGCCAAAGTAACCAAAATTATGTTTTGTGTTTACACTGACAATGATGGGTATTTAGTAATGGAAAATACACATGGCACTACAAGTACACTAGAAGAACCTAGGAGAAAGATAAAAGAAACACAACCAAAAATAAAATAAATGATTTTTCAGCATAACATTTTTATTTTTTCAATGTAAAAATTAAGGTTCAACAGGCATATCAATGGCCCCCCCTACCCACGAAATATTCTAGATATTGTTGCCGCACATCACGGCCGCTTTGGGGGGCCAAGCCTGTACGGCCAGCTTCCAGGGCCAACAAACGGTTTTGGTCCTGTATTGAGGCCTCAGGCCCAACCAAAGTCAGATAATTTTGGGAATGTACCCTTAAATTGTGAAGAACACAACAGGGCTGATTTACGAAACGTTTGCGCCATGAGTATCGGCGCATCTGCGCGCGCAATGGCTGTTTTGGTATTTACAAAACATTAGCCCTAAAAAACACTGGACTGCATCAAAAACGCATCAAAAATGCACTGGAACGTGTCAAAAACGCGCATGCAGAAAAGCACCTGGAGCGCATCCAGACTGCATTTCTATGGTGTGAACTAGGGCCAGTTCACACCATAGAAACGCAATCCGGATGCGTTCCAGGTGCTTTTTTGCATGCACGTTTTTGATGCGTTCCAGTGCATTTTTGGTATGTTTTTGATGCAGTCCAGTGCTTTTTTTTTCACCCTTCTTTTTTATTAACCATAGATAAGGACAAGTGTGTTCCAGTGCGTTTTTGGTGCATTTAGGTGTGTTCCGGTGCGTTCCAGTGCGTTTATGATACGTTTTGATGCGTTCCAGTACAGTCCAGTGCAGGTAAAATGCAGCATGTTATACTTTTTTGTGGAACTGGAACGCACTGGAACAAACACTGCCATTTAGAACCATATAACCAACTTTCCATGCATTTTTGATGCATAAAAAACGCAATGGACTGCATTTGGTGTGAAATGGCCCTTAAGCAATTTGGCATATTTAAAGGCACTTCTCTTTGTTTGGTTTTTGGTGTTGTCCAAATTGGTGACATTGATATATGTCCCTTAGGGTGGGACCTGGGCCCCCATTTTAAGGCCAATAACTAGAAGATAAGCAAGCCAAGTGGGGACTAGCAAAATTAACAAGTCAGTTCCCATAGACTGAAATGGTATTTGTTGGTAGAGGGGGGGGGGGGGGGGGTTATTGTCCCATCTCTAATTTTGTAGCATGCTGCATTATTTTGCGAAAACTTTCTCAAGATGTTGTGAGTCTGTAACTGTTTCAAATTGACCCTGTTTTTTATTTTGGCTTCACTTTTGTTTTGTTGACCAATAAAATTTGATGCAAAGTTTTGAGGTTTGTTTTGCGTTTTCTTTGCAACAAATGTGACAGCTGATTGGCATGTCAAAACAAAACAGGTGTGATTTGTCTACCCTGGTGCCTTCATGCTAGCATATGCATGTATTGTGTGCTGCCATGGATAATCACCAGGAAATTAAAAATACAGAGCGGTAAGTATTCACTTTTCCTTTTTACTGCAGTGGTTCTCAGCCTCAGTCCTCAAGTACCCCCAACAGGACATGTTTTGTGAATTTAGCTTATTAAGAATTGCTGTCCAAAATACAAAACCATTGACTGTGATTTAAAGCACATGTGCAAGATGAAGGAAAACCTGCAAAGATGGCCTGTTGAGGGTACTTGAGAAGCACTGATTTAAAGCACTGCACTTAAAAATAGCTCAAGGCAATACAATTCTAATTGTGGGCATTTTGAGGGAAACAAAGTAAGTGTTAGAACCCCTGCTTTTTTTTTTTTTTTTTTTTAGGTTGGGCTTTGTGTCTCCTTTTAGTAAAATTGGCTTTACTTCCTGTCACACAGCTAAACAGGAAGTGAAGGTAAAACCCTACCAATGTCTTTTCTTGGGGACACACAGATCAATCTAACTAGTGTCCCCATTAAGCAAATTGCACTCTAGCACTTTGTTGGGTACACCCCAAATCATTGGGTAGTTTGGGGTTTAGTAAAGACAAATCCACTCTGCAGTAAAAGTGTAGCTGCTGAAAATCTGAGGGATCACTGGTGATTGTAACATCCAATCATGTAAAAGCAAAGATGGTGTTTTTTTTTTTTGTTTGCTTGCATGTCCCCCTCGGATATCCAGCAAGTGCACTTGTAGTGCAAAGTAGATTTGCCTTTAGTAAATAAACCCCACAGTCCAAAATACCTAATAATTTGGGGTGTACCCCACAAAATGCTGGAGTGCAATGTACATAATGGGGAAAGTAATTAGATTGACCTGTGTGTCCACAAGGAAAGACATTGGTAGGGATTTCCCCTCAATTCCTGTGTGGCTGTGACAGGAAGTGAATTATTTGGAAGGATAAAGTGGCCAGATTTGGGAGTTGTCTTCACCCTATCAGGGGTGCAGACATCCCCAAAAACTGTCTAGACTTGTAATCCCTCTGCACTCTATCCCCAAGCAAAAATAAGAAAGGATTTCATTTAGTTTAACTTTGCAAAGACACATTCCTAAGTTGAATTGTGATGCATGTCAATGGCCCATTTAGACCCTCTTTAATCACTTGAGATCAGCGCTATAACTGATCAACGGCCACAGCACGGTCCTCAATTTCCGGGAGTCCGTCAATAGACGTCCTCCCCTTCGCGCGTGCGCTGTGGTCACTGAGTCACTGAGACTCGGGTGATGACAGATCCGAGTAAGGGGCCGATCCCTGCCCTTTACCATGTGATCAGCTGTCAGCCAATGACAGCTGATCACGTGATGTAAACAAAAGCTGGGTAATGGTTTTTGTTTTCTCCTTGTGCTGACAGCGTGAGCATAAAAAAAGGCAATCACCGGCTTATGTGCAAGGGACATTGGGCCCGAAGAGGAAGAGGCAATTCTGTGACAATCAGTAGCCCCTGCCAGTGCCACCTATCAATGCCCACCACTGGTGCCAATCAGTGCACCTAGCAGTGCTGCCTATCAGTGCCCAACACTGCCAACTATCATTGCCACCTAGCAGTGCCACTTCTCAATGCCCACCAGTGTCAACTAGCAATGCCACCTCTCAGTGCCCACCCTTGCCACCTTATCGGTGCCCATCAGTGCAGCCCATCAGTGCAGTCTCATCAATGAAGGAGAAAAATTACCTTTTTTCCAAATTTTTGAAATATTAACCACTTTCCTACCGCCCACCGTCAAATGACGTCCTTGGCTTTGTGCGGTGACATCTGAATGATGCCTGCAGTTGCAGGCATCATTCAGATATCATTCTTTTCAGCCGGCGATTCTGTGCACGATAAAAACTATCATATCGGCAGTTCCGCCGCTTGATTGTTCTTATAGGCGGTGGGAGGGGGCGTTCCTCCCCCCTCCCGCCACCATCCGGTGCCTCTCCGGGCTCTCCCGTGCCATCTGGGCCTCGGAGAATGAATTGGCCGGCGCCGGATGGGAAGCATAGAGATGACTGGTGACCAGATGGTCACCAGTCATCTCTATGACCGTCGGAGGCCCGGGCGTGACGTTATGATATCACGCCGGGTTCCCGTATGTAAACAAAGCTGTGATCTCGGCTGTCAGCATGAGATCGGTGAATTTTTTTGACCGATCTCATGCTTTCCAGCCTGGAGGAGAGATGTGGGGTCTTATTGACCCCGCATCTCTCCATAAAGAGGACCTGTCACAATAGATTCCTATTACAAGGGATGTTTACAAAAAACAAAAAAGTTAAAAGAGTAAGAAATACAAAAAAGTAAAAAACAAAACAAAAAAAAAAACGCCCATGTCCCCGGTAGCTCGCGCTCAGAAGGGAACACACACGTAAGTCCCGCCCACATATGT
Organism: Rana muscosa; assembly: GCA_029206835.1. NCBI lineage: Eukaryota > Metazoa > Chordata > Amphibia > Anura > Ranidae > Rana > Rana muscosa. The sequence continues at coordinate 930,483,548 of CM055118.1, read as the reverse complement.
AAACGCCATTCAAACCACACATGTGAGGTATTGCTGCGTGCGTTAGAACGAGTGCAACAATTCTAGCACTAGACCTCCTCTGTAATGCGAAACTGGTAACGTGTAAAAATTTTGAAAGCATCGCTGAGGGAGATTTTTAAGTACTGAAGTTTGGTGTCATTCCATGAGTGTGCGCAATTTTAAAGTGTGACATGTTAGGTTTCTATTTACTCAGCATAACAACATCTTTCACATTATCCCAAAAAATTGGGCTAACTTTACTGTTTTGTAATTTTTTTTATTCATTTTTTTTTTAAATCTTTATTTTATTTGAGATAAAATGCGTTATACAAAGTACACATATCATAACCTTTTTAAATCTAACATATCTCCTATTTATATTTTTCCCACGCCCTACCCGCCCACCCCCCGCCCCCAAGGTCCGCCCTTTTCGCCATCTTAAGTTATCTCAAAAAATTTTTTTTTTCCATTTCTGTCATTCCTATTACATATTTCTCTGAACACTTAAACTCGCTCCATTTCAGCCAGGTACTTCTATGTCTACTTTCCATTCCCTGCTCTCTGCTGCTCAGGTACTCCATCTCATGCACGTAGTCTACTCTCTGTATCCATTCTTTTATGGATGGGCTCTCCACTTGCAACCATTTTTTGGGAATCAAGGCCTTTGCAGCATTGAGTAGGGAAGGGACTAATGTTTCTTTATATTGTTTTTTGGTTTTATTTGTCCCATGGAACAGAACATTCCAGGCATTTTGGGGTATCTTTTCCCCAGTGATTTCATTTATATACTCCAATATAATATGCCAATATTCTTTTATTTTTTGACACTCCCACCAAATATGCATTGTTGTTCCCCTTTGCCCACATTCCCTCCAACACTGTGATGATCTACCTGGCTGAAATTGGTTGATTCTCACCGGGGTTAGATGCCACCTCACCAGACTCTTATAGTTCGCTTCTACCGTTACAATATCTGTCGCATAGTCATGTACTGCTCCAATCATTTGTTTTTCATCTAGTTTTATCCCAAGGTCTTGTTCCCATTTTCCTATAAAGGGGAGGGCCCCGGTTCCTTCTAAATCTGTTAATATGTTATACATTTGAGATATTCCATTTTTCGTAGGTGTTTTAATATTGCAAAGCTTTTCGATTGGGTTCAGTGTCTTCTCCTCTCTAACTGGTTTGGGAATTGTGCTTACAAAATGTTTAAGTTGTGTGTATACCCATTCACTTAAAAACTGCCACCCATATGTTGTGATTAGTTCTGTTCTCGCCCTTATTTTCCCTTGTATCATTATGTCTTTTATTTGTGCATCCCCTAAGTACCTCCCCATCTGAGTCCCGTTTCCTGGAACAAAAAAATTTGTTCCTGCCAACGGAATCAGTGGTGTCATTCCATGAGTGTGCGCAATTTTAAAGTGTGACATGTTAGGTTTCTATTTACTCAGCATAACAACATCTTTCACATTATCCCAAAAAATTGGGCTAACTTTACTGTTTTGTAATTTTTTTTATTCATGAAACCATTTAAAAAAAAAAAAAAAACATTTTATTCCCTAGGGTGTCTGCTAAAAAAACATATATAATGTTTGGGGTTTTGAAGTAATTTTCTAGCCCTAAATTTATGATTTTTACATGAAGGAGAGAAGTGCCAGAATAGGCCCAGTGCTGAAGTGGTTAAAATATCCAATTTTTTTAAAAAAAATTTTTAGTCGGTCTTTTGTATTTTATAGAAAAAAAAATTAACGCAGAGGTGATCAAATAGCACCAAAAGAAAGCTCTATTTGTGTGCCAAAAAATAATACATTTTCATTGGGTTACAGTGTTGTATGAGCGCACAATTGTCATTCAAAGTGCATCAGCGCTGAAATGTGAAAAATGGTCTGGGCAGGAAGGGGGTTTAAGTGGCCAGTGCGCAAGTGGTTAATATAAGGCTACAGCTTAAAAACGTCTCTCCATGTTAGCCTATGGCCTCATGGCCACCATGGCGTTTTTGAGCTGTAAATGGCATAGGCGTTTTTATGCCCCATGTACAAAGGACGCTGGTGCAAAGTGTTCAGAACTAAGGTTGAAAGCGGCGTTTAGAAAGACGCGCTTTGTGGCGTTTGCATGCCGCGTTTTACCACATTTGCGTCTATATGCGTTTAGTTAGGAAACATCATAAGGAGCCGCCCTAAGCTCCAAAAACAGTATTATTAACGATTGCAGCTATTTTGTGAGACCAGAGTGAGTAACAGCAGCTGAGAGAGCAGCAGTGTACTGTAGTTGTATTTAGCATGTCACTTGCCACATCACTTGCCCCAAGTTGTGGATTGTCCACTTGCCACGTCACCTGCCCCAAGTTGTGGATTGTCCACAATGCAATGGAAGCAATTTCCTTATTTTTTTTATATATATATTTATCGGCGTATAACACGCACAGGCGTATAACACGCGCCCTAACTTTAAGAGGGAAGTTTCAGGAAAAAAAACTTTCGACAGCCCCCTGCATATAACACGCAGTTACAGTTTACCCTCTATTTTCAGGGTAAAAAAGTGAGTGTTATACGCCAATAAATACAGTATATATATATATATATATATATATATATATATATATATATATATATATATTTTGAATGGTTTTTCCTCATTTGCCATAATTTTTGAGTTTATCAATGTAAAAAAAGAGGTCACCTTTAAAAACGCTTCTAAACTAAAATGCTGCTAAACGCCGGTACTGCGTCTGAAACGTGGACATCTTTGGCGTCTGAAGGCATTTTTAGGCTTTGTGAAAAACAATGTTAAACGCAACTGCAGATGTTTTTTTCCAGGCCAAAAACAGTGTTTTGGATGTAATAGAATTCAATAGACCCGGATCCAAAATGCAAGTACCGCGATTTTGCGGCAATTTTTTTTTATAGCTGGTTGTTAAATGAAATGGAAAAAAAAAATAAACATTGCCGGCTCTAAATAAAAAAAATAGAAAAAAATCAGCATGGGGTCCCCCCGCAGGTCCATACCAGGCCCTTGGGTCTAGTATGGATTCAAAGGTGACCCCCCCCCAACAAAATGGAAAAAAAAATGGCGTGGGGGTCCCCCAAGATCCATACCAGGCCCTTTATCCGAGCACGCAACCTGGCAGGCCACAGGAAAAGAGGGGGGGACGAGAGAGCGGCCCCCCTCCCTCCTGAACCTTACCAGGCCACATGCCCTCAACATGGGGAGGATGTCCTTATGTTGATGGGGACAAGGGCCTCTTCCCGACAACCCTGGACGTTGGTTGTCGGGGTCTGCGGGCGGGGGACTTATCGGAATCCGGGAGCCCCCTTTAATAGGGGGGACCCTAGATACCGGCCCCCCACCCTATGTGAATGAGTACCCCTACCCATTCACCTGGTGGCAAAAAAAGTCAATAAAAAACACAACACATTTTTTTTAAGTAATTTATTAGGCAGCTCCGGGGGTCTTCCTGCCGGGCGCCCCGCTATCTTCTTCCAGCTCTTCCACGTCACAGTCCCATCATTCCCCGGGACTGTGACATCATACGGGGGCGGGGTCAGCGGGTGGCATCACCCGGTGACCATGCCCCATGCCAATATAAGTGGGTTGTAGCGGCGGACAGCGACGAGGCAACATCGGACGGAGAGAAGAGGGAAGAAGACGATGATGAAGACCGGGACCCCGCTAGCAAAAAAACTGGAAGAAGATAGCGGGGCGCCCGGCAGAAAGACCCCCGAAGACGACGACGAGGAAGCCCGGGAACCCGCTAGCAAAAGAGCTGGAAGAAGATAGCGGGGCACCCGGCAGAAAGACCCCCGGAGCTGCCTAATAAATTACTTATTAAAGGGGGCTCCCGGATTCCGATAAGCCCCCCCGCCCGCAGACCCCGACAGCCAACGGCTAGGGTTGTCGGGAAGAGGCCCTTGTCCCCATCAACATGGGGGCAGGGTGCTTTGGGGTGGGGGGGCCGCAGGTCGCCCCCCTGCCCCAAAGCACCAAACCCCCCATGTTGAGGGCATGCGGCCTGGTACGGTTCAGGAGGGGGGGTGCTCTCGTCCCCCCTCTTCCCCTGCGGCCTGCCAGGTTGCGTGCTTGGATAAGGGTCTGGTTTGGATTTTGGGGGGACCCCCACGCTGTTTTTCGGCTTAGGGGGTTCCCCTTAAAATCCATACCAGACCTAAGGGCCTGGTATGCTCCTGAAGGGGAACCCATGCCAGTTTTTTTATTAAAATTTGGCGTGGAGTTCCCCTTCATGATTCATACCAAACACGGGACAGCGAGGCTGCCGAGAACCAGCGCGATGCCATTGCGCTGGAGACATTCTCGGCCAGGTAGTCACCTCTAGGACACGACTTGAGCGGCTGCTTCACGCTCAGGTCGTATCCAAGTTGCCTCACAAAGTCGCGCTGTCCCTGTGTCAGCCGGCACACGAGTCGCCCCGCGAGTTGGATCGGCTTCATCCGACTTCCCATAGGGAACCATTCATTTTCAATAGAGCGCCGCTGACATTTTTATTTACTATAACAGTGCGCCGCTGGTTCCTGCGCCCAGTGAAGGAGTTATCCGGCGCACCAATTAAGGTATGAACCGGCGCAGCACGCTGTTATTAGTAAATCACCCCCAACATGTCATAACCACATGGTTCCATTTGTATTCCGCAAGATGGATGGAGGTCAGGAACAAGCGGAAGCAGCTGGCCATGATGCCAAAGGTATTTCCACCACCCTTCTGACTCTGGCCAGCCTATAATTAAACAACCTCCTCTCAGGGGTGAGGGTCTTTTGGGGAAATGGCCTTATAAGATGGGGACCCAGGCCAAACGCCTCATCCGCGACCAAAAACGAATGGGAGTCCCTCCATATTCTGTGCCGCAGGTGGCAAGGCCAGCTCATCAGATAGGAGCCATTGGCCAAACTCAGTCTGAGCAAATACTCCACCATCAGACATCCGTCCATTTTTCCCCACATCCACGTATAGAAACTCATAGTTGGCCGACACCACTGCCATCATGACGATACTGTGTAACCCCTTATAATTATAGTAATAGGATCCCGAATGGGGTGGTGGCACGACCCGGACGTGTTTGCTGTCGATGGCCCCTCCACAGTTTGGAAAGTTCCATCGCTGGGCAAACTGAGATGCCACATTCTGCCATTCCTGTGGCGTAGAAGGGAACTGTGGAGTTAACCAAAAGATATAAATTAATACTTTCATACAAAAACATTGCAAGCAGATTAGACAAAAACATTCTTGGCCAACATCAGGATAAACTTTGTTTTTTAGATGATTTGAATCCCAAAAAAAAAAAAAAACAATTATATGATTATCACTGTCACTTATCAGACTGATGAGCCATTTAATACATTTTATGGGGGGGGGGGGTGAAGATGATTTGGGGACCTCACAAATCAAGGCTGTAGCACTCTGTCTGAATTTAAAGAAAAAATAACAATCATCAGAAATTTAATGGGGGCGTTTAGGGTAAAGCACTACAATGGAGCAGACAAAAAACATTGGGAAGTGACTAGGCTAGGTGTGTATGGGCCCAGGATACCATGCTGGAGAGGTTAGTTAGGGGAAATATGCATGTAGGCCAAAAAAGCAGCATTAAAAAATTACATCATGCATGGGGACAAAGGGGACATTCACAGTGAAGCAGGTAATACGGCCACCCAGGTGTACTTCAGGTAATGAAAGAAGATCTTCAATGACCCACGGATCCAGAGAGACAAATGACACAGGGAAACAGACTTATGTGTTCATTATATCTCTGGTTTTCTTTCAGTGTTAGAGTGGCTTATATGCAAAAGAGAGATAGGAGGGGCTATGTCTTAACACATACGTTTCTAAAAAGTATACAAACTCAGTATATTCTTATCATGTATTAAACTGCTGAATTTAGTTTAGCAAGGGACTTTTCTTATACAATCAGGCTACTCCATGAATAGGCTTAACCACAATGACTATCAGTAGCAGGGTGTGACTCTATGCAAACTGTCAGTTAAGCTAAGTATGTCAAAGTTCATTTCTACTTAAAATGGAGTTGATTATTTATACATTCTATTACAATCCCCTCTTTTATCACGAACATGATAATCACAAACCCTGAAGCCCCCGACATTCACCTGGACTACTTTCTCATCAATTGTCCATGAAATACAAAGGGGGAAGGGGCGTGACAGTCCTTAAAAGCAAGTGGGAGGGGCATGACAGCCGTTAGGCCAAAATAAAAAATTGTCCCAAAGAAAAGCACAAAAAAAATCTCTTGTATGGCTTCTGAATGTCCAATAAATTCATGAAAGGGAAGGAAAAATAAATGTCCACATTATAATTCTCATTCTCCTAAACTTTTCCCAAAACTTTTGGTTTGATTCTGTGTTTATCCATATTTTCCAGAGATCCTTCTACCCCAAAACCCTGCCTCTTTTAAGGATAGAACTCGATATCCACAGACAGACGGGAACTGATGCATTGGGCTAGACTTGGGTCTTCGGGCTGGCATATCTGTATCACTCCCCTGTGATGCTCACTGAAATTTCGTAGACCTTGGGCGTGCGTCATGGCTAACCCTCAAGGTGTCATTTACAGGAATATTTTCCAGCAGGTGTCCGCCTTTACTCATCTCAGCATCTCCCATGGCATTTGAGAACAACAAAGATGAACAATGAAGATTTCCATGTAAAAGCTGTAGTCATCTCTTCATCCGGATAGGGTATAAGGCAGGGTATGAATGGGGTATAGGGTAGGAATTGGATGGGCATTTCTTCATGTGCAGGGGGCAAGGGGTGAATGCTGGCTGGGGCGGATGTTCCTCATCCAACATGAATAATCACAGAATCTACCTGATCAATTAAGGCCTTAACCATTGGAGGTATTAAAAATAATATTCCTCATTAACTCAAACATAAGTAAAGCATGCAGAAATATAAAATGTTTCTCAGCAATAGGGATGAGCTTCGTGTTCGAGTCGAACATACGTTCGACTCGAACATCGGCTGTTCGATCGTTCGACGAAGATCGAACGATTTGGGCCGTTCGCGCCAAATTCGAGTGACGCGAACGGCCCACAATGCACTACGCCATCGCAGTGTCATCCAGGCGCTGTGATTGGCCAAGCATGCACTGTGACCCCGCATGCTTGGCCAATCACAGCGCCGGCAGCAAGGAGAGCAATGATTGGCCACAGGCAGGATGCCTGTGGCCAATTATTGCTGAGGGTGTTTAGTACACGCCCCACACTATAAAAGGCCGCCAGCACGGTGGCCTAGTGTAGTGTGTTCCGGAGCAGGGAAAGAGAAGCATAGGCAGGGACAGTGACATTTATTTTTTTCTTGCTTAACCTGGATTCCTTTAGTTTAGGGAAAGAGAAGGATAGGTAGGGAGAGTGTCAGTGTGTTTTACTGTGCGAATCCTTGTTTCTAGGGACAGGGAAGGACAGTGAGGGAATTCTCCTTGTGCTATAGTGTGCTTTAAAAAAACATTTTTTCTAGGGACAGAAAACTATAGGTAGGAAGAGTGTCAGTTTCTTTCACTGTGATAATCCTTGTTTCTAGGGACAAAGAAGGAAAGTGAGGGAAATTCTCCTTGTGCTATAGTGTGCTTTAAAAAAACATTTTTTCTAGGGACAGAAAACTATAGGTAGGAAGAGTGTCAGTTTCTTTCACTGTGATAATCCTTGTTTCTAGGGACAAAGAAGGAAAGTTAAGGGAATTCTCCTTGTGCTATAGTGTGCTTTAAAAAAACATTTTTTCTAGGGACAGAAAACTATAGGTAGGGAGAGTGTCAGTGTGTTTTACTGTGCGAATCCTTGTTTCTAGGGACAGGGAAGGACAGTGAGGGAATTCTCCTTGTGCTATAGTGTGCTTTAAAAAAACATTTTTTCTAGGGACAGAAAACTATAGGTAGGAAGAGTGTCAGTTTCTTTCACTGTGATAATCCTTGTTTCTAGGGACAGGGAAGGACAGTGAGGGAAATTCTCCTTGTGCTATAGTGTGCTTTAAAAAAACATTTTTTCTAGGGACAGAAAACTATAGGTAGGAAGAGTGTCAGTTTCTTTCACTGTGATAATCCTTGTTTCTAGGGACAAAGAAGGAAAGTGAGGGAAAATTCTCCTTGTGCTATAGTGTGCTTTAAAAAAACATTTTTTCTAGGGACAGAAAACTATAGGTAGGGAGAGTGTCAGTGTCTTTTACTGTGCGAATCCTTGTTTCTAGGGACAGGGAAGGACAGTGAGGGAATTCTCCTTGTGCTATAGTGTGCTTTAAAAAAACATTTTTTATAGGGACAGAAAACTATAGGTAGGAAGAGTGTCAGTTTCTTTCACTGTGATAATCCTTGTTTCTAGGGACAAAGAAGGAAAGTTAAGGGAATTCTCCTTGTGCTATAGTGTGCTTTAAAAAAACATTTTTTCTAGGGACAGAAAACTATAGGTAGGGAGAGTGTCAGTGTGTTTTACTGTGCGAATCCTTGTTTCTAGGGACAGGGAAGGACAGTGAGGGAATTCTCCTTGTGCTATAGTGTGCTTTAAAAAAACATTTTTTCTAGGGACAGAAAACTATAGGTAGGAAGAGTGTCAGTTTCTTTCACTGTGATAATCCTTGTTTCTAGGGACAAAGAAGGAAAGTGAGGGAAAATTCTCCTTGTGCTATAGTGTGCTTTAAAAAAACATTTTTTCTAGGGACAGAAAACTATAGGTAGGGAGAGTGTCAGTGTCTTTTACTGTGCGAATCCTTGTTTCTAGGGACAGGGAAGGACAGTGAGGGAATTCTCCTTGTGCTATAGTGTGCTTTAAAAAAACATTTTTTATAGGGACAGAAAACTATAGGTAGGAAGAGTGTCAGTTTCTTTCACTGTGATAATCCTTGTTTCTAGGGACAAAGAAGGAAAGTTAAGGGAATTCTCCTTGTGCTATAGTGTGCTTTAAAAAAACATTTTTTCTAGGGACAGAAAACTATAGGTAGGGAGAGTGTCAGTGTGTTTTACTGTGCGAATCCTTGTTTCTAGGGACAGGGAAGGACAGTGAGGGAATTCTCCTTGTGCTATAGTGTGCTTTAAAAAAACATTTTTTCTAGGGACAGAAAACTATAGGTAGGAAGAGTGTCAGTTTCTTTCACTGTGATAATCCTTGTTTCTAGGGACAAAGAAGGAAAGTTAAGGGAATTCTCCTTGTGCTATAGTGTACTTTAAAAAAACATTTTTTCTAGGGACAGAAAACTATAGGTAGGGAGAGTGTCAGTGTGTTTTACTGTGCGAATCCTTGTTTCTAGGGACAGGGAAGGACAGTGAGGGAATTCTCCTTGTGATATAGTGTGCTTTAAAAAAACATTTTTTCTAGGGACAGAAAACTATAGGTAGGAAGAGTGTCAGTTTCTTTCACTGTGATAATCCTTGTTTCTAGGGACAGGGAAGGACAGTGAGGGAAATTCTCCTTGTGCTATAGTGTGCTAAAGCATTCCTCATCAACCATCTTTGAAATCCTTGTTTTTTTGGACAGTCAGGGAAATTGTCGTTGTGCTATTCTGTGCAAAAGCAATCATCCTCAACCATATTTAGAAATCCTTAAGTAAAGGGACAGAGAAGGACACCTGAAGGTAGCCCTTATTGCTTTTTTCCCATCTCCCTGCAGGCCATCTATTAGAATGTCTGGAAGGCAAACAAGGAGAGGCAGACAGTCAGGAGGCAATAAAAGAGGGCAAGCAGGCTCTGTGTCTGGGGGCAACAGTGCTGGTCGTGGACGCGGTGCATTGTCATCAGCACATGGCCATGGGACACGCTTGTCCTTCTTTTCGGCAGCTGGACATGTTGAGCCACATCATGCCGAAGACTTGGTAGAGTGGATGACCAAGCCCTCCTCCTCCTCCTCATCCTCTCTCACCCAGGCTCAGGGTACTGGAAAAGCAGCTGCCAAAGCGTCCTCTTCCCTGGTATCAATGTCAGACTCATCATCAGTCACTCCTTCCCTAGACCCACCATGTCCTCCTCCTGAGGAGTCCCCCGAACTGTTTGAGCACAGTGTTGGGTACATGCTCCAGGAGGATGCCCAGCGTTTCGAAGGGTCTGATGATGAAACCCAGCTACAGGAAGGCAGTAGCGTGAGAGCAGACAGAGGGGATGCTCAAGAAGGACACCAATCTGGCAGTCATGTTCCAGCAGCTGCAGCATACTGCCAGATTGGCTCCAGTGATGAGGAGGGAGGGGATGATGAGGTCACTGACTCCACGTGGGTGCCTAATAGGAGAGAGGAGGTGGAGGAGGATGAGGAGGAGGCACATCTCCAACGAGGCAGGATGCCCTTTGGTGGCCAGCGTAAGGGCAGTACACCGACGGAATCACAACGCAGAGCTCCGCCTGTGCAGGGCGCTGCCTCTGCCCGTCATTCAAAAAGTTCTTTGGTGTGGGCCTTTTTTGAGGCTAGTGCATCAGATCGCACAGCTGCTGTTTGCAACATATGTCTCAAGCGTATATCGCGTGGCCAAAACATCAGCCGCTTGGGTACCACATGCCTGACCAGACATATGTTGACCTGCCATGCAGCTCGTTGGCAAGCCTACCTCAAAGACCCACACCAAAGAACAAAGCGGACCTCTCCTTGCACCGCATCAGCTGGGATCTCCAACCCCACTATAACTTCAGTCCTCTCTGAAACATGCACTGAGAGGAATGAAGGTGTAGAATTAGGTGTGTCACAGCCAAGTACTTGCGGCCACTCTGCTAGCAGTACACCGACGTCCGATTCTAGCAGGCAAATTTCCCTGCCCCAGCTGCTGGACCGTCGAAAGAAGTTCACTCCCAGCCATCCACATGCCCAGCGGTTGAATGCTAGCTTGGCTAAATTGCTAGCGCTTCAACTGCTGCCTTTTCAGTTGGTAGACTCGGCCCCCTTCCGTGAGTTTGTGCAATGTGCGGTTCCTCAGTGGCAGGTTCCCAAACGCCACTTTTTCTCACGGAAGGCTATTCCGGCTCTCTACCGGCATGTGGAAGGCAATGTCTTGGCCTCGCTGGACAGGGCGGTCAGCGGTAAGGTGCATATTACCGCTGACTCATGGTCCAGCAGGCATGGACAGGGACGTTACCTTTCTTTCACGGCCCATTGGGTCACTCTTTTGGCAGCTGGGAAGGATGCAGGACAAGGTGCAGTAGTGTTGGAGGTTGTTCCACCGCCACGCCTCCAAAATGCTACTACTGGTTGTGACACACCTCTCTCCTCCACCCCCTCCTCTTCTTCTTCCTCCATGGCCTCTTCCTGTGGTTTGTCCTCGGAACCAGCGGTGCTCCGTAGGCGTTCAAGGGGCTACGCAAGTACGCAGGCAAAAAGATGCCATGCCGTGCTTGCGCTGGTGTGTTTGGGGGACAGAAGCCACACTGGGGCAGAGGTCCTGTCTGCTCTGCAGGGCCAGGCCGAGAGGTGGTTGACGCCACGCCAGCTTAAGCCAGGAATGGTGGTTTGCGACAATGGCACCAACCTCCTCTCCGCCCTCCGACAGGGACAACTGACCCATGTGCCCTGTGTGGCTCACGTCCTTAACCTGGTGGTGCAGCGGTTCTTGGGCAGGTACCCGGGCTTACAGGATGTCCTGAGGCAGGCCAGGAAAGTCTGTGTGCATTTCCGCAGATCTTATAATGACAGTGCTCGCCTGGCTGAGCTGCAAAAGGAGTTGAACCTGCCCAAGAACCGCCTTATATGTGACATGCCCACCAGGTGGAACTCAACGTTGGCCATGCTGCAGCGGCTGCACACGCAGCAGAGGGCCATCAATGAGTACCTGTGCGACTACGGCACCAGGACAGGGTCAGGGGAGCTTGTTTTTTTTTCTCCACGCCAGTGGGGCATGATCAGGGATGCATGCACTGTCCTGGCACCATTTGAGGAGGCCACGAGGATGGTGAGCAGTGACAGTGCATGCATCAGTGACACTGTACCTCTTGTCCACCTGTTGGAGCATACGCTGCGTGGAATAATGGACAGGGCACTTGAGGCAGAACAGAGGCAGGAAGAGGAGGACTTCCTTGCCTCTCAAGGCCCCATTTACCCAGACAGTGTTCCTTCTGTCCCACCCATCGCACAGGAAGAGGAGGAGGAGGAGGAGGAGGAGGATTGTGTCAGCATGGAGGTGGAGGCTGGCACTCAGCATCATCAGCAGCAGTCTTTTAGGGATGATTTACAGTCCCAAGAAACCAGTGGACTTGTACGTGGCTGGGAGGAGGTGGCTGCGGATCATGTCGTCCTTAGTGACCCAGAGGACTCCGGAGCGAATGCCTCAGCAAACCTACGCTGCATGGCCTCCCTGATCCTGCAAAGTCTGCGGAAGGATCCTCGTATTCTTCGGATCAAGGAAAGGGACCATTACTGGCTGGCCACTCTCCTTGATCCACGGTACAAGGGTAAGGTTGCGGACCTTATGTTACCGTCGCAGAGGGAGCAGAGGATGAGACAACTCCGGGAGGCCTTGCAGAAAGGTCTGTGCAACGCGTTCCCAGAGACTGGGAGGTTACAAACTCCTGGTCCTGGACAACGAGTTGCTGAGGCTTCGGCCAGTCAAAGAAGGAGCGGTGGGGAAGGTGGCCGTCTGACCGATGCGTTCAGACAATTCTTTAGTCCGCAGCCCCAAAGTATGATCGGTTCCAGCAACCATCGCCAGCGTCTGATAAACATGGTGCAGGAATATCTAGGGGCAAGGTCAGACTTGGACACCTTCCCCACCGAAAATCCTCTGGCTTACTGGGTCTTGAGGATGGATCACTGGCCAGAGCTTGCACAGTATGCAATTGAGCTACTGGCCTGTCCTGCATCCAGCGTTCTTTCGGAACGCACATTCAGTGCTGCTGGAGGATTTGTCACGGATCACAGGGTGCGCCTGTCCACCGACTCGGTTGATCGACTGACTTTCATCAAGATGAACCAGTCTTGGATCACCACCAGCTACCACACACCTGATGCTGATATAACAGACTAATTGATTTTAACATGTCACATCCCTTCAAGACTGATGCTGATGCTGAGTGCCTGTGCTGTTATGTTGACTGGCTATCCTCCTCCTCCGAGTCCTCAATGATACGATTGATGATGATAGCTTGGAAGATCATTTTTGTTAATGGGTGCCGCCACCAGTGGCTAAGGCCCAATTTTTCAGCCCCTGTTTTACATGGGCGTGTAATTACAATTTTTTTAGCAATAATTTGCCATAGGGCTCATTGCTGTGCTCCAAGTACAGTATCTGTGAGGGGTTGGAGTGTTGTGGCACCAGTGCCTAAGGCCCAATTTTTCAGCCCCTGTTTAACAGGGGCATGTCATTACAATTTTTGAAGCAATACTTTGCAACAGGGCTCATTGCTGTGCTCCAAGTACAGTATCTGTGAGGGGTTGTAGTGTTGTGCCACCAGTGCCTAAGGCCCAATTTTTCAGCCCCTGTTCAACAGGGGCATGCAATTACAATTCTTGATCTAATAATTCACAGCAGGGCCCATTGCTGCACCCACCAAGAGTAACTCTGAGGGCTTACAGTGTTGTGGCAACGCCACCACCACCACCACCACGAAAGGCCCGATTTTTCAGCCCCTGTTCAAAAGGGGCATGTAATTACAATTCTTGATCTAATAATTCACAGCAGGGCCCATTCCTGCACCCACCAAGAGTAACTCTGAGGGCTTACAGTGTTGTGGCAACACCACCACCACCACCACCACCACGAAAGGCCCAATTTTTCAGCCCCTGTTCAACAGGGGCATGCAATTACAATTCTTGATCTAATAATTCACAGCAGGGCCCATTCCTGCACCCACCAAGAGTAACTCTGAGGGCTTACAGTGTTGTGGCAACACCACCACCACCACCACCACCACGAAAGGCCCAATTTTTCAGCCCCTGTTCAACAGGGGCATGCAATTACAATTCTTGATCTAATAATTCACAGCAGGGCCCATTGCTGCACCCACCAAGAGTAACTCTGAGGGCTTACAGTGTTGTGGCAACGCCACCACCACCACCACCACGAAAGGCCCAATTTTTCAGCCCCTGTTCAAAAGGGGCATCTAATTACAATTCTTGATCTAATAATTCACAGCAGGGCCCATTGCTGCACCCACCAAGAGTAACTCTGAGGGCTTACAGTGTTGTGGCAACGCCACCACCACCACCACCACGAAAGGCCCAATTTTTCAGCCCCTGTTCAAAAGGGGCATGTAATTACAATTCTTGATCTAATAATTCACAGCAGGGCCCATTCCTGCACCCACCAAGAGTAACTCTGAGGGCTTACAGTGTTGTGGCAACACCACCACCACCACCACCACCACGAAAGGCCCAATTTTTCAGCCCCTGTTCAACAGGGGCATGCAATTACAATTCTTGATCTAATAATTCACAGCAGGGCCCATTCCTGCACCCACCAAGAGTAACTCTGAGGGCTTACAGTGTTGTGGCAACACCACCACCACCACCACCACCACGAAAGGCCCAATTTTTCAGCCCCTGTTCAACAGGGGCATGCAATTACAATTCTTGATCTAATAATTCACAGCAGGGCCCATTGCTGCACCCACCAAGAGTAACTGTCAGGGCTTACAGTGTTGTGGCACCAGCACCACCATCAAAGGCCCAATTTTTACTACCACTGTTCAACAATTATATGTAATTAAAATTCCTGATATAATAGTTGACAGCAGGGCGTTCCAGCACCAACCAAGAGTAACTGTGAGTGCTTACAGTGTTGTGCCAACACCAACAACTAATGGGCCTATTTCTGCAGAGTATATACGGCAGGTCCCTACTTTCAAACATCCAACTTACAAACGACTCCTACTTGCAAACGCAAGAAGACAACAGGAAGTGAGAGGAAATCTACCACTAGGAAGGAAAATTCTCTCCTGTAAGAATAAATATGGGAGAAAGGTGTCTCCTCTGTACTGATGCTTTATCAGCAATCCTTGTTTCAAGAAAAACACCACATTTCAAAAACAGTTGTCATTGGGACGGAAAGTGAGGTGAAATGTTCTGAACAGGGGCACAGACAGCAAAACAAATGTTACAGGGGTGATAACCCTTACCTATGTTTTCCAAAAAGTTTAAAAATAGATTTTTGGGCTGGAGCTACACTTAAACAATGTACCTGTTCAAAATTACAAACAGATTCTACATAAGAACAAACCTACAGTCCCTGTCTTGTATGCACCGCCTGTATACGGCTGTTCAGAGTATATAGGGCCTTTTTTATTTTATGTGCGGGGTTCCCCTTAATATCCATACAAGACCCAAAGGGGCTGGTAATGGGCTGGGGTGGGGGGGGGGGTCATGGGGTAGCTATGCCATTTTTCTTAAAGATTTTCATCCATATTACCGGGACCAGACATTACATTAAAGCCGCAAGCAGTTTTAAATGGCTTTTTTTTCCTTTAGAAGTGTCATTTTGTGCAGGGACAGTTCTAAACACGGGAAACACGTGGCACTTCACAGGCATACTTTAGACACCCCCCAGGTACGATATTTAAAGGAATATTTGACTTTTTTTTTTTCACTTTATGCATCATTAAAATGACTGCTCCCGAAAAATGACCGTTTTTAAAACTTCTTTTTGCATTGATACATGTCCCCTGGTGCACAACCCGGGTTCCCAAACCCTTTTTAGGACAATAACATGCATAATAGTTGTTATAATTAGCACTTTAGAATTCGAACGTTCGCATCCATTGTATTTAATAGGGTTCTAATGTTCGTACGAACTTTCGGTCCGTTCGCGGGTTCTGGTGCGAACCGAACCCGGGGGTGTTCGGCTCATCACTACTCAGCAACAGTCTTCATTATGTAGATTCAATATGTTTAACTAAACATTTTTTCAAATCCAGTATTACAGCAGGACTTCAATAAAACTTAAACAACTTTAGTTTTTTCTATCCTCGGGACCCAAGTGGACTCGAGGAACTCGGAACAGAACATTTTACCCAAACACATATTCTGACTCAGAAGTCAGCCTCCTAACTTTTCAAATATATCTGATCATCAGCAACAAACAAAACATTGATGGATAAACTTCATTACATCATTAACACTTCACGATTGAAACTCTGGGAATTCAAAACAAACTTTCCCATCATATTTTAGTACCTCATGGACTCAATATATGCAGCAATTTATTTCGTAAATCCTGGTTACTTAACCCAACTTTTAGGGAAATATATATCATCAGAAACATGGGCCTAATAACTTCTACTCCCTGAACAAGAAAACACAATATGAGACAACTTTGTGTACATATTAACCACTTAACGACTGCTCACTGTATATATACGTCGGCACAATGGCACCGACAGGCACAATCACGTAGAGCATACGTGATTGCCTTTGTACAGTTGGGGGGTCCGATCGGACCCCCCTTCTGTACAGTGAGCGGTCGGAATTCGTCTGGGAGCGTTCCGAGATGGGGGGGCGGCCGTTCGATTCCGACCACCCCCCTGCGATCGCTCCCGGCGAATAGAAATGCCCCCTCTGTCTGTGTACTGTTTACACAGATAGAGAAAGCAGGAGGAAGTGATGTCATCTCCTGTGCGGCGCTCACATATACCGAGCGTCGTACAAGAGAAGACACACAGGTCAGTGCACTAACACTACACTAACACCAGCACACATAGGCACATAAATCGCCCCCCCAGGCCCCCCCAGATCACCCCCCCAGCCCCCCCAGATCACCCCCCAGCCCCCAGTCACAGTGTCACTGATTGCAGTGACCATTTATTTACTGCTCACTGCAATCAGTGACATTTGTGACTGTAAAAGTGTCACTACATTTAGTTTTAGGTCCAGTGTAGCCCCCTAACCCCCCCTAATAAAGGTTTAACCCCTTGATCACCCCCCAGATAACCCTTTCACCCCCTAGCACCGCCGTCGCTTGGCGATCATTTTTCTGATCGCTGTCTTGGCGTCGGTGATGCAGATCGGTACCCAGTAATTTTTTTTAGGTTCGCCGCAGGTTTTTATAGCGTCGGGTACCCCCATAAATTATCTAATAAAGGTTTAACCCCCTTGATCGCCCCCCAGGTAACCCTTTCACCCCCTATCACCACTGTCACTAAGCGATCGTTTTTCTGATCGATGTCTTAGCGTCGGTGATGCTGATCGGTAGCCAGTATTTTTTTTTTAGGTTCGCCGCAGGTTTTTATAGCGTCGGGTACCCCCATAAATTATCTAATAAAGGTTTAACCCCCTTGATCGCCCCCCAGGTAACCCTTTCACCCCCTATCACCACTGTCACTAAGCAATTGTTTTTCTGATCGATGTCTTAGCGTCGGTGATGCTGATCGGTAGCCAGTATTTTTTTTTTAGGTTCGCCGCAGGTTTTTATAGCGTCGGGTACCCCCATAAATTATCTAATAAAGGTTTAACCCCCTTGATCGCCCCCCAGGTAACCCTTTCACCCCCTATCACCACTGTCACTAAGCAATTGTTTTTCTGATCGCTGTCTTGGCGTCGGTGATGCAGATCGGTACCCAGTAATTTTTTTAGGTTCGCCGCAGGTTTTTATAGCGTCGGGTACCCCCCATAAATTATCTAATAAAGGTTTAACCCCCTTGATCGCCCCCCAGGTAACCCTTTCACCCCCTATCACCACTGTCGCTAAGCGATCATTTTTCTGATCGATGTCTTAGCGTCGGTGATGCAGATCGGTAGCCAGTAATTTTTTTTAGGTTCGCCGCAGGTTTTTATAGCGTCAGGTACCCCCATATATTATCTAATAAAGGTTTTAACCCCCTAATTGCCCCTAGTTAACCCTTTCACCAGTAATCATCATATAAGTGTTACGGGTGACGCTGGTTAGTTAGTTTGGTTTTTATAGTGTCAGGGCACCCGCCGTATATAACCCAATAAAGGTTTAACCCCCTGATCGCCCGGCGGGTGATATCAATTAGGTTTTAGCGTCAGAGAGGGTCTGCGTCACACCCCAGGCAGCGTCAGGTTAGTGCCAGTAACGCTAACACCCACGCGTGAAGCATACACCTCCCTTAGTGGTATAGTATCTGAACAGATCAATATCTGATCTGATCAGATCTATACTAGCGTCCCCAGCAGTTTAGGGTTCCCAAAAACGCAGTGTTAGCAGGATCAGCCCAGATACCTGCTAGCACCTGCGTTTTGCCCCTCCGTCCAGCCCAGGCCACCGAAGTGCAGTATCGATCGATCACTGTCACTTACAAAACACAACACACATAACTGCAGCGTTCGCAGAGACAGGCCTGATCCCTGCGACTCCAGTGCTGTAGGAGGTGATTTCACCACCACAGTTAAAAAAAAAAAGAAGCAAATATGCCGAAGCATTGGGGCAGCAGGGGCGGAGGAGCGATTTTGCTCCTAATGCCGCGTACATACGGTCGAAATTCCGACGGAGGCTTGCCCGTGGAAAAGTCCGACCATGTGTGTGCGGCATAACTTTTTTGCGGGAGGATGCCCCCATGCTTCGGCATATATAAATGGTGCATGTATGCCCATCATTAGAAGTGGGTGGATGAAGGGCGGTATTCTAATGGTGGGCATACCCACCGATCAATCTCTTTTTTCGTTCAGCCACCTGGCTGCATGAAAAAAAAAGATTACAATACATGTCCAACAAGGACCAGCAACGTACTGGTATGTTGCTGGACTTTGAATGGTTATACCAGATTGATGCCTGCGGGTTTAGGTATCATCTTGGTATCATTCTTTTCAGCCAGCGGCCGGCTTTAATGTAAAAGCAACCCTAGTGGCTAATTAGCCTCTGGACTGCTTTTACAAGCAGTGGGAGGGAATGTCCCCCCCCCCCGGATATAAAAAGCGCCATTGGGAAATTGGGAAAGCATTTTATCACACCGATCTTGGTGTGGTCAGATGCTTTGAGGGCAGAGGAAAGATCTAGGGTCTAGACCCCAGTTTTTTCAAAAAAAGAGTACCTGTCACTACCTATTACTATCATAGGGGATATTTACATTCCCTGAGATAACAATAAAAATGATAAAAAAAAAAAAAAAAACATGGAAGGAACAATTTAAAAATAAAATAAAAAAGCAAAATTAATAATAAAAAAAAAAAAAAAAAAAAAAAGCACCCCTGTCCTGCCCTGCTCTTGCCCAATGGCGAACGCAAGCGTCGGTCTGGCGTCATATGTAAACAGCAATTGCACCATGCATGTGAGGTATCACCGCGAAGGTCAGATCGAGGGCAGTAATTTTAGCAGTAGACCTCCTCTGTAAATCTAACGGGGTAACCTGTAAAGGCTTTTAAAGGCTTTTAAAAATGTATGTAGTTTGTCGCCAATGCGCGTTTGTGCGAAATTTTAAAGCATGTCGTGTTTGGTATCTATGTACTCGGCCTAAGATCATCTTTTTTATTTCATCAAACATTTGGGCAATATAGTGTGTTTTAGTGCATTAAAATAAAAAAAAGTGTATTTTTTCCCCAAAAAATGCGTTTGAAAAATCGCTGCGCAAATACTGTGTAGAAAAAAAAATGCAACACCCACCATTTTATTCTGTAGGGCCTTTGCTTTAAAAATATATATAATGTTTGGGGGTTCAACATAATTTTCCTGCAAAAAAAAATATGTTTTCATGTAAACAAAAAGTGTCAGAAAGGGCTTTGTCTTCAAGTGGTTAGAAGAGTGGATGTAAGCTTCCTAATGTTGTGTATAAAATGCCAGAACAGTTCAAAACCCCCCCCAAATGACCCCATTTTGGAAAGTAGACACCCCAAGCTATATACTGAGAGGCATGTCGAGTCCATGGAATATTTTATATGTTGACACAAGTTGAGGAAAAAAGACAATTTTTTTTTTTTTTTGCACAAAGTTGTCACTAAATGATATATTGCTCAAACATGCCATGGGCATATGTGGAATTACACCCCAAAATACATTCTGTTGCTTCTCCTGAGTACGGGGATACCACATGTGTGAGACTTTTTGGGAGCCTAGCCGCGTACGGGACCCCAAAAACCAATCACCGCCTTCAGGCTTTCTAAGGGTGTAAATTTTTGATTTCACTTCTCACTGCCTATCACAGTTTCGGAGGCCATGGAATGCCCAGATGGCACAAAACCCCCCCCAAATGACCCCATTTTGGAAAGTAGACACCCCAAGCTATTTGCTGAGAGGTATTGTGAGTATTTTCAAGATCTCGCTTTTTGTCACAAAGTTTTGAAAATTGAAAAAAAAAAAAAGAAAAAAAATTCTTTCTTCATTTTCAAAAACAAATGAGAGCTGTAAAATACTCACCATGCCTCTCAGCAAACAGCTTGGGGTGTCTACTTTCCAAAATGGGGTCATTTGGGGGGGTTTTGTGCTATTTTGGCATTTTATGGCCTTCAAAACTGTGATAGGTAGTGAGGAGTGAAATCAAAAATTTGTGCCCTTAGAAATCCTGAAGGAGAAGCAGCAAAATGTATTTTGGGGTGCAATTCCACATATAACCATGGCATGTGTGAGCAATATATCATTTAGTGACAACTTTTTGTAATTTTTTTTTTTTTTTGTCATTATTCAATCACTTGGGACAAAAAAAAAATATTCAATGGGCTCAACAGGCCTCTCAGCAATTTCCTTGGGGTGTCTACTTTCTAAAATGGGGTCATTTGGGGGGGTTTTGTGCTATTTTGGCATTTTATGGCCTTCAAAACTGTGATAGGTAGTGAGGAGTGAAATCAAAAATTTGCGCCCTTAGAAATCCTGAAGGTGGTGCTTGGTTTCCGGGGTCCCGTACGTGGCTAGGCTCCTAAAAAGTCCCACACATGTGGTATTCCCGTACTCAGGAGAAGCAGCAGAATGTATTTTGGGGTGCAATTCCACATATAACCATGGCATGTGTGAGCAATATATCATTTAGTGACAACTTTTTGTAATTTTTATTTTTATTTATTTTTTTTGTCATTATTCAATCACTTGGGAAAAAAAAAAATATTCAATGGGCTCAACATGTCTCTCAGCAATTTCCTTGGGGTGTCTACTTTCCAAAATGGGGTCATTTGGGGGGGTTTTGTACTGCCCTGCCATTTTAGCACCTCAAGAAATGAGATAGGCAGTCATAAATTTAAAGCTGTGTAAATTCCAGAAAATGTACCCTAGTTTGTAAATGCTATAACTTTTGCGCAAACCGATAAATATACACTTATTGACGTTTTTTTTACTAAAGACATGTGGCTGAATACATTTTGGCCTAAATGTATGACTAAAATTGAGTTTATTCGATTTTTCTTATAACAAAAAGTAGAAAATATCATTTTTTTTCAAAATTTTCGGTCTTTTTCCGTTTATATCGCAAAAAATAAAAATCACAGAGGCAATCAAATACCATTAAAAGAAAGCTCTATTTGTGGGAAGAAAAGGACGCAAATTTTGTTTGGGTACAACATTGCATGTCCGCACAATTTACAGTTAAAGCAGCGCAGTGCAAAATTCTGAATTCACCTCTGGTCCTCTAGCTACCAAATGGTCCGGGGCTTAAGTGGTTAAACAAACACTTAAGATACTTTACTAATCTAATAATACCTTGTGCATTCATTAAACACAATACAACCACTTTCTCCTTTTATTCACATCCATTTGGCCACTCCATTCATACCTTTATTTAGAAATGTTTTCCATATTTGCCCTTTGAACAGCTTTTAAACACCTTTTACCATAAATTTTTATTTATTTTTTTCATATCTCTCATATTTTTCCCTAGTGCATAGGATTACACAAACCTTAACCACTTGTCCCCCGCCCACTGTCAAAAGACGGCGGGCGGAGGATACTCTCGTTCTGGGAGGACGTCATATGACGTCCTCCCTTTAAAACGAGCTAGGAGGCGCGCGCGTTCACAAGGCCCCGGTGCGCGTGCCCGGCGGCCGTGATTGCCGCCGGGCACCCGCGATTGCCCGGGAAACGAGCAGGAAAGTGGATCTCTGTGTGTAAACACAGAGATCCACGTCCTGTGAGGGAGAGGGGACCGATGGTGTGTCCCTTGTACATAGGGACAACCATCGGTCACCTCCCCCAGTCAGTCCCCTCCCCCCACAGTAAGAACACTTTGAGGGAACATATTTAACCCCTTCCCGCCCCCTAGTGGTTAACCCCTTCCCTGCCAATCACATTTATACAGTAATCAATGCATTTTTATAGCAGGGATCGCTGTATAAATGTGAATGGTCCCAAAAATGTGTCAAAAGTGTCCGATGTGTCCGCCGCAATATTGCAGTCACAATAAAAAATCGCAGATGGCCCCATTACTAATAAAAAAAAAAAAAATGCTATAAATCTATCCCCTATTTTGTAGACGCTATAACTTTTGCGCAAACCAATCAATACGCGCTTATTGCGATTTTTTTTTTTTTTACCAAAAATATGTAGAAGAATACGTATCGGCCTAAACTGAGGAAAATTTTATTAAAAAAAAAAAAAAATGGGTATTTATTATAGCAAAAAGTAAAAAATAGTGTTTTTTTTCCAAACTGGACGCTCTTCTTTTGTTTATAGCGCAAAAAATAAAAACCGCAGAGGTGATCAAATACTACCAAAAGAAAGCTCTATTTGTGGGAAAAAAAGGACACAAATTTCGTTTGGGAGCCACGTCGCACGACCGCGCAATTGTCATTCAAAGTGTGACAGCGCTGAAAGCTGAAAAATGGCTTGGGCAGGAAGGGGGTTTTCGTGCACAGTAGAGAAGTGGTTAAGTTACTTCCTTTTTCTTTACCAACCACAATTCCTCTGGCGTAGCGCCTGGAATAGGGATGAGCTTCGAGTTCGAGTCGAACTCATGTTCGACTCGTACATTGCCTGTTCGCCTGTTCGCCGAACAGCGAACAAATTGGGGTGTTCGCGGCAAATTCGAAAAGTCTATGGGAGAAATCTAAAGTGCTAATTATAAATCCTAATACGCAAGTTATTGTCCTAAAAAGTGTTTGGGGACCCGGGTCCTGCCCCAGGGGACATGTATCAATGCAATTTTTTTTTTTTTAAACTGCCGTTTTTTCGGGAGCAGTGATTTTAATAATGCTTAAAGTGAAACAATAAAAGTGAAATATTCCTTTAAATTTCGTACCTGGGGGGTGTGTATGATATGCATGTAAAGTGGCGCATGTTTCCCGTGCTTAGAACTGTCCCTGCACAAAGTGTAATTTTTGAAGGAAAAAAAGTCATTTAAAACTCACTCGCGGCTATTAATGAATTGTCGGCTCCCGGCAATACATACAAAAGTAAATAAAAAAAAGTGTGGGGGTTCCCCCAAATTCAATTACCAGGCCCTTTAGGTCTGGAATGGATATTAAGGGGAACCCCGCCGCAAATTAAAAAAAAAATGGTGTGGGGTTCCCCTAAATATCCATACCAGGCCCTTGAGATCTGGCATGGATTTTAAGGGGAACTCCACCCCAAATTTTTTAAAAAAATGGCGTGGAGTCCCCCCAAAAATCCATACCAGACCCTTATCCGAGCACGTAACGTGGCCGGCCGCAGGGGAAGAGGGGGGGATGAGAGAGCGCCCCCCCTCCCTCCTGAACCGTACCAGGGCACATGCCCTAAACATGGGGAGGATGTCCCCATGTTGATGGGGACAAGGGCCTCATCCCCACAACCCTTGCCCGGTGGTTGTGGGGGTCTGGGGGCGGGAGGCTTATCGGAATCTGTAAGACCCCTTTAACAAAGGGGACCCCCAGATCCCGCCCCCCCCTATGTGAATTGGTAAGGGGTACATTGTAGAAAGCGTAAAAAAAATGTAAAAAAAACCACACAAACACCTTGAAAAAGTCCTTTATTAAAAAAAAAAAAACATTCCAGCGATGAAATCCAGTGTCCCGCGGCGATCCCAATGTCCAGCGCCGTCCGTCATTGGTTTTGCCTGAGCGGACCTGATGGGGAACTTCCTCCTCAGTGTTTTAAATGTATAGACCTGCCCCTTCTAAAGTTCCCCATCAGGTCCGCTCAGCGGACCAGATGCGGAACATGAGAAGGGGCGGGTCTATACATGTATTACCAAAGTGAGAGAAGTTCCCCATCAGGTCCGCCCCCTCGGAATTTCGGACCCGCCTACGTCATTGGCTTGAGCGGGGAACTTCCTTCACTGTGTAATTTAAATTCACACAGTGAAGGAAGTTCCCCGCTCAGGCCAATGACGTAGGCGGGGTCCGACATACCGAGGGGGCGGACCTGATGGGAAACTTCTCTCACTTTGGTAATACATGTATAGACCCGCCCCTTCTCATGTTCCGCATCTGGTCCACTGAGCGGACCTGATGGGGAACTTTAGAAGGGGCGGGTCTATACATTTAAAACACTGAGGAGGAAGTTCCCCATCAGGTCCGCTCAGGCAAAACCAATGACGGACAGCGCTGGACATCAGATCGCCGCGGGACACTGGATTTCATCGCTGGAATGTTTTTTTTTATTTTTTTTTTAATAAAGGACTTTTTCAAGGTGTTTGTGTGGTTTTTTTTACATTTTTTTACGCTTTCTTCGTGAAATGGTAGGGGTACAATGTACCCCTTACCAATTCACATAGGGGGGGGCCGGGATCTGGGGGTCCCCTTTGTTAAAGGGGTCTTCCAGATTCCGATAAGCCCCCCGCCCGCAGACCCCCACAACCACCGGGCAAGGGTTGTGGGGATGAGGCCCTTGTCCCCATCAACATGGGGACATCCTCCCCATGTTGAGGGCATGTGGCCTGGTACGGTTCAGGAGGGAGGGGGGGGGCGCTCTCTCGTCCCCCCCTCTTCCCCTGCGGCTGGCCAGGTTGCGTGCTCGGATAAGGGTCTGGTATGGATTTTTGGGGGGACTCCACGCCATTTTTTTTTAAATTTGGAGTGGAGTTCCCCTTAAAATCCATGCCAGATCTCAAGGGCCTGGTATGGATATTTAGGGGGAACCCCACACCATTTTTTTTTAATTTGCGGCGGGGTTCCCCTTAATATCCATTCCAGACCTAAAGGCCCTTGTAGTTGAATTTGGGGGAACCCCCATGCTTCTTTTTTTTTTTTATCAATGACTTTTCTATGTATTGATAAAAGCCGACAATTCATTAATAGCCGCGAGTGAGTTTTAAATGACTTTTTTTCCTTCAAAAATGACACTTTGTGCAGGGACAGTTCTAAGCACGGGAAACATGCGCCACTTTACATGCATATCATACACACCCCCCAGGTACGAAATTTAAAGGAATATTTCACTTTTATTTTTTCATTTTAAGCATTATTAAAATCACCGCTCCCGTAAAAACGTCTATTTTTTAAACCTTTTTTTGCATTGATACATGTCCCCTGGGGCAGGACCCAGGTCCCCAAACACTTTTTAGGACAATAACTTGCATATTAGCC
The DNA here is from genome assembly GCA_029206835.1 of Rana muscosa. Taxonomy (NCBI): domain Eukaryota; kingdom Metazoa; phylum Chordata; class Amphibia; order Anura; family Ranidae; genus Rana; species Rana muscosa. Next base: position 930,458,269 of record CM055118.1, on the reverse strand, counting down.
TTTATAATTAGCACTTTAGATTTCGAACGTTCGAGTCCATTGTATTTAATAGGGTTCTAAAGTTCGCGCGAACATTCTGTCTGTTCGCAGGTTCTGGTGCGAACCGAACAGGGGGGTGTTCGGCTCATCCCTGGCCTGGAATACATAACTTCCTTGAATGATGCTGGCTCACACACCTGCGGTACATTCGCACTCCGCACTGCCCAAAAAGGTGTGCGTTTTCTAGGCAGTGCGGTCCGGCTTACGTGCAAATTCAGGGCCATTGACTTCTATGGGAATGCTTCTGAATCGCACATGTCATTCAGTTGTGAACAGTATAAAATCCTGACCTGATATGCAATCCTGACCTGATCCTGATCAAAAACTGACATGAAGCGCTGAACAACTACTTTGTCAATTAGCTGTGAAAACAGAGCTCAAACTCGCACTGCATGTGTGTGAACCCAGCCCTAAACTTGTATTTAACCCAAAAAAAATCAAACATTTTTAAATCCCCAATCATTGTTCATACAGCCTAAACACAATTAAAACCATTTGCACAAATAACCATTCCCTTGTCTTGTAACAGGCAATGTCCTTATACAATGCAAAAGTTCCCTTTTTTTTTTTTCTCAACATCAACAAAACCATAATACCATTTACTGAACACCGCGGAGCCCAGGGCAATTATATCACATTTGTCGATACTGAAAAGAAAACAACACCTTTTAACTTCAATAACGTAAGGATAGGCAATTACACAATTAAAACAGTCCCCAAAGTCAGACTCCAAGGCTCTAAGGCTCTGTTTCCACTACTGTGAGTTGCTGTGCGACTTGACACATGCGAAGTCGCATGACAAGTCAAAAACCCATGTAATTCAATGGTCCTTGTTTTAATTTGTGCGACTCAAGTCGCAGCGACACAAAAAGGTTCTTGCACTATTTTGTTCCTACTTCGGTGCGACCTTTTCTCACACTTTTGCATGACATTGCATCAAAAATCGCATTGCAAAGTCGCATTGCAAATCACGCAAATCTGGGGTTGCAATAGTGGAAACAGAACCTAACTGAAATAATCAAAATACCCCATGTATAAGTTGAAATGCTACTCTAAAAAAATTGTATCTGATCAGATTCCTCAAAAAAAAAAAACATTTGGTACCAGCGCATACATGTAATTTATCAGTAACGTCACATTCCCCTTTTAATGTTTACAATTAACTATGCATTGGGCATGGGAATATGTGCCCAACACATTTCATGAATAGACTGACAATAGTTGCAACATTTTAACAATAAACATGTATTTTTTTTAATCTATATAGATAACTTTTCTGAATTAAATTCTTCTCCACCGCAGCAAGTCTCTCGGACTCTCTGCATATGGAATGCAAATATAGCAGTATGCTTTGCACAAAAAGCGTTGACGAAGGTGTGGTCGGTTGTTTGATCCCCTCTTTCACTTGAAGTGAAATAGCAGATTTATGCAAGCGGACATATACCTCTGTGTATTGTGCTAAACAATAATAAAGCACCACACACAGATGAGTACCCTACTCTGTCCCTCTCACCTGTCCACTTTAGCAACGCTCTCCTACTTGGCAGGATCAAAGGACATATATCAATTACTCAACAATCCGTTTGTATTCAGAAGAAAAAACAACCTATACTTTAAATTGGAATTCCAAGACAACAACAAACAAACAAATGTAAGCATTTTTCTCTGAGCAGATGGAAGAGAATTCCCTATACTAACAACAACTTTCCCTTCTTAAAACCTTGGCTTGTATAGCATAGCTAAAACCCCTTTGTCCCATCTGCACCACAGCGACAACATTTATAAACATACAGGCGGTCCCCTACTTACAAACATCCGACTTACAAACGACTCCTACTTACAAACGGAAGGAGACAACAGGAAGTGAGAGGAAATCTACCCCTAGGAAGGGAAATTCTCTCCTGTATGCATTTTTATGGGAAAAAGATACCTCCACTGGAGCTTTATCACCAGTCCATGTTTCCCTAACAACCAAAAAATTTCAAAATCCATTTGTCATTGGGATGGAAAGTGAGGCGAAATCTTCTGAACAGGGGCACAGACAGCAAAACAAATGTTACAGGGGTGTAACCCTTCCCTATGAAGCTACCCCTAAAAAATTTACCTGTTCCGACTTACAAACAAATTCAACTTAAGAACAAACCTACAGTCCCTATCTTGTTTGTAACCCGGGGACCCCCTGTATATACAAAAGTACTTACCACTCTCACAATATTTGGACTGTAGACCACTTTGACTGTCTCACCTTACAGTCAGTGTATCTACACAACAAATAATATTATTACTTCTATGCGACAGAAAGAAAAGCGAAAGTAGGTTGGGTCACCGAAATATAATCCTCATTAACCATTTCATCTCCTTGCCAAAAGGACTGTCGTGTACACTTTTCTACAGAGTTCCCAAAACGCTTCTAATTAGGACCTTCTGAGAGGTACTTTACAGCGTTCCCAAAATGCTTGTAATTAATTAGGACCTTCTCAACGGTACTTTCAAAGGCGGATTTTCCCAAAAAATCCCCTATACACCAAGGCGTGGTTCGTATCCCTCTTCTACATAAATTTAGTTTGAGATGAAATTTAAATCAGAGCTAAGGTAAGAGAAAACAGTCTGTCTAAAAGACAAAAAGATTCTTCTTACCAAAGGTGATTTTTTCATCCCCACCGCTGCCACCATCTGAAGCAGGTAATACGGCCACCCAGGTGTACTTCAGGTAATGAAAGAAGAGCTTCAATGACCCACGGATCCGGAGAGACAAATGACACAGGGAAACAGACTTATGTGTTCATTATATCTCTGGTTTTTATTCAGTGTTAGAGTGGCTTATATGCAAAAGATTATTTAAAAAAATTATACAAACTCAGTATATTCTTATCATGTATTAAACTGCTGAATTTAGTTTAGCAAGGGACTTTTCTTATACAATCAGGCTACTCCATGAATAGGCTTAACCACAATGACTATCAGTAGCAGGGTGTGACTCTATGCAAACTGTCAGTTAAGCTAAGTATGTCAAAGTTCATTTCTACTTAAAATGGAGTTGATTATTTATACATTCTATTACACACAGCATATTACAATAATGGTAATTAGGGACTGATGAAAGAAATATAATACATTATTAAGCATTAAATACATAGAATGTGATGTTAAAGTAGAAAACTTTTACCTTAATATAGTCCTCCTGCAAAACTTGAAGGATAGCAGAACAAGTCTCTGGTATAATGATACCCAGAGCCTGGGGGGAGATGCCTGTTGAGAACTTGAGGTCCCGCAGGCTTCTCCCAGCCGCCAGGTATCACAATGTGGCGTTGAGCCTCTGCACAGCAGTGATGGCTTCCCGCATAACGGTGTCCTGTCTGGTGATATAGGGGGACAACAAAGCCAACAGATGCTAAAAAAAGGGGTCCGACATCCTGAGAAAATTCCTGTAGTCCTCAGGATTATTCTCCTGGATCTCCCGCAACAAAGGCATGTGACAGAATTGGTGCCGCTGGAGCAACCAATTCTTGGTCCATGAACTCCTCCTCACCCTGTTCATAGACTGGAGTCGGGATAAAGCAAGAACCCCAGCTCCAACCTCAGCACGAACTCTACGACGAGTACGTAGCCGCAACATGGCTAGATAACGGTCGGCTGGTCAGAACGAACTAAAAGAACGCACGGAAGAACAGCAAGGCCTATGAAGAATGACCTGAAAAACAGTAACGAGCGGACAAGAACGCACTGAATAAACAGATACGAACTGACTACAAGCACTGAAAGACAGATACAAACCCACAAGCGAAAACTGAACTCCACAAAACGATCTTAAAAGCACGAAGACTGAAAAGCGCGAATCGTCTCTCACTAAACTTTTACTAACACACGGAAACATGAAATTAGCAAAAGCTGCCTAAAGGGTGGCGCCATTTGAACGGAACTTCCCCTCTATAGTGCCGTCGTACGTGTTGTACGTCACTGCGCTTTGCTTGAGCATTTTTTTCATGAACGTGTGTGTATGCAAGACAGGCTTGAGAGGAAACCAGAAAAATCACGTCGAGAAAAACATTGTTTTTTTAAATGACATTAAAAACGAACTTGTGTACGCGGCATTAGATTCTGCGCCTTGGGGAATCTCATGCTCTAGCTCCCAGTGTGATCCTTGTTGGTGCTCCAGAGGACCTGCTTTCCTGAACCACCCAGAGCTCTATCCGCAGCAGTCAGCCGTAGGGTCTACTACCTTAGCGGTGCACTCTTGACCCCATCTGTCACTTTGCTTCAGGTGACCTGACAGTTTGATCAGCCATGGACCCGGATGATGTGCCGCTACCCGCAGAGGATCCGTTGCAGGGCATAGTCCACAGACTCGAGACCCAGGAATCGAATCAGACTCAGGTGATGCGATTCCTCCAGGATTTGGCCTCCCGCTTCGAGCAGCTTCAGGCCTCCTTAGGAACCCAGATTCAGCAACCTCAATCACAATCAGCGGCTGTCCCTATTCCGGTTGCAGTCGCAGCCACATAGTTGCTGCAACTGCCAGCTCCGTCCCATTTCTCTGGGGAGTCCAAGGCCTGTAGGGGGTTCCTCAGCCAGTGCACCATTCACTTTGAACTCCAGCCTCAAAACGTCTCGTCTGATTGGGCAAAAGTAGCCTATATTATTTCCCTCCTCTCCAGTGAGGCTTTAGCCTGGGCTGCCCCCCTGTGGGATAAGAATGATTCAGTGGTTTCTAGCCTGCCTGATTTCCTGAAGCTCTTTTGGAATATCTTTGAGAAACCAGGTCCGGTTTCTTCAGCGGTCATTGCCCTTTTATGTCTTTGCCAAGAATCTTCTTCTGTGGGACAGTATGCTCTTCAGTTTCGTATACTAACAGCTGGAGTTGAGCTGGAAAAATGAGGCCTTAGTTGCAACCTTTTTACATGGTCTCTCTGACCGAGTGAAGAACGAATTAGGGGGAAGAACCATCCCCGCTGGTCTGGACGATGTCATCTCCTTGTGTAACCATCTCGATATTCGCTTTGAGGAGAGGTCCCTAGAAAAAATACACCAGCACTCCCTGGTCCCTAGTCAGCCTGACCTCCATCCCGTGGAGCATCTTCTGCCACCTGAGGAACCTATGCAGCTGGGCCGGACTAGGCTAACCTCCGAGGAACGTGCTAGGCGCAGAACTCTGGGCCTGTGTCTCTATTGTGGGGGCAAGGGTAATTTTCGTGACTCCTGCTCGCTTCGTCCAGGAAACGCTCGGGTCTAATACATCTGGAAGATGGAGTATTGGACCCAGAAATATCACTTTCTTGTCTTATTCTTTCTGTGTTCCTTCATGTAGGCGCCTCCTCTCAATCGGTCTTGGCATATCTGGTTTCCAGGGCTGCTGGCAATTTTATGGCCTGGAGAACTGCATCTTCCATAAAGCTTACCTATTCATCCCTCACCACGCCACTGGTGGTCTTGGCAATTGATGGCACTGTTCTTCCAGGGGGCCCTATCCGCTTCCAGACTCTGCCTGTTAAGATGTCGGTACCAGGAGTGGATATCCTTCCTTATCCTACCTAAGGCCTCAACCTCCATCGTATTGGGCCTTCCTTGGCTACAGCTCAACTCTCCACACGTGGACTGGAATTCTGGCCAGATCCTGGCTTGGGGTCCCTGCTGTTCCTCGTCCTGCCTACTCAAGGTTGCCCCAAAGGAGAGACTTCCAGTTGCAACCACATCTGTATCTTCTGCTCTTCCCGCTGCATATAGCGTTTTCCGTGATGTGTTCTGCAAAAAATCAGCTGAGGCGCTTCCTCCTCACAGCCCCTGTGACTGTGCTATTGACCTTATTCCCAGAGCAACTCTGCCCAGGGACCGTACCTACCCTCTGTCCATCCCAGAGACCCAGGCCATGACAGGGTATGCCGCTGAGAATATAGAGAGAGGGTTTCGTTTCCAAAAAAGATGGTACCTTAAGATCCTGCATTTACTATAGAGCAGGGATATGCAATTAGCGGACCTCCAGCTGTTGCCAAACTACAAGTCCCATGAGGCATAGCAAGACTCTGACAGCAACAAGCATGACACCCAGAGGCAGAGGCATGATGGGACTTGTAGTTTTGCAGCAGCTGGAGGTCCGCTAATTGCATATCCCTGCTATAGAGGCTTAAACGAGATGACAATCAAAAATCGTTATGTTCTTGGTATGTGCTTGCTATGTGTCCCAAGAACACCTGATGGTGTTCCTTGCATGTTAGGCCTCTGTATGTGGCCAGGCTGTGTAAAAGTTTCACACATGTGGTATTGCCATACTCAGGAGGAGTAGCGGAATGTATTTTGGGGTTTCATTTTTGCTATGTACATGCTATGTGTTAGAAATATTTTATAAATGGACAACTTTGTGTAAAAAAATGTTTTAATTTTTTTTCCACATTTTTCAAAAACTTCTGGAAAAAAATAAATCGTTCAAAAGAGTCATTAAGCCTTATAGATTATAAATTGGGATGTTTGCTTTCCAAAATGGGGTAATTTTGTGGGCGTTTCCATTGTCCTGGTGCTTCAGGGCCTTTAAACGTGTAATAGGTGGCTGAGAAATTAGATGTGTAATTTATGCTCCTAGAACTCCTGAAGATGCTACTTCAATGTTGGGCCTCTGTATGTGGCCAGGCTGTGTAAAAATCAAATTTTATACAAGTAAAAATGCGCAAGAATCTAATACAGTATTTATCCTGCAAATGTTAGTTAGTGTGCTGGGTACACATATTGTTATATGCACAGTATGGCACTAAGTCCCCAGTCTCCTCAATTGTATTGGGTGGGTATCCACAAGGATTTGAGTCTTTTAATAGTTATTTAGAGGGTCAAAAGGGGGAGGATAAAATGAAATGGGAATGATCCACACTCAGGGCTGCCATCATAGAGGAACAGAGACTAGGGATGAGCTCGGTGTTCGAGTCGAACATAGGTTCGACTCGAACATCGGCTGTTCGCGCGTTCGGCGAACAAGGAACGATTTGGGCCGTTCGCGCAAAATTCGAGTGACGCGAACGGCCCACAATACACTGCGCCATCGCAGTGTAATCCAGGCGCTGTGATTGGCCAAGCATGCACTGTGACCCTGCATGCTTGGCGAATCACAGCGCCGGCAGCGAGGAGAGCAATGATTGGCCACAGGCAGGATGCCTGTGGCCAATTATAGCTGAGGGGGTTTAGTACACGCCCCACACTATAAAAGGCCGCCAGCGCGGCGGCCTCGTGTAGTGTGTTCCGGAGCAGGGAAAGTGAAGGATAGGCAGGGACCGTGTCAAATCCATTCTTTGCTAAACCTTGTGTGTAGGGAGAGAGAAGGATAGGCAGGGAGAGTGTCAGTGTCATATAATTTGATAAACCTTGTGTGCAGGGAGAGAGAAGGATAGGCAGGGGACAGTGTCAGTGTCATATTCTTTGCTAAACTTTGTGTGCAGGGAGAGAGAAGGATAGGCAGGGAGAGTGTCAGTGTCATATACTTTGATAAACCTTGTATGCAGGGAGAGAGAAGGATAGACAGGGGACAGTGTCAGTGTCATTGTTGCTAAGCCTCCTGCACATTATACACCTGAAGTTAGCCCGTATTGCTGCTTTTTCCTGGTGTGTTACACCAACAGGGTTTTGCGGCACTTACAGCGGGCGGAGTGTGCCTCCTGACCATATTACACCTGAACTTAGCCTGTATTGCTGCTTTTTTCTGGTGTGTTACACCAACAGGATTTTGTGGCACTTACAGTGGGCGGAGTGTGCCTCCTGACCATATTACACCTGAACTTAGCCTGTATTGCTGCTTTTTCCTGGTGTGTTACACCAACAGGATTTTGCGGCACTTACAGCTGGCGGAGTGTGCCTCCTGACCATATTACACCTGAACTTAGCCTGTATTGCTGCTTTTTCCTGGTGTGTTACCCCAACAGGATTTTGCGGCACTTACAGCGGGCGGAGTGTGCCTCCTGACCATATTACACCTGAACTTAGCCTGTATTGCTGCTTTTTCCTGGTGTGTTACACCAACAGGATTTTGCGGCACTTACAGCGGGCAGAGTGTGCCTCCTGACCATATTACACCTGAACTTAGCCTGTATTGCTGCTTTTTCCTGGTGTGTTACACCAACAGGATTTTGCGGCACTTACAGTGGGCGGAGTGTGCCTCCTGACCATATTACACCTGAACTTAGCCTGTATTGCTGCTTTTTCCTGGTGTGTTACACCAACAGGATTTTGCGGCACTTACAGCGGGCGGAGTGTGCCTCCTGACCATATTACACCTGAACTTAGCCTGTATTGCTGCTTTTTCCTGGTGTGTTACACCAACAGGATTTTGCGGCACTTACAGCTGGCGGAGTGTGCCTCCTGACCATATTACACCTGAAGTTAGCCTGTATTGCTGCTTTTCCTGGTGTGTTACACCAACAGGATTTTGCGGCACTTACAGCTGGCGGAGTGTGCCTCCTGACCATTTTACACCTGAACTTAGCCTGTATTGCTGCTTTTTCCTGGTGTGTTACACCAACAGGATTTTGCGGCACTTACAGCGGGCAGAGTGTGCCTCCTGACCATATTACACCTGAACTTAGCCTGTATTGCTGCTTATTCCTGGTGTGTTACACCAACAGGATTTTGCAGCACTTACAGCGGGCGGAGTGTGCCTCCTGACCATATTACACCTGAACTTAGCCTGTATTGCTGCTTTTTCCTGGTGTGTTACACCAACAGGATTTTGCGGCACTTACAGCGGGCGGAGTGTGCCTCCTGACCATATTACACCTGAACTTAGCCTGTATTGCTGCTTTTTCCTGGTGTGTTACACCAACAGGATTTTGCGGCACTTACAGCGGGCGGAGTGTGCCTCCTGACCATATTATACCTGAACTTAGCCTGTATTGCTGCTTTTTCCTGGTGTGTTACACCAACAGGATTTTGCGGCACTTACAGCTGGCGGAGTGTGCCTCCTGACCATTTTACACCTGAACTTAGCCTGTATTGCTGCTTTTTCCTGGTGTGTTACACCAACAGGATTTTGCGGCACTTACAGCGGGCAGAGTGTGCCTCCTGACCATATTACACCTGAACTTAGCCTGTATTGCTGCTTATTCCTGGTGTGTTACACCAACAGGATTTTGCAGCACTTACAGCGGGCGGAGTGTGCCTCCTGACCATATTACACCTGAACTTAGCCTGTATTGCTGCTTTTTCCTGGTGTGTTACACCAACAGGATTTTGCGGCACTTACAGCGGGCGGAGTGTGCCTCCTGACCATATTACACCTGAACTTAGCCTGTATTGCTGCTTTTTCCTGGTGTGTTACACCAACAGGATTTTGCGGCACTTACAGCGGGCGGAGTGTGCCTCCTGACCATATTACACCTGAACTTAGCCTGTATTGCTGCTTTTTTCTGGTGTGTTACACCAACAGGATTTTGCGGCACTTACAGTGGGCGGAGTGTGCCTCCTGACCATATTACACCTGAACTTAGCCTGTATTGCTGCTTTTTCCTGGTGTGTTACCCCAACAGGATTTTGCGGCACTTACAGCGGGCGGAGTGTGCCTCCTGACCATATTACACCTGAACTTAGCCTGTATTGCTGCTTTTTCCTGGTGTGTTACACCAACAGGATTTTGCGGCACTTACAGCGGGCAGAGTGTGCCTCCTGACCATATTACACCTGAACTTAGCCTGTATTGCTGCTTTTTCCTGGTGTGTTACACCAACAGGATTTTGCGGCACTTACAGTGGGCGGAGTGTGCCTCCTGACCATATTACACCTGAACTTAGCCTGTATTGCTGCTTTTTCCTGGTGTGTTACACCAACAGGATTTTGCGGCACTTACAGCGGGCGGAGTGTGCGTCCTGACCATATTACACCTGAACTTAGCCTGTATTGCTGCTTTTTCCTGGTGTGTTACACCAACAGGATTTTGCGGCACTTACAGCTGGCGGAGTGTGCCTCCTGACCATTTTACACCTGAACTTAGCCTGTATTGCTGCTTTTTCCTGGTGTGTTACACCAACAGGATTTTGCGGCACTTACAGCGGGCAGAGTGTGCCTCCTGACCATATTACACCTGAACTTAGCCTGTATTGCTGCTTATTCCTGGTGTGTTACACCAACAGGATTTTGCAGCACTTACAGCGGGCGGAGTGTGCCTCCTGACCATATTACACCTGAACTTAGCCTGTATTGCTGCTTTTTCCTGGTGTGTTACACCAACAGGATTTTGCGGCACTTACAGCGGGCGGAGTGTGCCTCCTGACCATATTACACCTGAACTTAGCCTGTATTGCTGCTTTTTCCTGGTGTGTTACACCAACAAAATTTTGCGGCACTTACAGCGGGCGGAGTGTGCCTCCTGACCATATTACACCTGAACTTAGCCTGTATTGCTGCTTTTTCCTGGTGTGTTACACCAACAGGAGTTTGTGGCACTTACAGCTGGCGGAGTGTGCCTCCTGACCATTTTACACCTGAACTTAGCCTGTATTGCTGCTTTTTCCTGGTGTGTTACACCAACAGGATTTTGCGGCACTTACAGCGGGCAGAGTGTGCCTCCTGACCATATTACACCTGAACTTAGCCTGTATTGCTGCTTATTCCTGGTGTGTTACACCAACAGGATTTTGCAGCACTTACAGCGGGCGGAGTGTGCCTCCTGACCATATTACACCTGAACTTAGCCTGTATTGCTGCTTTTTCCTGGTGTGTTACACCAACAGGATTTTGCGGCACTTACAGCGGGCGGAGTGTGCCTCCTGACCATATTACACCTGAACTTAGCCTGTATTGCTGCTTTTTCCTGGTGTGTTACACCAACAGGATTTTGCGGCACTTACAGCGGGCGGAGTGTGCCTCCTGACCATATTACACCTGAACTTAGCCTGTATTGCTGCTTTTTCCTGGTGTGTTACACCAACAGGATTTTGCGGCACTTACAGCGGGCAGAGTGTGCCTCCTGATCATATTACACCTGAACTTAGCCTGTATTGCTGCTTTTTCCTGGTGTGTTACACCAACAGGATTTTGCGGCACTTACAGCGGGCGGAGTGTACCTCCTGACCATATTACACCTTAACTTAGCCTGTATTGCTGCTTTTCCCATTTCCCTGCAGGCCATTAGAATGTCTGGAAGGCAAACAAGGAGAGGCAGACAGTCAGGAGCCAATAAAAGAGGGCAAGCAGGCTCTGTGTCTAGAGACAACAGTGCTGGTCGTGGACGCGGTGCATCGCCATCAGCACGTGGCCATGGGACACGCTTGTCCTTCTTTTCGGCAGCTGGACGTGTTGAGCCGCATCATGCCGAAGACTTGGTAGAGTGGATGACCAAGCCCTCCTCATCCTCCTCATCCTCTCTCACCCAGGCTCAGGGTACTGGCAAAGCAGCTGCCAAAGCGTCCTCTTCCCTGGTATCAATGTCATCATCAGTCACTCCTTCCCTAGACCAACCATGTCCTCCTGAGGAGTCCCCCGAACTGTTTGAGCACAGTGTTGGGTACATGCTCCAGGAGGATGCCCAGCGTTTCGAAGGGTCTGATGATGATACCCAGCTAGAGGAAGGCAGTAGCGTGAGAGCAGAGAGAGGGGATGCTCAAGAAGGACACCAATCTGGCAGTCATGTTCCAGCAGCTGCAGCATACTGCCAGATTGGCTCCAGTGATGAGGAGGGAGGGGATGATGAGGTCACTGACTCCACATGGGTGCCTAATAGGAGAGAGGAGGAGCAGGAGGAGGAGGATGAGGAGGAGGCACATCTCCAACGAGGCAGGATGCCCTCGGGGGGCCAGCGTAAGGGCAGCACACCGACGGAATCACACCGCAGAGCTCCGCCTGTGCAGGGCGCTGCCTCTGCCCGTTATTCAAAAAGTTCTTTGGTGTGGGCCTTTTTTGAGTCGAGTGCATCAGATCGCACAACTGCTGTTTGCAACATATGTCTCAAGCGTATATCGCGTGGCCAAAACATCACCCGCTTGGGCACCACATGCTTGACCAGACATATGTTGACCTGCCATGCAGCTCATTGGCAAGCCTACCTTAAAGACCCACACCAAAGAACAAAGCGGACCTCTTCTTGCACCGCATCAGCTGGGATCTCCAACCCCACTATACCTTCAGTCCTCTCTGAAACCTGCTCTGAGAGGAATGAAGGTGTAGAATTAGGTGTGTCACAGCCAAGTACTTGCGGGCACTTTGCTAGCAGTACACTGACGTCCGATTCTAGCAGGCAAATTTCCCTGCCCCAGCTGCTGGACCGTCAAAAGAAGTTCACTCCCAGCCATCCACATGCCCAGTGGTTGAATGCTAGCTTGGCTAAATTGCTAGCGCTTCAACTGCTGCCTTTTCAGCTGGTAGACTCGGGCCCCTTCCGTGAGTTTGTGCAATGTGCGGTTCCTCAGTGGCAGGTTCCCAAACGCCACTTTTTCTCACGGAGAAAAGTTTTAAATGGCTTTTTTTCCTTTAGAAATATAATTTTGTGCAGGGACAGTTCTAAACACGGGAAACACGTGGCACTTCACAGGCATACTTTAGACACCCCCCAGGTACGATATTTAAAGGAATATTTGACTTTTTTTTTTTCACTTTATGCATCATTAAAATGACTGCTCCCGAAAAACGTCCGTTTTTAAAACTTTTTTTTGGATTGATACATGTCCCCTGGTGCAGAACCCGGGTTCCCATACCCTTTTTAGGACAATAACATGCATATTAGTCGTTATAAATAGCACTTTAGATTTCGAACGTTCGCATCCATTGTATTTAATAGGGTTCTAATGTTCGTGCGAACTTTCGGTCCGTTCGCGGGTTCTGGTGCGAACCGAACCCGGGGGTGTTCAGCTCATCACTAACAGAGACCATGTTCCCAAAGCTGAAAAGACAAAAGGGGGAGAGAAGAGGCGCTTCTGGGTGCAGATTTTTCAACAGGTTTAATATGCAGTAAAAGTTTTCTTATAATACACTCACATTTCAGGAGTTAAAAGAAGGCATTGAGTCATATCCCATAGTATGGGGCTGTCCTCGGTGGAGTCGATCCCTTGTTCTCCTTCTGTATGCGTCCTGTGTTGTTGTTGTAGCTCTTCACCGCTAAATGGTGTTCAGCAAGCTGCGGTGGAGTGTGTCCTCGGCACGAGGCTTGGAACGCAGGGAGATGTCAGGCGGAGGGGATGACATCATAGGAATGCGACACGTATTTAGACTATATGCGGGCGTACGCATACATCTGCAAGTGTATTTGAAGACGACAATGGAAGGGATTGAAGGTATATATTTGATATGAGATAAATAATAGATAGATGGACAACTAAACAATGAGTACTGGAAATGGTCATTTGTAGTTAAGGCAAAAAATGGTCAGTATATATAGTTGTAAGAGAATAGGATTATTATTATTGGGCTTACACAGTGCATATGTATACATGCCTCTACACCCAGTCTTGTACAAGAAGGTTCATTGCCGTATCGGCATTTATAGCAACACATATATGTGGTTCATATATGGATGGTCAATCAGGAAGTCCTGAGATCCTTCACCCGATTGGCTGAAAGGACAGGCAATCCTATTGGCCACCTAGGAGGAGGAGGGAGGAGACACACGGCCGCCGTGAGGAGACGCACAAGAAGCCGTCGCCCGGAGGGAAGCGCTGCCCGCTTGATGGGGTAAGTGCGGGGCCAACCGACCAACGGTGGTGGGGGGGGGTGGGTGTGATTGGACCAACCGACCCTCTGGTTTGTGTGAATCCAACCAGAGAACCAAACAAATAGGGACACACATTGAACAACTGCCCAAACCAAGTACTGTATATACAGAAAACAGGAAATGCAAAGCGTAGTCATAACAGAGCTAGGGTCATACACGGGAGATCAAGCAGAGGGAGCTGGGAACAAGACAGGACAGGGAGAGGGTTACAGGATATATAGTAAGCAGGTAGGAAGGGATCAGGCTGCGGGGTCAGGCTCCAGGATCAGGATGCAAGATACAGGAACACAGGTATGGGACACATGGAGACAGAACACCAAGGCAAGGAGGAAGAGCATAGGCAGGGCTTAAATACACTTCCTGCAACAAGCATCAGGTGATTTCTGATTTCCATAAACTTCTGTCTGCTGAGGGACACCCGCTGGTGGACAGCGGAACTGCAGCCTATCGATCTGGAAACTCCAGTACCATCAGAAGGTGAAGCCTTTCCTGACAGTACCCCCCCCCCCCCCCCAAGGAGCGGGCTGAATGAAAAAAGATACCTGGTTTCTGCATAAGTCCAGAGGGAAAGTGTCTCAAAGGAAAAATAAGTGCCAGGTTTTAAATAAGATACCCTGCTGCCGGAATCCAATAATAAGCTAGGTGTCCCACCGCCTGGGCCTGGTGACTGACTAGGTACCCTACCACTGGAGTTAGGCAACTGGTTAGGTATCCTGTTGGCCTGATTCTCAGAGAAGTTTGACATTTGATCCCTCAAAACAGTAGGCACCCCAATGCTGGGGTACCATGGGCCATCCACAAACTTACCCCTGGGGTCATGTGACAACACCAGAACTCTGACACCAGAATGTCTTGTTACAACCGTGTAGCTTGTCGGGTTTCCAGGACATGTTCTACACATCAACGACCATCTAGGTTTTTCCCAAGGCACTGGTTACCCGACCCGTGTCCCCTAGTGCACCTGGAGTTATGGCAATCACATACAGGTCATGGCAAGGCACAAATGGTGCTCTGCCACTTCCCTGGAGCTCACCACTACCATGGTCGTGAAGGCAACCATAGCTACCAGTTACGAAGGGTATGCCCAGACCACCAGGGTTTGGCACCATCGGAGCAACATACTGCAAGAGAGACCCAACCGAGGCGACTGTAAAAGGAATCTCAGACCAAACAGGTAACCCATACAAGGTACACAAAGACTCAGAGGTGTCAGACCAAACATCAGATGGAATCCTACCCTTAGCATGACAATCCAACAGACATAGAGTCAATAAAAACTATCTGGGCAGTGGGCACAGAGTCAGTAGAACCCGGCTGGTTGATAGGTAGAGGATAATTAAGATCAGGCTGGTCATTGGTGGGCTGGACATTCAGCACGTGACCATCAGGCTGGATATCTGGCACCAGATCATCAGAGGCAGGGGAAGGCGGGTCATTAGATAGCAGACCATCAAAGGTAGACTTGCATCGGGCAGCAGATCATCAGAGGCAGACAGGTTGTTGGGCACAGGACCTCCAGAGGCAGGCTGGGCATCAGGCACCGGACCCTTTGGCTGGGCATCAGGCCCAGAATCATCAGGAACGGGATCATCAGGCTGGGCAGCAGGCAGAGGACCATCAGGCTGGGCAGCAGGCAGAGGACCATCAGGCTGGGCAGCAGGCAGAGGACCATTAGGCTGGGCAGCAGACAGAAGGGCAGCAGGCAGAAGATGATCAGGCTGGGCAGCAGGCAGAGGACCATCAGGCTGGGCAGCAGGCAGAGGACCATCAGTCTGGTAAGCAGGCAGAGGACCATCAGTCTGGGCAGCAGGCAGTGGACCATCTGGCTGGGCAGCAGGCAACGGACTATCAGGCTGGGCAGCAGGCAGAGGACCATCTAGGTGAACAGCAGGCGTAGGATCAGCAAACACAGGTGGGTCATCGGGTTCCGGACCATCGGAGGCAGGCCTAACCCCATTGGCAATCATAGAGGCAGGCTTGAGAAGATTGGCTGGCGTGGAGGTAGACTGGAGCAGATCGGCTGGTGTGAAAGCAGACTGGAGCAGATCGGCTGGCGTGGAAGCAGATCGGCTGGCGTGGAGGCAGACTGGAGCAAATCGGCTAGCGAGGAGGTATACTGGAGCAGATCGGCTGGTGTGGAGGCAGACTGGAGCAGATCAGCTGGCATGGAGGCAGACTGGAGCAGATCGGCTGGCGTGGAGGCAGGAATGGATAGTGACAGGAATGTGTGAGGTTGGAAAAGACTTCCATTTCTTTTTGGGTTTAGCCACTAAAAAGAAGAACTGATGGATGGTGAAAAAGAGGGAGCAGTTGCTAAGAATGATTTTCATGGGATTGCCGTAGGCAGCAAAGAAGAAGTAATCTTCAAGGGGTTAAAGGCAGGATAGATGCAGCGAGTGGAAACAGGTTACTGCCATATAGATGGTAGCAGGGTATACTGGGCTGCAACTGTGGTTGCTGTGGGTGATGGAGAGAGAGATACTTGAGAAGGCTGGTGTCTAGTAGTGATAAACCGAACACCCCCGGGTTCGGTTCGCACCAGAACCCGCGAACGGACCGAAAGTTCGTACGAACATTAGAACCCTATTAAATACAATGGATGCGAATGTTCGAATTCTAAAGTGCTAATTATAACGACTATTATGCATGTTATTGTCCTAAAAAGGGTTTGGGAACCCGGGTTCTGCACCAGGGGATATGTATCAATGCAAAAAGAAGTTTTAAAAACGGTCGTTTTTCGGGAGCAGTCATTTTAATGATGCATAAAGTGAAAAAAAAAAGTCAAATATTCCTTTAAATATCGTACCTGGGGGGTGTCTAAAGTATGCCTGTGAAGTGCCACGTGTTTCCCGTGTTTAGAACTGTCCCTGCACAAAATGACACTTCTAATGGAAAAAAAAGCCATTTAAAACTGCTTGCGGCTTTAATGTAATGTCTGGTCCCGGTAATATGGATGAAAATCTTTAAGAAAAATGGCATAGCTACCCCATGACCCCCCCCCCCCCCTCACCCCAGCCCATTACCAGCCCCTTTGGGTCTTGTATGGATATTAAGGAGAACACCGCACACAAAATAAAAAAGGCCCTATATACTCTGAACAGCCGTATACAGGCGGTGCATACAAGACAGGGACTGTAGGTTTGTTCTTATGTAGAATGTGTTTGTAATTTTGAACAGGTACATTGTTTAAGTGTAGCTCCAGCCCAAAAATCAGTTTTTAAACTTTTTGGAAAACATAGGTAAGGGTTATCACCCCTGTAACATTTGTTTTGCTGTCTGTGCCCCTGTTCAGAACATTTCACCTCACTTTCCGTCCCAATGACAACTGCTTTTGAAATGTGGTGTTTTTCTTGAAACAAGGATTGGTGATAAAGCATCCGTACAGAGGAGACACCTTTCTCCCATATTAATTCTTACAGGAGAGAATTTTCCTTCCTAGGGGTAGATTTCCTCTCACTTCCTGTTGTCTTCTTGCGTTTGCAAGTAGGAGTCGTTTGTAAGTTGGATGTTTGAAAGTAGGGACCTGCCGTATATACTCTGCAGAAATAGGCCCCTTAGTTGTTGGTGTTGGCACAACACTGTAAGCACTCACAGTTACTCTTGGTTGGTGCTGGAACGCCCTGCTGTCAACTATTATATCAGGAATTGTAATTACATATAATTGTTGAACAGTGGTAGTAAAAATTGGGCCTTTGATGGTGGTGCTGGTGCCACAACACTGTAAGCCCTGACAGTTACTCTTGGTGGGTGCAGCAATGGGCCCTGCTGTGAATTATTAGATCAAGAATTGTAATTGCATGCCCCTGTTGAACAGGGGCTGAAAAATTGGGCCTTTCGTGGTGGTGGTGGTGGTGGTGGTGTTGCCACAACACTGTAAGCCCTCAGAGTTACTCTTGGTGGGTGCAGGAATGGGCCCTGCTGTGAATTATTAGATCAAGAATTGTAATTACATGCCCCTTTTGAACAGGGGCTGAAAAATTGGGCCTTTCGTGGTGGTGGTGGTGGTGGCGTTGCCACAACACTGTAAGCCCTCAGAGTTACTCTTGGTGGGTGCAGCAATGGGCCCTGCTGTGAATTATTAGATCAAGAATTGTAATTACATGCCCCTCTTGAACAGGGGCTGAAAAATTGGGCCTTAGGCACTGGTGGCACAACACTGCAACCCCTCACAGATACTGTACTTGGAGCACAGCAATGAGCCCTGTTGCAAAGTATTGCTTCAAAAATTGTAATGACACGCCCCTGTTAAACAGGGGCTGAAAAATTGGGCCTTAGGCACTGGTGGCACAACACTCCAACCCCTCACAGATACTGTACTTGGAGCACAGCAATGAGCCCTGTTGCAAAGTATTGCTTCAAAAATTGTAATTACACGCCCCTGTTAAACAGGGGCTGAAAAATTGGGCCTTAGCCACTGGTGGCGGCACCCATAAACAAAAATGATCTTCCAAGCTATCATCATCAATCGTATCATTGAGGACTCGGAGGAGGAGGATAGCCAGTCAACATAACAGCACAGGCACTCAGCATCAGCATCAGTCTTGAAGGGATGTGACATGTTAAAATCAATTAGTCTGTTATATCAGCATCAGGTGTGTGGTAGCTGGTGGTGATCCAAGACTGGTTCATCTTGATGAAAGTCAGTCGATCAACCGAGTCGGTGGACAGGCGCACCCTGTGATCCGTGACAAATCCTCCAGCAGCACTGAATGTGCGTTCCGAAAGAATGCTGGATGCAGGACAGGCCAGTAGCTCAATTGCATACTGTGCAAGCTCTGGCCAGTGATCCATCCTCAAGACCCAGTAAGCCAGAGGATTTTCGGTGGGGAAGGTGTCCAAGTCTGACCTTGCCCCTAGATATTCCTGCACCATGTTTATCAGACGCTGGCGATGGTTGCTGGAACCGATCATACTTTGGGGCTGCGGACTAAAGAATTGTCTGAACGCATCGGTCAGACGGCCACCTTCCCCACCGCTCCTTCTTTGACTGGCCGAAGCCTCAGCAACTCGTTGTCCAGGACCAGGAGTTTGTAACCTCCCAGTCTCTGGGAACGCGTTGCACAGACCTTTCTGCAAGGCCTCCCGGAGTTGTCTCATCCTCTGCTCCCTCTGCGACGGTAACATAAGGTCTGCAACCTTACCCTTGTACCGTGGATCAAGGAGAGTGGCCAGCCAGTAATGGTCCCTCTCCTTGATCTGAAGAATACGAGGATCCTTCCGCAGACTTTGCAGGATCAGGGAGGCCATGCAGCGTAGGTTTGCTGAGGCATTCGGTCCGGAGTCCTCTGGGTCACTAAGGACGACATGATCCGCAGCCACCTCCTCCCAGCCACGTACAAGTCCACTGGTTTCTTGGGACTGTAAATCATCCCTAAAAGACTGCTGCTGATGATGCTGAGTGCCAGCCTCCACCTCCATGCTGACACAATCCTCCTCCTCCTCCTCCTCCTCCTCCTCTTCCTGTGCGATGGGTGGGACAGAAGGAACACTGTCTGGGTAAAGGGGGCCTTGAGAGGCAAGGAAGTCCTCCTCTTCCTGCCTCTGTTCTGCCTCAAGTGCCCTGTCCATTATTCCACGCAGCGTGTGCTCCAACAGGTGGACAAGAGGTACAGTGTCACTGATGCATGCACTGTCACTGCTCACCATCCTCGTGGCCTCCTCAAATGGTGCCAGGACAGTGCATGCATCCCTGATCATGCCCCACTGGCGTGGAGAAAAAAAACCAAGCTCCCCTGACCCTGTCCTGGTGCCGTAGTCGCACAGGTACTCATTGATGGCCCTCTGCTGCGTGTGCAGCCGCTGCAGCATGGCCAACGTTGAGTTCCACCTGGTGGGCATGTCACATATAAGGCGGTTCTTGGGCAGGTTCAACTCCTTTTGCAGCTCAGCCAGGCGAGCACTGGCATTATAAGATCTGCGGAAATGCACACAGACTTTCCTGGCCTGCCTCAGGACATCCTGTAAGCCCGGATACCTGCCCAAGAACCGCTGCACCACCAGGTTAAGGACGTGAGCCACACAGGGCACATGGGTCAGTTGTCCCTGTCGGAGGGCGGAGAGGAGGTTGGTGCCATTGTCGCAAACCACCATTCCTGGCTTAAGCTGGCGTGGCGTCAACCACCTCTCGGCCTGGCCCTGCAGAGCAGACAGGACCTCTGCCCCAGTGTGGCTTCTGTCCCCCAAACACACCAGCGCAAGCACGGCATGGCATCTTTTTGCCTGCGTACTTGCGTAGCCCCTTGAACGGCTACGGAGCACCGCTGGTTCAGAGGACAAAGCACAGGAAGAGGCCATGGAGGAAGAAGAAGAGGAGGGGGTGGAGGAGAGAGGTGTGTCACAACCAGTAGTAGCATTTTGGAGGCGTGGCGGTGGAACAACCTCCAACACTACTGCACCTTGTCCTGCATCCTTCCCAGCTGCCAAAAGAGTGACCCAATGGGCCGTGAAAGAAAGGTAACGTCCCTGTCCATGCGTGCTGGACCATGAGTCAGCGGTAATATGCACCTTACCGCCCTGTCCAGCGAGGCCAAGACATTGCCTTCCACATGCCGGTAGAGAGCCGGAATAGCCTTCCGTGAGAAAAAGTGGCGTTTGGGAACCTGCCACTGAGGAACCGCACATTGCACAAACTCACGGAAGGGGGCCGAGTCTACCAACTGAAAAGGCAGCAGTTGAAGCGCTAGCAATTTAGCCAAGCTAGCATTCAACCGCTGGGCATGTGGATGGCTGGGAGTGAACTTCTTTCGACGGTCCAGCAGCTGGGGCAGGGAAATTTGCCTGCTAGAATCGGATGTCGGTGTACTGCTAGCAGAGTGGCCGCAAGTACTTGGCTGTGACACACCTAATTCTACACCTTCATTCCTCTCAGTGCATGTTTCAGAGAGGACTGAAGTTATAGTGGGGTTGGAGATCCCAGCTGATGCGGTGCAAGGAGAGGTCCGCTTTGTTCTTTGGTGTGGGTCTTTGAGGTAGGCTTGCCAACGAGCTGCATGGCAGGTCAACATATGTCTGGTCAGGCATGTGGTACCCAAGCGGCTGATGTTTTGGCCACGCGATATACGCTTGAGACATATGTTGCAAACAGCAGCTGTGCGATCTGATGCACTAGCCTCAAAAAAGGCCCACACCAAAGAACTTTTTGAATGACGGGCAGAGGCAGCGCCCTGCACAGGCGGAGCTCTGCGGTGTGATTCCGTCGGTGTACTGCCCTTACGCTGGCCACCAAAGGGCATCCTGCCTCGTTGGAGATGTGCCTCCTCCTCATCCTCCTCCTCCTCCTCTCTCCTATTAGGCACCCACGTGGAGTCAGTGACCTCATCATCCCCTCCCTCCTCATCACTGGAGCCAATCTGGCAGTATGCTGCAGCTGCTGGAACATGACTGCCAGATTGGTGTCCTTCTTGAGCATCCCCTCTGTCTGCTCTCACGCTACTGCCTTCCTGTAGCTGAGTTTCATCATCAGACCCTTCAAAACGCTGGGCATCCTCCTGGAGCATGTACCCAACGCTGTGCTCAAACAGTTCGGGGGACTCCTCAGGAGGAGGACATGGTGGGTCTAGGGAAGGAGTGACTGATGATGAGTCTGACATTGATACCAGGGAAGAGGACGCTTTGGCAGCTGCTTTGCCAGTACCCTGAGCCTGGGTGAGAGAGGATGAGGAGGAGGAGGAGGGCTTGGTCATCCACTCTACCAAGTCTTCGGCATGATGTGGCTCAACATGTCCAGCTGCCGAAAAGAAGGACAAGCGTGTCCCATGGCCATGTGCTGATGACAATGCACCGCGTCCACGACCAGCACTGTTGCCCCCAGACACAGAGCCTGCTTGCCCTCTTTTATTGCCTCCTGACTGTCTGCCTCTCCTTGTTTGCCTTCCAGACATTCTAATAGATGGCCTGCAGGGAGATGGGAAAAAAGCAATAAGGGCTACCTTCAGGTGTCCTTCTCTGTCCCTTTACTAAAGGATTTCTAAATATGGTTGAGGATGATTGCTTTCGCACAGAATAGCACAACGACAATTTCCCTGACTGTCCAAAAAACAAGGATTTCAAAGATGGTTGATGAGGAATGCTTTAGCACAGTATAGCACAAGGAGAATTTCCCTCACTGTCCTTCCCTGTCCCTAGAAACAAGGATTATCACAGTGAAAGAAACTGACACTCTCCCTACCTATAGTTTTCTGTCCCTAGAAAAAATGTTTTTTTAAAGATGGTTGATGATCAATGCTTTAGCACACTATAGCACAATGAGAATTTCCCTCACTGTCCTTCCCTGTCCCTAGAAACAAGGATTATCACAGTGAAAGAAACTGGCACTCTTCCTACCTATAGTTTTCTGTCCCTAGAAAAAATGTTTTTTTAAAGATGGTTGATGATCAATGCTTTAGCACACTATAGCACAAGGAGAATTTCCCTCACTGTCCTTCCCTGTCCCTAGAAACAAGGATTATCACAGTGAAAGAAACTGACACTCTTCCTACCTATAGTTTTCTGTCCCTAGAAAAAATGTTTTTTTAAAGATAGTTGATGATCAATGCTTTAGCACACTATAGCACAAGGAGAATTTCCCTCACTGTCCTTCCCTGTCCCTAGAAACAAGGATTATCACAGTGAAAGAAACTGACACTCTTCCTACCTATAGTTTTCTGTCCCTAGAAAAAATGTTTTTTTAAAGATGGTTGATGATCAATGCTTTAGCACACTATAGCACAAGGAGAATTTCCCTCACTGTCCTTCCCTGTCCCTAGAAACAAGGATTATCACAGTGAAAGAAACTGACACTCTTCCTACCTATAGTTTTCTGTCCCTAGAAAAAATGTTTTTTTAAAGATGGTTGATGATCAATGCTTTAGCACACTATAGCACAAGGAGAATTTCCCTCACTGTCCTTTCCTGTCCCTAGAAACAAGGATTATCACAGTGAAAGAAACTGACACTCTTCCTACCTGTAGTTTTCTGTCCCTAGAAAAAATGTTTTTTTAAAGATGGTTGATGATCAATGCTTTAGCACACTATAGCACAAGGAGAATTTCCCTCACTGTCCTTCCCTGTCCCTAGAAACAAGGATTATCACAGTGAAAGAAACTGACACTCTTCCTACCTATAGTTTTCTGTCCCTAGAAAAAATGTTTTTTTAAAGATGGTTGATGATCAATGCTTTAGCACACTATAGCACAAGGAGAATTTCCCTCACTGTCCTTCCCTGTCCCTAGAAACAAGGATTATCACAGTGAAAGAAACTGACACTCTTCCTACCTATAGTTTTCTGTCCCCAGAAAAAATGTTTTTTTAAAGATGGTTGATGATCAATGCTTTAGCACACTATAGCACAAGGAGAATTTCCCTCACTGTCCTTCCCTGTCCCTAGAAACAAGGATTATCACAGTGAAATAAACTGACACTCTTCCTACCTATAGTTTTCTGTCCCTAGAAAAAATGTTTTTTTAAAGATGGTTGATGATCAATGCTTTAGCACACTATAGCACAAGGAGAATTTCCCTCACTGTCCTTCCCTGTCCCTAGAAACAAGGATTATCACAGTGAAAGAAACTGACACTCTTCCTACCTATAGTTTTCTGTCCCTAGAAAAAATGTTTTTTTAAAGATGGTTGATGATCAATGCTTTAGCACACTATAGCACAAGGAGAATTTCCCTCACTGTCCTTCCCTGTCCCTAGAAACAAGGATTATCACAGTGAAAGAAACTGACACTCTTCCTACTGTGAGGGGGTTAACTCGGTAGCGGGTGTGTGTGACCCCCTGGTTGGGCTCCCCACACAAAAACAGGGCCAGCAGACGGAGGTTGTGGTTTTCAAAATCAAAAGGTGCGGTTTATTTCTCTATGTACAGTGACAAAAACACAGCAAAGCCAAAAAGAAACAAACAAAATAAATCCTGGTCAGTTTGACCTCTGACTAAACATGCAGGTTTCCTAAACTAACAACTGGGATCAGCCTGGTGCTGTCCTAGTCCCTAAGTCCCTGGTTTAGTAAAAGTCCAAACAAATAGCCACACAGGCTTTGCCTCACCGCACAGGGGTTCACTCTCCCTAGACAGTCCACACAGGTCTGGTTCCAGGCATGAGCAAACACCTAATGAATCTGGGAGTTTTTATAGAGGCCTTAAACGAACTGACAGGCTTCAGCTGGTCTCATCAACTCCCTGCCTCACGACGCCCAGCACTCTCCCTAGAGGTATGAGTCATTCATGAGCCCACTAGCCTCAGCTGGGCTTCATCAACTCCCTAGTTGTATAAGTCGGCATAAAGCCTGAATCTGGGAGAAATATATCTACCCCCCTGGATGCAACCAGGTGACTTTACCTTCCTGCTGTCACATACCCCCCCCTCTTGTTTTAACCTTGGGGTTGGAACACCAGCAATCAGGCATTCATGTACTCGAGACAAAGCATCCACATTCCCCATTTGAACGCCAGGGCGATGCTTTACTGTGAAGTTGAATTCCTGTAGGGCCAGGAACCACCTATTCACTCTTCTATTTGTCTCCTTGTTTTGAGCCATCCACTTTAACGGAGCGTGATCCGTAACCATGTCAAAGTGCCTACCTAGCAGATAGTACCGAAGGGAATCTAGAGCCCACTTCACCGCTAAACACTCCTTTTCAACCGTGGCGTAATTTACCTCATGGGACTTCAACTTCCTGCTGAGGTAAATGACTGGGTGCTCTTCCCCGTTCCAGACCTGGGACAATACTGCTCCTAACCCCACATCTGACGCATCACTTTGTACGACAAAGTCTTTAGAGAAGTCGGGTGAGTACAACACTGGCTGGCTACATAAGGCTTGTTTCAAGAATTGGAATGCTGCCTCAGCCTCGGGGGTCCATTTAATCATGACCGACCCTTTCCCTTTCGTCAGGTTGGTTAGGGGCACAGCCTTAGAAGCAAAGTGGGGAATGAAGCGCCGATAATAACCCGCGATTCCCAGAAAGGCTCGTACCTGCTTCTTGCTGTTGGGACGTGGCCAACTCTGGATGGCCTCGACTTTGTTGAGTTGGGGTTTTATTACTCCCCTGCCAATGGTGTACCCAAGATATTTGGCCTCCTCCTGCCCAATGGTACACTTCTTGGGGTTAGCCGTAAACCCCGCTTCCCGAACAGAGTCCAGGACTGCTTGCACTTTTGGCAGATGTGAGGCCCAATCTGTGCTATGGACAATTACGTCATCCAGGTAAGCCGCAGCATACTTCCGATGGGGCCTCAGCATCTGGTCCATTTTCCGCTGGAATGTGGCCGGCGCATTCTGTAACCCGAACGGCATTCTCTTATATTGGAACGCCCCGTCTGGGGTTACAAATGCGGTTTTCTCTTTGGCCGACTTGGCCAGGGGAATTTGCCAATACCCTTTTGTGAGGTCAAGAGTCGTCATGTATCGGGCTGTTCCCAGCCGGTCGATCAACTCATCTATACGTGGCATGGGGTAGGTGTCAAATTTTGTAACTTTGTTCAACTGACGAAAATCGTTACAAAATCGCCAGCTCCCATCCGGTTTAGGCACCAACACAATGGGACTAGACCAATCACTTTGGGACTCCTCTATCACCCCTAAGTTCAGCATTTTCTGTACTTCCTCCCGTATTGCCTCCCGTCGGGCCTCTGGGATCCGATAGGGTTTTAACTTCACCCTTTCACCGGGCGGGGTAATAATATCATGCTCTACCCCAGATGTTTGTCCCGGCAGCTCAGAGAACACCTCCTTGTTGCGAAGCACAAACTCCTTAACCTCCTGTTGTTGGGGTTGTGACAAGGTGGCTGCTATTCCAACCTCCGGAATCACGCAACCAGTTTGAGCTGGTGACCAAGTTTCTGCGACTAGGGACTCTCTATCCCTCCAGGCTTTCAACAGATTAACGTGATATATCTGTTCGGGCTTTCGCCTTCCTGGTTGTCTGACCTTGTAATTCACTTCGCTCACTTTTTCCATTATCTCGTAGGGGCCTTGCCATTTGGCAAGGAATTTACTTTCAACCGTAGGGACAAGTACCAATATCCTATCCCCCGGGGAAAAGGTACGGGTCTTTGCTCCACGGTTGTACACTCTCTGCTGTGCCAACTGCGCTTGGGCCAAATGTTCCTTCACGATGGGCATTACCTGTGCAATTCGATCTTGCATCAGGGCGACATGCTCAATCACACTCCTGTGGGGAGAACTCTCACTTTCCCAAGTTTCCTTGGCAATATCCAACAGCCCTCTTGGGTGTCTCCCATACAGTAACTCAAAGGGGGAGAATCCCGTAGAGGATTGGGGCACCTCCCTAATAGCAAACATCAAATAAGGAAGTAGACAGTCCCAATCCTTTCCATCTCTATCCACCACTTTCTTCAACATTTGTTTTAGGGTTTTGTTGAATCTTTCAACCAGCCCATCGGTTTGGGGGTGATACACAGATGTACGCAATTGCGTCACTTTGAACAATTTACACAGCTCTTTCATAACCCGGGACATAAAGGGTGTACCTTGGTCCGTAAGCAGTTCTTTACAAATACCCACCCGGCTAAAAACAAGAGATAGCTCTTTGGCTATGGTTTTGGCCGAGGTATTTCTGAGAGGGATCGCTTCTGGATAACGGGTGGCATAGTCCATTATAACCAATATGTACTGGTGCCCCCTAGCGGACTTGATTATAGGACCTACCAAATCCATTGCGATTCTCTCAAACGGGACCTCAATGATGGGTAGAGGGACCAGCGGGCTACGGAAATGTGGCATCGGGGCCGACCTCTGACACACAGGGCAGGAGGAACAATAATTTTCTACGTCCTTCATCACCCCCGGCCAATAGAATCTCTGTAATACCCTCTCTCGGGTTTTCTCTGTCCCCAGATGACCTCCAAGAATGTGCCCATGGGCCAACTCCAACACCAACTTCCTGTAAGGTTTGGGCACCACCAGCTGCTCAACGGTTTCTTCTGCCCTTTTTGCCACCCGATACAGTAGGTCCTTCTCTACGCTGAAGTATGGGTAAGTGCAGGTATTATCTGGGTTCACTAACTCGCCATCTATTTCCACTACGTTTTCCCGTGCCTTTATTAGGGCGGGGTCTTTTAACTGTTCTGTGGCAAAATTTTCCCTGTGAACCTCCAGATCAGAAAACTCCACAGACGGTAGGTTTTCGTCTGAGGAGGTGGGCTCCTCTCCAGTTTCTTGAGTCTCCCCTGCCAATACTGACAAGGGAAATTCTGGAGAGTCCTCACCACTCTCAGAGGAGTTCTGGCTATCACATTCCTGGTACATAGGGGCACCAGTGGGGGGCTCAGGATCATCCCACAGTTCCCAGAACTTCGGAAAATCCCTTCCCACAATGGCATCATGCGGTAATTGAGATACTAACCCCACTGGATGAGAGAGGGTACCTTTGGGGGTCTCGAAACACACTGTAGTCACTGGATACTCTCGGGTGTCCCCATGCACACAAATAACAGCTACCTTGCTATTCCCAGAGACCTCTGTTTTAACTAATTCAGCCTTTATCAGGGTCACAAGGCTACCTGAATCCAGTAATACCACAACATTTCTACCATTAATACACATTTTGCATAAATGTTTCTCAGTTCCCCGAATGGCAGTGCATGCGACTGTCGCACACAGCGACTGACGTCTGTCCATCAGAAAGTCACATTGCATGGGTTCCTCCACAACCGGGCAATTTGCTGCAATATGTCCCGCTTGCCGGCAGCGGTAGCAAACGATCCTTCTTGCGGCCTCTTGAGCCGCTGATTTCCCAGGCTGTTCTCGCCAAACTTGGGGTAGAGCTCCCACCCTCTCACTCTCTCTACCCTCACCCCTTGGAATCCTCTTATCCGCCCCTGGGGATGGTCTGGTCTTAGGGTGGAAAGTCCGAGAGTCTCTGGAAGAGGCCGTCAGGTTCTCTGTAGCCAAGTATCTCTCTACACGATCCACAAGTTTACCGGCCGTTTCTGGGTCTCCATGGCTTACCCACTTTTGAATGGCGGTAGGAAGAGCTCTCAAGAAACGATCCATCACAACACGTTCCACAATCTCCGGTGCGGACAAAGTCTCTGGCTGTAGCCACTTCCTGCTCAGGTGAATGAGATCATACATTTGAGACCTGGGGGGTTTTCCAAGCTGGAAAGTCCAGTTATGCACACGCTGAGCCCGGACAGCCAGGGTGACACCCAGCCTTGCCAATATTTCAGCTTTTAGCATCACATAGTCTTTTGCTTGGTCAGGCTCTAGGTCATAGTAAGCCTTCTGCGATTCACCAGTTAACAGAGGAGCCACCAGTCCAGCCCACTGCTCCTCAGGCCACTTTTCTCTTTCAGCAGTCCTTTCAAATGTGGTCAAAAATACCTCTGGATCATCCTCTCCAGTCATTTTTGTCAATAAACGACTCACCCCAAAGGACGCGGTATTAGTGGGACGGCTTTCCTCACTGGTCTGCGGACGTTGCTGCATTACTGCTTCCATTTGTTGTAGTCTCTGCTCTTGCTTCTGTAACAGGTCTATGAAGCGGGCCTCAGATTGCTGCTGGGCTTGTTGATGAGCTTGCTGCTGGGCTGCAAGGCTCCTTTGCAAACCTGCATTTGTCTGCTGTTGATTGGCATTTGCTAGAGCCAGCTGTTTCAGTATCTCCTCCATGCTGGCTTAAAAAAAACTGCCCGCATTCTCCACCAACTGTGAGGGGGTTAACTCGGTAGCGGGTGTGTGTGACCCCCTGGTTGGGCTCCCCACACAAAAACAGGGCCAGCAGACGGAGGTTGTGGTTTTCAAAATCAAAAGGTGCGGTTTATTTCTCTATGTACAGTGACAAAAACACAGCAAAGCCAAAAAGAAACAAACAAAATAAATCCTGGTCAGTTTGACCTCTGACTAAACATGCAGGTTTCCTAAACTAACAACTGGGATCAGCCTGGTGCTGTCCTAGTCCCTAAGTCCCTGGTTTAGTAAAAGTCCAAACAAATAGCCACACAGGCTTTGCCTCACCGCACAGGGGTTCACTCTCCCTAGACAGTCCACACAGGTCTGGTTCCAGGCATGAGCAAACACCTAATGAATCTGGGAGTTTTTATAGAGGCCTTAAACGAACTGACAGGCTTCAGCTGGTCTCATCAACTCCCTGCCTCACGACGCCCAGCACTCTCCCTAGAGGTATGAGTCATTCATGAGCCCACTAGCCTCAGCTGGGCTTCATCAACTCCCTAGTTGTATAAGTCGGCATAAAGCCTGAATCTGGGAGAAATATATCTACCCCCCTGGATGCAACCAGGTGACTTTACCTTCCTGCTGTCACACTACCTATAGTTTTCTGTCCCTAGAAAAAATGTTTTTTTAAAGATGGTTGATGATCAATGCTTTAGCACACTATAGCACAAGGAGAATTTCCCTCACTGTCCTTCCCTGTCCCTAGAAACAAGGATTATCACAGTGAAAGAAACTGACACTCTTCCTACCTATAGTTTTCTGTCCCTAGAAAAAATGTTTTTTTAAAGATGGTTGATGATCAATGCTTTAGCACAGTATAGCACAAGGAGAATTTCCCTCACTGTCCTTCCCTGTCCCTAGAAACAAGGATTATCACAGTGAAATAAACTGACACTCTCCCTACCTATAGTTTTCTGTCCCTAGAAAAAATGTTTTTTTAAAGATGGTTGATGATCAATGCTTTAGCACACTATAGCACAAGGAGAATTTCCCTCACTGTCCTTCCCTGTCCCTAGAAACAAGGATTATCACAGTGAAAGAAACTGACACTCTTCCTACCTATAGTTTTCTGTCCCTAGAAAAAATGTTTTTTTAAAGATGGTTGATGATCAATGCTTTAGCACACTATAGCACAAGGAGAATTTCCCTCACTGTCCTTCCCTGTCCCTAGAAACAAGGATTATCACAGTAAAACACACTGACACTCTCCCTACCTATAGTTTTCTGTCCCTAGAAAAAATGATTTTTTAAAGATGGTTGATGATCAATGCTTTAGCACACTATAGCACAAGGAGAATTTCCCTCACTGTCCTTCCCTGTCCCTAGAAACAAGGATTCGCACAGTAAAACACACTGACACTCTCCCTACCTATCCTTCTCTTTCCCTAAACAAAAGGAATCCAGGTTAAGCAAGAAAAAAAAAATGTCACTGTCCCTGCCTATGCTTCTCTTTCCCTGCTCCGGAACACACTACACTAGGCCGCCGTGCTGGCGGCCTTTTATAGTGTGGGGCGTGTACTAAACACCCTCAGCAATAATTGGCCACAGGCATCCTGCCTTTGGCCAATCATTGCTCTCCTCGCTGCCGGCGCTGTGATTGGCCAAGCATGCGGGGTCACAGTGCATGCTTGGCCAATCACAGCGCCTGGATGACACTGCGATGGCGTAGTGCATTGTGGGCCGTTCGCGTCACTCGAATTAGGCGCGAACGGCCCAAATCGTTCGATCTTCGTCGAACGATCGAACAGCCGATGTTCGAGTCGAACGTATGTTCGACTCGAACACCGAGCTCATCCCTAGTGTCTAGCAGCAGGAATGAGTTGGTGAAAGTTGACTGAGGCAAGAAAGTGCAATATATCTGACCATGCTTGTAGTAATGGTTGAACAAAATTCAGTTTACACTCTGCTTGTCTGACAAGAGACTGCACTGCGATAATACACTACACTAGCATCTGTTGGGGACATGTTGAATAGTGCTCAAAGAAATAAGCCCAGTCATCCTCCAATAACCATACCAGTAAAGAAGAAAGGTCATCATTTCACTTAGGAATACTGGACAAAGCCAACTCCACACACGCTTGAATCAGTGGCTGAACATCACCAAACAACATCCTGCCCTGATCAACTAGGGAATGAGCAAGATTAATGCATTCTAACAGCTGATCTCTGGCCCACTCCTTCAGTATCTGGCAGCAATATTATTTTTCCTCTGTCACTAGCAAAGAAAAGCATATAACCTCCTCCGGATGCATCTTGCAAAAAATTACAGCAGAGCCAAGATGGCTTCCCTGTGCAGCAGCTTCTGGTCAGGACTGGCCCTGGTGTTATAGTGGTGGTACAGGTGGTATAGTCAGTGGCGGCTGGTGCTCAAATTTTTTTTTGGGGGGCGCAAACAAACTGAAAAAAAAAACATAAATTGCAGCCACTGTGCCCATCAAACGCAGCTATGGTGCCCATCAAACGCAGCTATGGTGCCCATCAAACGCAGCCACTGTGCCCATCAAGCGCAGCCACTGTGCCCATCAAGCACAGCCACTGTGCCATCAAACGCAGCTACTGTACCCATAAATTGCCACCACAGTGCCATCAAATACAGCTACTGTACCCATCAATTGCTGCCAGTGTGCCCATCAATTGCTGCCACTGTGCCCATAAGTTGGCGCTACTTTGCCCCATCAATTGCTGCCACTGTGCCCCATCAATTGCTGCCAGTGTCCCCATCAATTACTGCCACTGTGCCTCATCAATTGCTGCTAGTGTGCCCATCAATTGCCGCTACTGTGCCCCATCAATTGCCTCTACTGTGCCCCATCAATTGCCGCTACTGTGCCCCATCAAATGCTGCCAGTGTGCATCCCCCGCCCGGCACTTACCTGTCTTGGGTCACGGCGCTGTCCTCCACGCTCCGAGTCCTCGATGTCTTCTCCCGTCCTCTTCTCATCTTCTGCTATGATTTGACGCATCCAATCACAGTGCCTGTCGCTTGAGCCAATCAGGTGACAGGTAACCAACAGGCTTGACGCACAGTCTCTGCCACCGACCGTGAGAACTTGAACTACCTTCTAGAAGCAATGGCCCCTGTCAGGAAAAGGACATCCATCCGGACAGTTACCAGAGGCCCCACCGTCACCAGCGAATGCTGCACCAGGTTTTCAGATAGGGTTACCTCCCTGGCCTCCTCGTCCTAGATTTGGGCGTCCACACCGGGGGACACCCTAGGAGCCCTCGATCCCTTGCGGAAAGCCAGTCGAAGGTACTGGGCCCCAGGCCTCCAGAAAGTACCTCACCCCAGACCAAAGGTGTCTGGGGCGAGACCCCAGGCGGTGAGTGATGGTGATGGTGAGTGAGTGAAGGTGCCTGGGCGTGGACCCCGAGCGGAAGACGTCTGCCCCCTTTATACCCTCCCACAACAGGCACAGCAGGTTCCCCGCCCCGCTGTACTACTGCCACAAGAGGACACAAAGGGCACAGCTCTCCAATGGTGGTTCAACCCCGGCCTATGGCGACAGCGCCATCTATAGACCCCAGGGAACTGGACACCATTGATATTCCTCACTGGCATAAATTGGTCCATGAATCCTAACAATTATTTCATCTGAGCCTGTTACCACTCTGATGCCTCCCCTAAATATGACCACCCGCTACATATATATATATATATATATATATATATATATATATAAAAAAATAGCTAGAGGATCGTTTTTGGGGCAACTGTCAACTTTATTAACCAATCTTAGGCAAGTAATTTTTTATTTATTTTTTAACTTGAATTAATTTGAATTATAGGTATGACATGATCCCACAGGTGGTGGGGGCGGGGACATTTTATGCCCCGCCCTTCACCTTTATTCTTTCCGACTGCTCTGCAAGAAGGACACATTTTGAATCTTTCATTTACAATTGAGAAAATCTAAGGGCTTAAAGCAGTATTAAACCCAAAAGCAAACATTTATTAGATTGTAGCTTACCAATTCTTAGATATGATGGCTGTATTTGTTTCTTTTTTAGGCTTTCTTTAATTTTCATCTGGTGATCCAGCAAGTCTGTTATTTTTCACTAGCTCGCGCTCTCCAGCAGAAGATGTTAGTTGAGTTCACATGGGTGAGACAAACCACTTTACAATGACAGGGGGGATTAAAATTATCAGCGTTATTTATTCATGCAAAACATTTATCCCAAGAGGAAAAAAACTGATGTAATTGCTTATAAATAGGGTTGGGCGAACGGTTCGGGGCCAAGCAAAGGTTCGGCCCGAACATCACCTTTTCGGCGAACACCCGAATTTGCTGCACATTGCATTCTAGGGCCCCAATTGGATGAAGCCTTGCACCTGACCAGCAGTCAGATGCAAGGCAATTAGGGCACAGAGCACTGCCAGAGCCCTGATTGGACAAATTGATGACTTTGTCCAATCACAGCTCAGTGCTCATAGTCCCACCCCACACTATAAAAAGGTCCCTTCCCACAGGAAGCTTTTGCAGTGCGTTGTTGGAGTGGAGATAGATAGAGCAGGTCTCAGTTTGCCACTAGTGTGTAAGCGTGTTCACTTATTGTGACTCTGAGTGTAGAGTGTTAGACCCCTTTCACACTGGGTTCTAAACTGCCAGTAAGGGCACATTCACACTGGGACAAGGGGGGGGGGGGCATCGCCGGTAAAGCGCTGCTAATTTTAGTGCCACTTTACTGTCGTTTTATTGGTGCTTTTCGGCCGCTAGCGGGATCGCTTTGCAGGCACTCTGGCAGCACTGCCCTTTCATTTCAATGGGCAGGGGTGATTTAGGAGTTTCTAAACTGCGCCAAAGATGCTGCTTGCAGGACTTTTTTTAACATCCCACAAGCGCACCGCTCCAGTGTAAAAGCACTCAGGCTTTTACACTGGAGTGACAGGAGAGGCACTTTACAGGCACATTGCAGGCGCTATTTTTAGACCCCTTTCACACTGAGGCGCTTTTCCAGCGCTTTCACGGAAAAAAAACGCATGAAGAGCTCACGAAAACCTATTTCCATTAAAATCAATGAATGCTTTCACACTGGAGCAGTGCGCTGGCAGGGCGGTGAAAAAACACCCCTCTCTATTGAAATGAATGGAAAGCTCTTCAAAAGCACCTAAAAAGCTCTTCAAAAGTGGCTGAAAAGCACTGTGTTTTAGGCTACTTTCACACTGAGGTGCTTTACAGGCATTTTAGCGCCAAGGCTACTTTCACACTGAGGCGCTTTACAGGTGCTATAACGCTAAAAATAGCGCCTGCAAATCGCCTATAAAGCACCCCTCCTGTCACTCCATTGTGAAAGCCCAAGGGCCCCAGCGCCTCACTGTGAAAGTGTCCTTAGTGTAGTGCAGTGTTTAACACAGCATTACATAACAGTTAGTGCTGTATATCTTTTTTTTGGTTGCTGTGTGTTTTCTTTTTGTCTTTTTTTTTCCTGCCTGCCCCCTTTTTTTTTTTTTTATTGTCAGCTTCAGTTTTTATAACTGTGACGCTGGTGGTACCCCTTTTTTATATTTTTATTTTTTTATAGTTTTTACATTTCTTTCAGCGACAGTCATCATATTTAAAGTGCACCAATCACCACTTTTCATTCAATAAAGTGCATCCAATCACACATTTCCCAGCCCCCCTCCCATCATATCTGGGAGGCCAACAAGGAGAGGCAGATGTTCCCATGCCACTATGAGGGTCTGTGTCCACAGGCAAAGGTTGACGTGGTTCGTCCTCAGGCAGGGCACATTTGTCTCTGTTTAGTGATGTTGCCCGTGCTATCCAGCCACAGCATGCAGAGGTGGTGGTGGACTGGCTTACTAGATCAGTGTTTCTCAACTCCAGTCCTCAAGGCGCACCAACAGGTTGTGTTTTCAGGATTTCCATTATTTTGCACAGGTGATTTGATCTGTTTCACTGCCTTCGTAATTACCACAGCTGTTTTATCTGTGGGAAATCCTGAAAACAAGATCTGTTGGTGCGCCTTGAGGACTGGAGTTGAGAAACACTGTACTAGATCATCCTCATCCACCTCATCCTCTATGACCCAAGCTGACACTACTGCACAGTCCACCGCAGCTGCCAGAGTGGCTTATTCTGCCTGAAGATTACTGGGTGAGGGCACCCCCAACACCCAGTGGGATATACAGGAATCTGTCCTCTCAATTTTCCTCCTGCAACCGCTGAAAGCCATCTTTTCCTCCTCTCCCAAACACCTGCAGGAGGAAAGTGTTCATTATGCTATTCAGAATAAAAATTCTATTCTATGCATCATGTCCGCAGTCTCTGACCATCTCCTGTAGTATGTCTGCAGTCTCTGACCATCTCTTGTAGTATGTCTGCAGTCTCTGACCATCTCTTCTATCATGTCTGCAGTCTCTGACCATCTCTTGTTTTATGTCTGCAGTCTCTGACTATCTCCTGTAGTATTTTGGGGGCAGTCTGGAGCTCCTCTTTAAGTTTTCTGCTGTGTTTACACTTTTCTACATGCAGGGAGTGTTGTCTTTTCTTTTTAAGACCAGATAACATTTTAAAAATGGAGTTCTTCTGACTGCTTGAATTTTTTGGATGAAAAATCTGGGAAGAAGCTCAAGCTGATTGGACGAAACTAGTCGGTTGTCACGACACCACTTGAATGACGCACTGACATCACCAATGATGTTGGCTTGCTAGCCGGCACTTGCTCACGGGAATCTGCGAGTACCATGGCATTCATTTTAACTAAGGGATGTTGAGACCGCTACGGGACCAGATCACATCAAACTGCACCCGCCGCTGACCTAGTGCCTAAACGGCAACACGGCCACATCCCTGATCCAAATCCAACGGATGTGCAGGCGAGAAAGCTACAGCCAGTATCCACGCAAGTCCACACTACTTCAAGGCTGGGTGAGCGGACCTGTTGGTCCATGCACTATACTCCTATGCTGTGTCTTTTTGTACTGCAGTGAACACTGGGCACACTGAGAACAATATCCCATGCTATACGCTGCACTGATATCCTAACCACTGTTACAGTGTTAATTATATATGACCTTACTGTATCACTACTTCCCAGCTTCACCCCCCTGTGGAAAACGTTGTACTTAAACATACTTGCATTTACATACAGCACATTAGTGCCTGGAGTTGCTATCCACTGTGATCATAGGAAAAACTTGCTCCCCCCCTTTGCTGTACTCGCAGAGCCCCCATTTTTGCTCAAACATCCTGTACACTGTGGGAATATTCTTTATCTATGGTGTTTCAACAGTGATTTCACTTCACCATAGTGTCAGGTGCTTTATTACCCTGGGAACACTATGTTGACATATGTATGTGCGTGGATTTATCTATTTTAATTAATTATTTACTGAGGTGTTGGTGATAGGATATTTATCCAGTGTTTTTTGTATTACCATTTGATATTTATGTGTAATAAAGTTCTCTTATCTATAAGCTGCATGGCCCCTAGTAATTACTGCAGGTGAGGCTCTCTTTTCACCTTTTCCTTTTGTATACTTGGCTGATTAACAGGTTCACACCTTATTGAGGCGAGTAAGCTATTTGAGGGATGCTGTGTTTGCTCTCATACAGATCCTTCCCAGACCATACACCCCAGTAAGCTACTGGCTACCCCCTGGTTTTCTTTCCACAGATGTAGATCAAGCAGATGTTAGCATATTAGGTCTCAGAAATGTGCGCTCTTCGTGCTGTGTGCACCTGTGGATCAGCACAGTGAATGTCCAGTCACTCGTAACTATATGGACGAATGTGGGGGGTACTTTACCATGGCCGTGTGCGGACGTGCATGCACACGAATCCCTCTGGTAGCTTTGTTTGGATGGTGGAGAGCCGGCAACCATCATTGCCTTATAAGAGTACATTCTTAGTGATGGTGCCACCCATCCACGAAACTTTTAAAAGGACACAAGAAAAAACCTGTGTGACCATCAGGTATGAGTTAAAATGGAAGTTTATTAAGTTTACACAATGAAAATTGTATAGACAATAAAATGGTATAGACAAATATACATGTAGCACTACCCCTGTAGGAGCTGCTGGTTATTTTTGGTCCTGCCGTTACCCCACAGTTCAATGTATCAAACGTACACAGATGCATTCAGTCACTTAGTCTTTTTTCCAATGCTTTTTATTAAACACCTTGAGCAGTAGAGGGATGGAGGGTTAGGGGAAAGTTCAGATACCTTGTGCGGATCACTGAGGAACTTGAGATCCAGAAGACAAATACAACTCCTTGTCAGCGGATCTTGCTCACCCGGATAGGCCTCTCTCACTGGCCTAGCAGCCGGAATGATGCACGGACAAAAGTCTCTGCCACAGACTTGATGATAGCGATAACTATTTGTACAATCCTCTTCCACAGGATTTGATGATCAGTAATAGACAAGCGAACACCGCTACACAGTACCTAAGGTACCTTTAAGCCATCTGGCAGTACTGTGAGGTAGATTGGTTAGGATGCATCCTCCAATTGAGTCACCAGGCCCTTCTTGAGATACCAGCCTTTTGCTTGGTCCTCTCCAAGAAGAGTCCTCCCCCAGATCCTTCAATTGCTTGGCTTCTTCCTGCAGGCAAGACAGCACAGGACCACCTCTGAACCAGTAGGCTCCAGACAGGCTTCTGGGCCTACTTGCAGTCATGTAGCCTCGGGCCAGCAGGCCCCGAGGCAGAAGAGCAGTTGTCACATACCTTAGGCCAGGCGGGCCATGAGGTCAGAGAGCCGAGAAAGATGGCGTTTGCCCCTTTAATATCCTCTCCCAGAATGCACAGCGGTGAACCACTCCCACTGGGCTGTTTCTGGGTAAAAGGGACACCCAATACACCTTAGCCTGTTGTCCTTCCATCACTGGCCTGTGGTGACAACGACACCTACAGACGACAATGTGGAAATGCACACAACACAGCCAATGCTGGAGCAGAGGTTAATTTAGCCATAATATTGAATCTGAACTATGTACAGAACAGATAACCCACTAAATTTACATGCGAGTGCCTGGTCAACAGGAGCAGGGTGCTACACACTCCCCCCACTACAAAAATATGATGCCCTCAGCGTCTGGGGAAAATAAATTGTCTCTCAATCCTAAGAGTCAGTATCTGAACCACAAAACTTGGATGGGAGAGGGAAGGGTAAGGAAATAAGAAAAAGTTACAGACTTTAAAACATGAACATACAATAAGATCACATTTTTAATATATATATATTTTACAACCCCTCACTCTCTGTCTAAACCACCCACTCTCCAGCAGCTTGACAGAAGATCCGGTTTACCTGAAAAAGAAACACAAAGACACACAAGTAAAATATAAAACAGCATTTCTGTACATCAGGAAGCAAAGCTGCATTTCCTAAGAAATGAAACTTTCCTTCATTTTTAATATACCGTATATACTCGAGTATAAGCCGAGATTTTCAGCCCTTTTTTTGGGGCTGAAAGTCCCCCCCCTCGGCTTATACTTGAGTCATATAAATTTTACATTGTAAATATTACCTGTAAAGAAGTTGCGGCTGCGGTGTCCATCGTTCGAATTCCGCGGCATCCATCGTTCAAAATTCCGCGGTCTCTTCCTGTTCCTTCCTTGATAGGCGAGTCTCAGCAGACACTCTCCGCCTATCACGAACGTTCTCTCATCCTCAGTTTTCCAGCAGACGTCTGTGATTGGCGGAATACCCAACACAGTGTCTGCTGGGAAAACTAAGGATGAGAGAATGATCGTGATAGGCGGAGAGTGTCTGCTGAGACTCGCCTATCAAGTAAGGAACAGGAAGAGACCGCGGAATTCGAACGATGGACGCCGCGGAATTTGAACGATGGACGCCGCAGCCGCAACTTCTTTACAGGTAATAATTACAATGTAAA
The DNA here is from genome assembly GCA_029206835.1 of Rana muscosa. Lineage (NCBI taxonomy): Eukaryota > Metazoa > Chordata > Amphibia > Anura > Ranidae > Rana > Rana muscosa. The sequence continues at coordinate 930,420,040 of CM055118.1, read as the reverse complement.
AATTTATATTTACAGGGAACAGCGAGCTAGGGAACAGTGGGGCATCGGCTTATACTCGGGTCAGTGAGGTTTCCCAGTTTTTTGGGCAACATTAGGTACCTCGGCTTATACTCGAGTCGGCTTATACTCAAGTATATACAGTATATATATTTTACAACCCCTCACTCTCTGTCTAAACCACCCACTCTCCAGCAGCTTGACAGAAGATCCGGTTTACCTGAAAAAGAAACACAAAGACACACAAGCAAAATATAAAACAGCATTTCTGTACATCAAAAAGCAAAGCTGCATTTCCTAAGAAATTAAACTTTCCTTCATACTTTAAGTTCAAACAGCTAAGCTGTATCTTAAAAGTCCAACCCTCTCTATGAGCAACTCCCACCACCTAGCGGCAGAAATTTAGCATAACAAAAAGTCTTTAGACGTAAAAGTGGTGAAGTAGGTAAAACTCTTGACCTCAAAGTTCTCACCGACCCTAATACTATCTGACTATGTACCCCATAGTCCCTTTTTAAGCATAAAGACTTTTCTTTTCAGTCTCTTGGCAAGTGAGAGAAAAAAAAAAAACACAGAACAGTCCCTCTGGATAATCACCAATAGAACCGGGGATCCAGCAGAGTCAGGGTTTCCCCCTGTTTGTCCAAAGTGGTAATGAAATAGACAACGTTGTCCTTTCCAGGCCTGCAGATGACCACCTTGTCAGCATAGATGTGCCGGCCATAACTCCAGTGCAGCAAGCACCCACTGAACCGCTCATCCATAGTAGAGGAATAGCCAGCTCACCTGAAGGGTTTTGGCACAGACAGCTTCACCGTACCACTGCTCTCGGTTGGCCTCGATTTCCTGCATAATTTCTCTAGTAACGTAAGGAAACTCCAGACCGTACTCTGTGGCAACTCTTTTGGTGAGCACTATTTGCAATCGGGCAAGTCTGGGTAAAGCTCTGGTGTTCCCCAGTCCAGGAGGCACACAAGAATCTGGAGACTTGCGCACCATAGATCTGACGGACATCTTTTCAGACTCAAATGAACTAGTAGCTTTAGACAATGTCTCTTTAGTAGTGCTGTGTGGCTCTACACTAGGTGATGTCTTCCCAGAATCCATGGCTGTCCAGTCTGAGAAGGTAAAGGCAGAAGCAACATCTTCACCCTGAGCCCACAACAATTCCTGTGACATTGTCTCAAATAGGTCATCATCACCAGAGACATCTGACAGGGAATCTATCTCTGAATCCCCCAACTCCTCCACAGGCAAATATTTACAGTCAGTCCCAGATATGTTCCCCCCTTATCTCTCACCTATTCCTGTCGTGGATTTTCCAGGATTCATACTCTCCTCTGGCTCCGGTTCAGGTAGTCTTTGGGGTAGGCCTCGACCGTGGCCGCGGGAAGCTTTCACATATCCCACCTTCCTCTGGACAGGTGCAGCGGGGACAGATGTAGCGGAGGTAGTAGCAAGGGCGATGTCCGTTGATGGCTTTCTAGTAACAGTAACATCTCCCTCAGGAACACTCACAGTAGCAGATGGGGCGAGGGTTTGTTGGCCCCCAGAAGCAAGGGCAGCAGTTTCTACTGTAGCGGTCCCCGTGGTCCAGTCCACTCGGTAGGCACGGGCGACATGGTAGGTTGCTCCACAGCAAACAGGTATTCTCCGCATTGCAAACATCGGACAAATGGACGGAGATTTATGGCCAGTCCCTCACACCTGTAGCATAGCATACCCAGCGCTTCAATGTCTCCGATAGTGTACAACACAAACCGCCCCTGTGGCTTCAAGCGGATGCCGGTATCCGACAACAGGGTTGCGGTCAGCATGGCACCCACAGCGGTGCTGGTAGGGAACATCCTGGGCCCCATGGCTGATTGCACTAGCGAGAATGAAGACATGGCTGCACTCCGATCTTCTCAGTATGATCACGCAGCTTCTTCTCTTTGGCGCCAGACACACACACGCTCCTCACGCAGCAGCAGGCAGGAACTCCTCCCACTTGTTTTTTCAGTCACGTAGCTCCCGGGCTTTCTTGGCTCCGCCCGCTGCCTATGCACTTAGAAAGTGATCCGCACTTAACCCCCCCTTTTTTTTTTCTCGTTACAAGTAACACAGTCCAGGGTCCTCTTTAACGTAGACTCTCGGTGAAATAACTTTTCAGAGTTGCTAAGGGTAATGGCAAATCCCAGATTACAAGCCCCCACATGTAGCACTACCCCCGTAGGAGCTGCTGGTTATTTTTGGTCCTGCTGTTACCCCACAGTTTAATGTATCAAACGTACTTGGCTCTAAATTGAGCAATGAGCCCACAGATGCATTCACCAGTCACTTAGTCTATTTTCCAATGCTTTTTATTAAACAAATTGAGCAGTAGAGGGATGGAGGGTTATGGGAAAGTTCAGATACCTTGTGCGGATCACTGAGGAACTTGAGATCCAGAAGACAAATACAACTCCTTGTCAGTTGATCTTGCTCACCCGGATAGGCCTCTCTCACTGGCCTAGCAGCCGGAATGATGCATGGACAAAAGTCTCTGCCACAGACTTGATGATAGCGATAACTATTTGTACAATCCTCTGCCACAGGATTTGATGATCAGTAATAGACAAGCGAACACCGCTACACAGTACCTAAAGTCCCTTTAAGCCATCTGGCAGTACTGTGAGGTAGATTGGTTAGGATGCATCCTCCAATTGAGTCACCAGGCCCTTCTTGAGATACCAGCCTTTCGCTCGGTCCTCTCCAAGATGAGTCCTCCCCCGGATCCTTCAATTGCTCGGCTTCTCCCCGCAGGCAAGACAGCATAGGACCACCTCTGAACCAGTAGGCCCCAGACAGGCTTCTGGGCCTACTTGCAGCCATGTAGCCTTGGGCCAGCAGGCCCCGAGGCAGAAGAGCAGTTGTCACATACCTTAGGCCAGGCGGGCCATGAGGCCAGAGAGCCAAGAAAGATGGCGTTTGCCCCTTAAGTATCCTCTCCCAGAATGCACAGGGTGAACCACTTCCACTGGGCTGTTTCTGGATAAAAGGGACACCCAATACACCTTAGCCTGTTGTCCTTCCATCACTGGTCTGTGGTGACAACGACACCTACAGACGACAATGGGGAACTGCACACAACACAGCCAATGCTGGAGCAGAGGCTAATTTAGCCAAAATATTGAATCTGAACTATGTACAGAACAGATAACCCACTAAATTTACATGCGAGCGCCTGGTCAACAGGAGCAGGGCGCTACATACAATATATGACACACATCTGATCTATGTTCATAGCAAAGAATTGATGCCTTAATACAAACATGTAACATGTTTCACAGCTACCCTGTGTGCGTTGATGGGCTAGCGAGAGTACATGTTTGGATAAATGACGCCTGACATGTTTCGGACTGAAATGGTCCTTCCTCATAGGCTGTCATTAGAAGAGTCAGAAAGTATTCTAAAATATAAATAATCAAAATGACTGTAGTACAATAAATGTGATATATAACTCAAAATCACTTTCTCATGATTTCGCTCTCAGTGATAAAGTTGCATGATCACACCCATATTGATGCTAATAGCATTCAAAGTTATACTTACATAGGCAGGCTAGTTGCATATTAAAAGCCAGGAAGATGGATATAGGCTGGGTGCTCCCAACACAGCGGGTACAGCCGAAAAAGGGATCCGGATGGGGGTCCGTCAGTGCAGGACCCTCAGATGGTACAAGGGGTACAGAGAGGCTGACAAATATGTACCCACTGCAAGAACTCTACTGGTTGGAGTAAACACTCCTGCTGTAAAAAACCGGCCATGAGGTAATGCAGTGTATAAAAAATGCAGATCACTGATTATAGGATATCTGGGGAAAAAGAAGAAGATAATTGTAGTATAAGGGAAAGTCAAGTAATGAATCAAAGGGGATCAGTATTTGTTATGTACAAAAAAGATCATATAAAAGTATCTATAAAGTCAAGTCAGTATATGATCTATCCTACATACCTGTCTCTGTGTTTGGTGTGCTCCTCCCTTCAGCCAAGCAAGAACCATAGGAATATGCAGGCTGACTGGGGGTTTAAATAAAGCTAAAAAAACAAGCTGAACTTGATTGCTGAAAGCAAACAAGCATCAGGTGGGGCCGGGAAGGCAGAGCGTTGTGCCAGGGAAGTGGCTTCAATGCTCTGTCATAACATTTCTCTCATTAAGCGGCGCAGCGTGGACCCGCCCAATGTGGGCGGAACCGCGTTCCGCGCCGTCCAATCACCGGCGCGAATGGTGACCACCTCACAGTGAAGCGCAAACAGGAAGGCATCCATCGCAATGGACGGATCCCTGCAGGCAAGAGGAGTCCAGAGCCCCGGCCACCGTGGTGATCGGGGGCAGAGGACCCCCACGCGCCGGGCAGCGGGAAACAGCGCCGGGCAGCGGGAAACAGCGCCAGTCACACCCAAGGGGACCGGGACCATGCCCACCGTATGCATCCGAAGATACCTGTAACGACAGGGGTTAGCTACCAGACACTCCAGTCAGCCGAATAAGACCCCATACAAATATTTCTCCCCGCAAAAACGAGACAACGCTCTGTGTTGAATTTCCAAAAACAGGGAAAGAATCTTTATTACAAGCACATGGTAACACACTTCCCTTCAAAACACTTCCCTCCCATCCTTGGGGAACAGGGCAGGTTAAACTGTCCAATGACAATGGTGATACAGGTCAGGTGTGTTCAAACTTCTCCTTCAGTAAACAGTCTTAGCAGGAGGGGTTGCTGGAGTGATTCCCCCCCCTTTCCTCACAGCAAGACACTTAAACATCCCATAATAGGCAGCCAGACGGTCTAGCAGCTCCAATCCACATCACCACAAACAACAATGAAAAGGTCTTTGGAAGCTAGTCTGGATTTAATCTACATTACACAGGCAACAACATTTTTTTTGAATAGCATTTTCTGCAGTTCTGTAGCTGTGCGATTCAGCGGTTACGTACTGTGGGTGTGTTGTGGTCTTCCAAAAAACAGCATTTAGGGCCACAAAAAATATTTTGCAGTGTGTTATACATATGTGGAGGTGTGTGAAATAAACAATTTCTATATAGTTTTCTTCTACTGTGCTATACTAAAAAAAAAAACATTTTTTTTGAATAGCATTTTCTGCAGTTCTGTAGCTGTGCGATTCAGCGGTTACGTACTGTGGGTGTGTTCTGCTCTTCCAAAAAATAGGATTTTTGTACTCACCGTAAAATCCATTTCTCTGACGTCCATGGACTGACACAGCTGGATACTGTAAACGTGTGGGTATATGTCCCTGCTCGCAGGAGAAGATCTAGGCAGAATGTTAGATGTTAAAACATTCTAGAACAAACCAGAGCTGAACAGCCCTGCCCAGGGGGGCGGTCCCTCCGGACATTACCCTCCCACCTGCAGCTAGCAGACCTCAGTTCGTAACAAAGCAGTACAAACCTTAAAAGGAAGGGTGGGTGCTGTGTCAGTCCATGGACGTCAGAGAAATGGATTTTACGGTGAGTACAAAAATCCTATTTTCTCTTATCGTCCATGGACTGACACAGCTGGATACTGTAAACGTGTGGGACGTCCCAAAGCAGTATCAGAAGGGTGGGAACGGTAGCAAAGGAACAACCAAAACTTCACTCCAAACAAGCAGAGCTCCTCAATGGAGGAGTTGCGACATTAAACAGTGGCCTGCAATGCTTTGCGGCCGAAGGGAGCATCCAAAGATGCAGCCACATCAACCTTATAAAATCTTGAAAAGGTATGAACGGACGACCAGGTCATCGCCTTGCACGCTTGTGCAACCGACGCTTTATGTCGGAAGGCCCGGGAAGCACCAATTGCCTTGGTGGAATGCGCCGCAACCGGAAAGGGAGGCGCCCGCCCCTTAAGGGCATAGGCCTGTATGACGGTCTGCCTGATCCACCTAAAGACGGTGGCAGACGACACCGCTCGGCCCTGTTTTGGACCAGACACAGATTTCCTAATGGAAACAGTAGCAGACAGGTACACTCGTAAGGCTTGTACCCATCTTAATGTATGAAGCGCAAACTCTCAGGGATGCGATGGGTGAGGACACAAGGACGGAAGAACAATGTCCTTCTTAAGGTGAAAGGCCAAGACCATCCTTAGAAAAGAAGGATGGTCGTGGGCGCAACACCAACATATCCTTATGGAGGACCAAGTAAGGCGACTTGCCGGACAAGGCCAGCAACTCAGACACCCGTCTAACCAAAGCAATGGCCACTAAGGCCAACTTCCGGGACAAGGTCAAGAGAGGAATCCCTCTGATATTCTCAAAGGGATGTTCTTGGAGAACCAAGATGCATCAAAATCAGATCCCAAGTAGGGAGAGGAGGCTTAACAGGGGGGATCACATGGCTAACCCCCTGCACAAAAGATGCTAATCAAGGAATGGCCCGGTAGCGGTCGTTGAAAAAGACAGCCCGGGCCGAAATCCGATCCTCAAAAAAGGTATGCAAGGCCAGCTTTTGGGTCACACCACGCTGTAAGAACAGCAAAATCCTGGGAACGGAATACATCCAAGGATGCCACTCAAGTTCCTCGCACATAGCGATGTAAGCCTTCCAGGTACGGTGAGATATCTTTCTGGAGGAAGATTCCCGTGTCAACAACATAGAAGAGATGACCGAATACGAGAGAACTCGGTCCTTCAGCACCTGGCTTTAACAGCCATGCCATTAAAGCCAAGGACTGTAAAGCAGGATGAAGTATGGGATCATGAGACAGAAGGTCCACCCCAATAGGCCGTCGCCAGGAATGTCTGCGACTAGCCGAAGTAGATCGGCGTACCAATGTCGCCGTTCCAGAGCACTGGAATGGCCTCAGCCCCTACTCTGCGAAGCCGGCGAGGCAACAACAGTAGCGGAGGGTAAGCATATATCAGGTGATACTGCCCCCACGGGCTTCCAACGCGTCTGACGCGTCCGCACAGGGGTCCCTGGACCTGACCACGATCTTGCCACCTTGCGAGTGAGTCGAGAGGCCACAAGGTCCACTTCTGGTGCCCCACCTCCGGTAAAGAAGGTGGAAACACCTCCGGATGCAAGGACCCTTTGCCTGCAATGCACACGGCCGACAGGACCGTCTTGCAGCGAGATGTATGAAAATCCCAAAGAGACTCCGCAATGTATCGGAGAAGGGAGGCCCCAGTGTACAGGGTGCCTCAAATGTTGGCCAATAAAGGCAACTTGACGGAACTTCCCTAGGAACTCGGTCAGAGGATTAGTACCTCCCAAAGGAATACAATTTAAAAGTAAAATCTTCCAGGAGACTGGCTCCTGAGAGAGCCACATCTTCTCCTTCTGCTAGGCAAGGCAGAAAAAAACTGAGGTCTGATAGCTGCAGGTGGGAGGGTAATGTCCGGAGGGACCGCCCCCCTGGGCGGGGCTGTTCAGCTCTGGTTTGTTCTAGAATGTTTTAACATCTAACATTCTGCCTAGATCTTCTCCTGCGAGCAGGGACATATACCCCCACGTTTACAGTATCCAGCTGTGTCAGTCCATGGACGATAAGAGAAACACCCATTTAGGGCAAGATCCTAAATTTGGAAAATATGAGGAGAAGGTCAAAGGGACGTGGTGGCCCCGGTCGTGGTGCTGCTGGTGGAGCTCCTGTTGCAGGAAGAGGACGTGGTGGATCTGTGCCAGATACACGCACAAGTGAAACACCTTCCTCAGGTGCGAGTAGGCGACCGAGCCTGCGGCGGTATTTTGTCGCGCCTAATGAGGCTGTACGAATGTTTAGGCCAGGACAAGTACAGGCGATAGTAGATTGGGTTGCTGACAGTGCCTCGGGTTCCTTCACATTGTCTCCCACCCACTCTTCTGATGAAAGATCAGAGTTGGCACCTGAAACCCATGTCCATCAGTCTTTCACCTCACCCCCTTGCAAATCAGCCAAGCAGTCTGAGCCCCAAATCATGCAGCAGTCTTTTCTGCTTTTCGATGACTCTGTTAGCAGGGTTTCCCAGGGCCATCCACCTAGCCCTGCCCCAGAAGTGGAAGAGATTGAGTGCACCGATGCCCAACCACTTATGTTTCATGATGAGTACATGGGAGGACCATCGCAGCACGTCTCGGATGATGACGAAACACAGGTGCCAACTGCTGCTGCTTTCGCAATTGTGCAGACAGACAAGGAGGGCAGGGGTGAAGACTGGGTGGAAGATGATGTGGAGGACGATGAGGTCCTCGACCCTACATGAAATCAACGTTATGCAGGTGACCAGTGTAGTTTGGAGGAAGAGGCGGTGGTCGCACAGAGCCACCAGCACAGCAGAAGAGGGAGCAGGGTGCAAAAGCGGAGCGTCCGTCCCCTAGACAGTATGTCTGCTACTGCCCAACGCAGCAAGGGACTGAGCACACCAAAGCCAGGTCCAAGGAGTTCCCTAGCGTGGCAGTTCTTCACACAATGTGCTGATGACAAGACACGAGTGGTTTACACGCTGTGCAATCAGAGCCTGAAGCGAGGCATAAACGTTCTCAACCTGAGCACAACCTGCATGACCAGGCATCTAAGTGCAAAGCACGAGCTGCAGTGGAGTAGACACCTCAAAAACCAAGAAAGGTCTCTGGCTCCTCCTGCTTCCTCTTCTGCTGCAGTCTCGGCCTCTTCATCCACCTCTGTAGTGACAGTGGCACCTGCCACCCCGCAAACAGAGGATCTGCCAGCAACACTGCCACCTGGGTCACCAACCATCTCCACAATGTCCCATGGAAGCGTTCAGCTCTCTATCTCCCAAACATTGGAGCGGAAGAGGAAGTACCCCCCTAGCCACCCGCGATCCCTGGCCCTGAATGCCAGCATTTCAAAACTCCTGGCCTTTGAAATGCTGTCATTCCGTCTGGTGGAGACGCAGAGTTTTAAAAGCCTGATGGCATTGGCTGTCCCACAGTACGTTGTGCCCAACCGCCACTACTTTTCCAGGCGAGCCATCCCTTCCCTGCACAACCAAGTGGGGGACAAAATCAGGTGTGCACTGCGCAACGCCATCTGTGGCAAGGTCCACCTAACTACGGATGCGTGGACCAGTAAGCACGGTCAGGGACGTTATATCTCCCTAACAGCACACTGGGTAAATGCAGTGGCGGCTGGGCCTGAGGCAGATAGCAGTTTGGCGCATGTCCTTCCACCACCGAGGATTGCAGGGCGCTTCAGTTTGCCTCCTGTTGCTAACTCCTCCTACTCCACTTCCTCATCCTCTACCGCCTCCTCATCCGGTCAGTGTAACACCTTCACCACCAACTTCAGCACAGCCAGGGGTAAACGACAGCAGGCAGTTTTAAAACTTTCCTGTTTGGGGGAAAAACCCCACACCGCGCAGGAGTTGTGGAGGGACATGGAACAACAGACCAATGAGTGGTTGCTGTCAGTGAGCCTCAAGCCCGGCCTGGTGGTGTGCGATAATGGGCGAAATCTCGTAGCAGCTCTGGGCCTAGCCGGTTTGACGCACATCCCTTGCCTGGCGCATGTGCTGAACTTGGTGGTCCAGAGGTTCCTTAAAAATTACCCCAATATGCCAGAGCTGCTGCAGAAAGTGCGGGCTGTGTGTGCGCACTTTCGGCGTTCTCACCCTCCTGCTGCTCGCCTGTCAGCGCTGCAGCGTAACTTCGGCCTTCCCGCTCACCGCCTCATAGGTGACGTGCCCACAAGGTGGAACTCCACCTTGCACATGCTGGCCAGACTGTGCGAGCAGCAGCAGGCGATAGTGGAGTTTCAGCTGCAGCAATCACGCGTGAGTCGCTCTGCGGAACAGCACCACTTCACCACCAATAACTGGGCCTCCATGCGAGACCTGTGTGCCTTGTTGCGCTGTTTCGAGTACTCCACCAACATGTCCAGTGCCAATGACGCCGTTCTCAGCGTTACTATCCCAGTTCTATGCCTCCTTGAAAAAACGCTTCGGGCGATGATGGAAGAGGATGTGGCACAGGAGGATGAGGAGGAGGAGGAGGAAGCGGGATCATTTCAAAGGCTTTCAGGGCAGTCTTTCACAAGTGGCTACGAGGCTGGGTTCCTGCACCAACAAACGACAGGTACACAATTGTCCGGCAGAAAGGGCACAGTTCTGGAGGATGACGAGGTGGAGGAGGAGATGGAGGAGGAGGAGGAGGAGCCATTTTCACAGCAGGGTGGCACCCAGACCAGCTCGTGGCCATCACTGGTGCATGGCTGGGGGGATACAGAGGACACAGACGATACACCTCCCACAGAGGACAGCTTTTCTTTGCCTCTGGGCAGCCTGGCACACATGAGCGATTACATGCTGCAGTGTTTCCGCAATGACCGCCGAGTTGCCCACATTTTAACTGGTGCTGATTACTGGGTGGCCACCCTGCTGGATCCCCGTTACAAGGACAACGTACCGTCCTTAATTCCCTCACTGGAGCGGGATCGTAAGATGCGCGAGTACAAGCGCACGCTGGTAGACGCGCTGCTGGTGGCATTCCCACCTGACAGAGGGCGTACGGTGGAAGCACAAGGCGAAGGCAGAGGAGGAGGAAGAGGTCGCCAACGCAGCCGGGGCACCGGCAGCACCTCAGAAGGCAGGGTTAGCATGGCTGAAATGTGGAAAAGCTTTGTCAGCACGCCACAACAACCAGCACCACCAGCTGAGATGGAACGTCTTAGCAGGAGGCAGCATTTCACCAACATGGTTGAGCAGTATGTGTCCACAGGCCTACACGTACTGGATGACAGGTCTGCCCCCTTTAACTTCTGGGTCTCCAAATTGGGCACATGGCCCGAGCTTGCCCTTTATGCCTTGGAGGTGCTGGCCTGCCCTGCAGCCAGTGTATTATCTGAACGTGTATTTAGCACGGTAGGGGGCGTTATCACAGACAAGCGCAGCCGCCTGTCCAGAGCCAATGTGGACAAGCTCACGTTCATTAAAATGAACCAGGCATGGATCCCACAGGACTTGTCCATACCTTCTGCAGAATAGACATGTATACCGGTGTTGTGACAAAAACTGTCCGGCCATCGGATTGTGTCCGGCTATACTGCGAAGGCGCAGCGCTTGCGCAGTACAGAGGACAAGGAGATTCACAAAATCTCTGAAGATGAACGGCGCCTGCGCAGTGAGTGCAGGTTCAAGCCCCACCATCCAAGTGGACATACGGTAGCACATAGTAACAGGGCCCCTCACGGGCTCGGTTCGATCGCCACGCTTCGGGCACGGCCTCACTTGGCTCGGCTTGAACCACGGATGGTGTGGCCTTCACCTGAACTCACCACGCAGGCGCCGTTCATCTTGGGAGATTTTCGAAATCCCCTTGTCCTACATACTGAGCAAGCGCAGTACAGGGTGGACACTATTTGACGGGGGACAGAATTCGACACATCACTGGCCTTACCCAGCCATTGTTGTATTTTTGAACCAGTGTTGGCTACCTCGTCCTCCTCCACCGCCGCTTCCACCTACACAGCCACATCCACCGCCACCTCAACCTCCTACTCCATATGGACCTCGTCCTCCTAGGTCAAGATTATAATTTTTATTTTATTTTTTTGTAGCGCACAGATCCTTTCCCCCTTACCTGCCTTTATGTTGTTGGCTCCTCGCAGGAGGGAGAAAGGCACACCGCACTACCAGCCTGTACCCTCCTATATAAAGAGGTTGAGCGGTGTACTTGACGGGCCGTGTCCACAGCCGGAGTCAAAACTCCTCCAGAGGATGATTCTCACCTCTACTGTAGGTAGAGGCAAGTCCTTTAATTCCCAGTAAAGTCAATGTCCACACCAGCTGAAATTACAACTCTTATTCTCTCATGGCAAAATAAACTCTACTCGGATAGAAAAGGTTAGAGCAAAGAAACAGGACAGCTTAAGGTGTGGAGGAGGTCCAGGCACAAACGTAGCACATTCACTTCACTGCTTAGGTTTCTCAAACAGTTTTAGGTGCACGATCTCTGCCACAGACCTTGAGGTTGGTCTCTGCCACAGACCGGGTGTACAAGGCCCCTGCCACGGACCTGGAGAACTTTGGTCTCTGCCACAGACCAGGGTGTATAAGGCCCCTGCCACGGGCCGGGTGAATAAGGCCTCTGATACAGTCAAGATGACCTTGAGCTTCTCCTTCTACGAACCTAGCCCATATCAAGGGGAAGACATCTCTCCAGGGAGTCAACAGACCCTTCCTTCACCATGACTCCCGCATCGGTCCATCAGAATGATCCTCCCTTCCCTGGAACATGGTCCCCTACTCGAGGCGGCACCCTAAGACTCCTCGACCCTTAGCGGACTCCAGACGAAGGCTCTGGACTCCAGGCTTTACTCCCGCACCTAGGCCTCCATACCCAGGGCAGCAGGAACTCCAGGATAGTACCTCACCCCGGGCTAAAGGTACCCGAGATGGAACAGGAACACATGCACCCAGGCCGAAGGCACCTGGGCGTGGACCCCACTGGACATCAGCCCCCAGGCCAAAGGTCTGCCCCTTTTATATGCTCTCCCGGCATGCACAGCAGGTTCCCCGCCCCGCTGTACTACTGCCAAGAGGGGACACAAAAGGCACAGCACTGTATCGGCGGTTCAACCCTAGCCTACCATGGCAGCGCCACCTGTAGGCCGCAGGGAACTGCACACCAATACTGTCCCCCGAGGACAAAATGGTCCATGAATCCTACAGAATTAGGGTGTTTGAGCCTATTTACCACTCAAACACTTCCCTTAAATTTAGCACCCCGCTACATTTTTATTTCAAAGTATTTTATTTTCCCACTAGCTTATCCATTAAATTGAATAATTTATTCCAGAAAGGGCGTATTCTGGGGCATTCCCACCATATGTGTGGCATCGTGCCGTTGAGTTTCTGAGGTTCTTAATGACTTCCCATACCTCTTCTGCTGAAAAGGGGGCCTCCAGCATATTTTTTTTTTTTATGTTATTTTAAGTTATTTCCCTATCCACATTTGTTTGCAGAGCACTTGCCATGCTCTTAACAACATTTTTCTGCCATTTGCAGCCCTCTAGCCCTTTCCATTACTTTTTTAGAGCCTTTTTAGTCCTTAGAAGTCCGGGTCCCCATTGACTTCAATGGGGTTCGGGTTCGGGTTCGGGTTCAGGTTAAAGTTCGGTCCCGAACCCGAACTTTTTTCCGAAGTTCGGCCGAACCCGTCGAACCCGAACATCCAGGTGTCCGCTCAACTCTATTCCTAATAAAAATATAATGTGCAATACAACACTGAAGATGGGGATTCCTATTTCCTTCCACCTGTAATGTATTGAACACATCTCACTGTTTATTCACAATAGACAGACACAAGAAGTGGCTGATGCATACCTCCCAACCTGCACAGATTCTGCGGGATAATCCCGCACAGCCACTTACCTCCCGCATTCCCGCGATAGAGGCAGTATTCCCGCACAGAAGAGGAGCCAGAGTGGAGGCAGCAGGAGGAGGAGCTTCTGACCCATGCTTCTTAAGACGTCCGTCCCGCGGTGCCCCCCCCCCCCCCCGCTCAACAACTGTGATTCGATGTGACTTAAAACAGCTTAAAACAGCGCTCCAGCGGCACCCCCCGCTCAACAAATCTGATTCTTCGTGTGTTTCAAAGGCTTTGTTCCTGCGGCAGCACCCCCCCCCCCCAACAACTTTAATTTGATGTGTAGAGAGCATCCAGGTATCCCTCTGAACATGATAATGTGCTGTTCCTTTGCCGACCACCCCCCTCCCCCTCCTGATAAACTCCTGTGCTGAAAGCCAACACAGGCACTGAATGTGAGTGAAGGGGATGAGAGGGGGGAGAGATCTGAGGACACAGGGGGAAATCGAAGCCCAGGAACAAGTATCAGAGGAGGTGGTGGAGAGAGAGGACACAGACTTCAGCTGACCATGCAGCCCAGAACACAGACAGGAGAGCTGCTGGAGATGAAGACAGTGCACAACTTCTCACACTGCCTCCGCTTCCTGGTTTAAAGTGGTTGTAAACCCGGGTATTATTTTTTTTAAATAACCAACCTGCAAGACAAAGCCATAATGAGCTAGTACAGGAGTTTATCTAGGCACAGGAGTTTATCTAGGCTTACCTGTAGGTGCATGTTGTGTAAGTGGGTTTACAACCACTTTAAGTGTGTTGATAGGTTGCTATGGAAACGGAGACTCGTGCAAAACGTGCACGTTCTGGCTTGCTGCTTAGGTGTGTGCAGGCCCGGATTTACTCCCTTTGCCGCCCCAAGGCCGGGTCCTTCAATGCCGCCCCCACACACGCACACACACACACACACCACCATTCTCGTCCTTTATCGATGACTGCTACAATAGTTCAATTAAAAACATATCTCCACACACGAGAACACTGAAAATAAATGGCTTTAATTGTACAGACTGAAAATACTCTGTAATGCAGAAAATGCCTTTTAAAGATTATAGCGTTAAGAAACTCCCTACAATTTTTTAGTTCTAACTTTTCTTTTGACAAACTCATCGATAATATCTTCGTAGGACAAAGTGTTTAAAGTTCTGACTCAATTGGGCTGATTTACGAACCATTTGCGCCATGAGTTGCGGCGCATCGGCGTGCGCAATGCAGTTTTGGTATTTATGAAACATTTGCAATGGTAACGCAGCGCTATTCCCCATTTACTATAGTGTTCTCGGCGCACGGGAGGCGGCTAGGGTTGCCACCTTTTCTTCAAACAAACCCGAACACTTTCCTGGCACACGGCATTTTTTTTTAGTATACACTATAGACCATAGAATTGTAAAAGACCTTGGAGCGGGAGTGGACGGGGGGTAGTGGGATGTACACCAACAGACTTTGAGGGATGGGAAGGATGGGACGATCTGTTTGTTTTTATGTCAGTCAGCTAAAAAAAAACAAAAAACTATTAAATAAAAATTCTTGATGATTTCACTATTGTGAGTTCCATTTCTCCTTGAAATGCTTATATGGATTTTTATCTGTGAGATCTGCTTGTACGGTCTGTGATGCTTAGTGTGGCAGTTGCCCCATTGATAGATGCTGAAGCGCTGTATTACATTCTGATCTGGGGTGTCAAAATGGCATGGAAGAAGAATTGATCAACTTTAATATTTTTTCACATGAATAGACGTAAGTTTTTGCACAGTTGGTGTTTATATAAATGAATTGAATGTACACTTATGAAATATTGGTTTTATAACTTATTGTAGGGTATATATACAGTATATAATGATAGTATTATGTTCTTTAGGTATATGTATTGTGACAGCAGGAAGGTAAAGTCACCTGGTTGCATCCAGGGGGGTAGATATATTTCGCCCAGATTCAGGCTTTACGCCGACTTATACAACTAGGTGGAGTGTTGTATAAGCCCAGCTGAGGCTAGTGGGCTCATGGATGACTCATACCTCTAGGGAGAGTGCTGGGCGTCGTGCAGACAGGGAGTTGATGAGACCAGCTGAAGCTTGTCAGCTCGTTTAAGGCCTCTATAAAAACTCCCAGATTCATTAGGTGTTAGCTCATGCCTGGACCCAGACCTGTGTGGACTGTCTAGGGAGAGTGAACCCCTGTGCGGTGAGACAAAGCCTGTGTGGCTATTTGCTTGGACATTTAAAACCAGGGACTTAGGGACTAGGACAGCACTAGGCTGATCCCAGTTGTTAGTTAGGAAACCTGTATGTTTAGTCAGAGGTCAAGTTGACCAGGATTTATTTTGTTTATGTTTCTTTTGCTTTGCTGTGTTTTGTCACTGTAAATAGAAAATAAACCACACCTTTTTGATTTTGAAAACCACAACCTCCGTTTGCTGGGCCTGTTTTGTGTGGGGAGCCCATCCCGGGGGTCACACACACCCGCTGCCGAGCTAACCCCCTCACAGTTGGTGGAGAACCAGTGGCAGTTTTTTTTTAAGCCAGCATGGAGGAGATACTGAAGCAGCTGGCTCTAGCAAATGCCAATCAACAGCAGACAAATGCAGGTTTGCAAAAGAGCCATGCAGCTCATCAACAGAGCCTTGCAGCTCAACAACAGAACTTCGCAGCCCAGCAGCAAGCTCATCAACAGAGCCTTGCAGCCCAGAAGCAAGAGCAGAGACTACAACAACAGATGGAAGCAGTAATGCAGCAACGTCCGCAGACCAGTGAGGAAAGCCGTCCCACTAATACCGCGTCCTTTGGGGTGAGTCGTTTATTGACAAAAATGACTGGAGAGGATGATCCAGAGGTATTTTTGACCACATTTGAAAGGACCGCTGAAAGAGAAAAGTGGCCTGAGGAGCAGTGGGCTGGACTGGTGGCTCCTCTGTTAACTGGTGAATCGCAGAAGGCTTACTATGACCTAGAGCCTGACCAAGCAAAAGACTATGTGATGCTAAAAGCTGAAATATTGGCAAGGCTGGGTGTCACCCAGGCTGTCCGGGCTCAGCGTGTGCATAACTGGACTTTCCAGCTTGGAAAACCCCCCAGGTCTCAAATGTATGATCTCATTCACCTGAGCAGAAAGTGGCTACAGCCAGAGACTTTGTCCGCACCAAAGATTGTGGAACGTGTTGTAATGGATCGGTTTTTGAGAGCTCTTCCTACTGCCATCCAAAAGTGGGTAAGCCATGGAGACCCAGAGACGGCCGATGGTCTTGTGGATCGTGTGGAGAAATACTTGGCTACAGAGAACCTGACGGCCTCTTCCAGAGACACTCGGACTTTCCACCCTAAGACCAGACCATCCCCAGGGGCGGATAAGAGGATTCCAAGGGGTGAGGGTGGAGAGAGTGAGAGGGTGGGAGCTCTACCCCAAGTTTGGCGAGAACAGCCTGGGAAATCAGCGGCTCAAGAGGCCGCAAGAAGGATCGTTTGCTACCGCTGCCGGCAAGCGGGACATATTGCAGCCAATTGCCCGGTTGTGGAGGAGCCCATGCAGTGTGACTTTCTGACGGGCAGACGTCAGTCGCTGTGTGCGACAGTCGCATGCACTGCCATTCGAGGAACTGAGAAACATTTATGCAAAATGTGTGTTAATGGTAGAAATGTTGTGGTATTGCTGGATTCAGGTAGCCTTGTGACCCTGATAAAGGCTGAGTTAGTTAAAACAGAGGTCTTTGGGAATAGCAAGGTAGCTGTTATTTGTGTGCATGGGGACACCCGAGAGTATCCAGTGACTACAGTGTGTTTCGAGACCCCCAAAGGTACCCTCTCTCATCCAGTGGGCTTAGTATCTCAGTTACCGCATGACGCCATTGTGGGAAGGGATTTTCCGAAGTTCTGGGAACTGTGGGATGATCCTGAGCCCCCCACTGGTGCCCCTATGTACCAGGAATGTGATAGCCAGAACTCCCCTGAGAGTGGTGAGGACTCTCCGGAATTTCCCTTATCAGTATTGGCAGGGGAGACTCAAGAAACTGGAGAGGAGCCCACCTCCTCAGACGAAAACCTACCGTCTGTGGAGTTTTCGGATCTTAAGGTTCACAGGGAAAACTTTGCCACAGAACAGTTGAAAGACCCCGCCCTAATAAAGGCACGGGAAAACGTAGTGAAAATAGATGGCGAGTTAGTGAACCCAGATAATACCTGCACTTACCCATACTTCAGCGTAGAGAAGGACCTACTGTATCGGGTGGCAAAAAGGGCAGAAGAAACCGTTGAGCAGCTTGTGGTGCCCAAACCTTACAGGAAGTTGGTGTTGGAGTTGGCCCATGGGCACATTCTTGGAGGTCATCTGGGGACAGAGAAAACCCGAGAGAGGGTATTACAGAGATTCTATTGGCCGGGGGTGATGAAGGACATAGAAAATTATTGTTCCTCCTGCCCTGTGTGTCAGAGGTCGGCCCCGGTGCCACATTTCCGTAGCCCGCTGGTCCCTCTACCCATCATTGAGGTCCCGTTTGAGAGGATCGCCATGGATTTGGTAGGTCCTATAATCAAGTCCGCTAGGGGGCACCAGTACATATTAGTTATAATGGACTATGCCACCCGTTATCCAGAAGCGATCCCTCTCCGAAATACCTCGGCCAAAACCATAGCCAAAGAGCTATCTCTTGTGTTTAGCCGGGTGGGTATTTGTAAAGAACTGCTTACGGACCAAGGTACACCCTTTATGTCCCGGGTTATGAAGGAGCTGTGTAAATTGTTCAAAGTGACGCAATTACGTACATCTGTGTATCACCCCCAAACCGATGGGCTGGTTGAAAGATTCAACAAAACCCTAAAACAAATGTTGAAGAAAGTGGTGGATAGAGATGGAAAGGATTGGGACTGTCTACTTCCTTATCTGATGTTTGCTATTAGGGAGGTGCCCCAATCCTCTACGGGATTCTCCCCCTTTGAGTTACTGTATGGGAGACACCCAAGAGGGCTGTTGGATATTGCCAAGGAAACTTGGGAAAGTGAGAGTTCTCCCCACAGGAGTGTGATTGAGCATGTCGCCCTGATGCAAGACCGAATTGCACAGGTAATGCCCATCGTGAAGGAACATTTGGCCCAAGCGCAGTTAGCACAGCAGAGAGTGTACAACCGTGGAGCCAAGACCCGTACCTTTTCCCCGGGGGATAGGATACTGGTACTTGTCCCTACGGTTGAAAGTAAATTCCTTGCCAAATGGCAAGGCCCCTACGAGATAATGGAAAAAGTGAGCGAAGTGAATTACAAGGTCAGACAACCAGGAAGGCGAAAGCCCGAACAGATCTATCACGTTAATCTGTTGAAAGCCTGGAGGGATAGAGAGTCCCTAGTCGCAGACACTTGGTCACCAGCTCAAACTGGTTGCGTGATTCCTGAGGTTGGAATAGCAGCCACCTTGTCACAACCCCAACAACAGGAGGTTAAGGAGTTTGTGCTTCGCAACAAGGAGGTATTCTCTGAGCTGCCGGGACAAACATCTGGGGTAGAGCATGACATCATTACCCCGCCCGGTGAAAGGGTGAAGTTAAAACCCTATCGGATCCCAGAGGCCCGACGGGAGGCAATACGGGAGGAAGTACAGAAAATGCTGAACTTAGGGGTGATAGAGGAGTCCCAAAGTGATTGGTCTAGTCCCATTGTGTTGGTGCCTAAACCGGATGGGAGCTGGCGATTTTGTAACGATTTTCGTCAGTTGAACAAAGTTACAAAATTTGACACCTACCCCATGCCACGTATAGATGAGTTGATCGACCGGCTGGGAACAGCCCGATACATGACGACTCTTGACCTCACAAAAGGGTATTGGCAAATCCCCCTGGCCAAGTCGGCCAAAGAGAAAACCGCATTTGTAACCCCAGACGGGGCGTTCCAATATAAAAGAATGCCGTTCGGGTTACAGAATGCGCCGGCCACATTCCAGCGGAAAATGGACCAGATGCTGAGGCCCCATCGGAAGTATGCTGCGGCTTACCTGGATGACATAATTGTCCATAGCACAGATTGGGCCTCACATCTGCCAAAAGTGCAAGCAGTCCTGGACTCTGTTCGGGAAGCGGGGTTTACGGCTAACCCCAAGAAGTGTACCATTGGGCAGGAGGAGGCCAAATATCTTGGGTACACCATTGGGAGGGGAGTAATAAAACCCCAACTCAACAAAGTCGAGGCCATCCAGAGTTGGCCACGTCCCAAAAGCAAGAAGCAGGTACGAGCCTTTCTGGGAATCGCTGGGTATTATCGGCGATTCATTCCCCACTTTGCTTCTAAGGCTGTGCCCCTAACCAACCTGACGAAGGGGAAAGGGTCGGTCATGATTAAATGGACCCCCGAGGCTGAGGCAGCATTCCAATTCTTGAAACAAGCCTTATGTAGCCAGCCAGTGTTGTACTCACCCGACTTCTCTAAAGACTTTGTCGTACAAAGTGATGCGTCAGATGTGGGGTTAGGAGCAGTATTGTCCCAGGTCTGGAACGGGGAAGAGCACCCAGTCTTTTACCTCAGCAGGAAGTTGAAGTCCCATGAGGTAAATTACGCCACCGTTGAAAAGGAGTGTTTAGCGGTGAAGTGGGCTCTAGATTCCCTTCGGTACTACCTGCTAGGTAGGCACTTTGACATGGTTACGGATCACGCTCCGTTAAAGTGGATGGCTCAAAACAAGGAAACAAATAGAAGAGTGAATAGGTGGTTCCTGGCCCTCCAGGAATTCAACTTCACAGTAAAGCATCGCCCTGGCGTTCAAATGGGGAATGTGGATGCTTTGTCTCGAGTACATGAATGCCTGATTGCTGGTGTTCCAACCCCGAGGTTAAAACAAGAGGGGGGGGGGTATGTGACAGCAGGAAGGTAAAGTCACCTGGTTGCATCCAGGGGGGTAGATATATTTCGCCCAGATTCAGGCTTTACGCCGACTTATACAACTAGGTGGAGTGTTGTATAAGCCCAGCTGAGGCTAGTGGGCTCATGGATGACTCATACCTCTAGGGAGAGTGCTGGGCGTCGTGCAGACAGGGAGTTGATGAGACCAGCTGAAGCTTGTCAGCTCATTTAAGGCCTCTATAAAAACTCCCAGATTCATTAGGTGTTAGCTCATGCCTGGACCCAGACCTGTGTGGACTGTCTAGGGAGAGTGAACCCCTGTGCGGTTAGACAAAGCCTGTGTGGCTATTTGCTTGGACATTTAAAACCAGGGACTTAGGGACTAGGACAGCACTAGGCTGATCCCAGTTGTTAGTTAGGAAACCTGTATGTTTAGTCAGAGGTCAAGTTGACCAGGATTTATTTTGTTTATGTTTCTTTTGCTTTGCTGTGTTTTGTCACTGTAAATAGAAAATAAACCGCACCTTTTTGATTTTGAAAACCACAACCTCCGTTTGCTGGGCCTGTTTTGTGTGGGGAGCCCATCCCGGGGGTCACACACACCCGCTGCCGAGCTAACCCCCTCACAGTATATAGGGAAATTATTAGTAATTAATTGTATGACTTATCAGATATTCACATCAATGGAGGATAATAAATTACGTACTCAGATATATAAATATGTTTAGTTAATCACATGCATAAACACACACACTTAAATGCATATAGATACTGAGATATATACGTGTAGCGCTACCCCCAGTTAAGAGAGCCGCTGAGTTTTGTTTCGGGCCCTGTATACAGCACCGCCAACCCCCGGCAATCTACTCAGCCCACACTGGCACAGTTAGTCTAGGGATTGTTACCTCGTAACGGTCTATACCTGATTATACACAATCTGGCAGCATTGATAGATAACCACTATCTGCAAAGATGACACCAATACCCATGTGATAAAATATAACTGGATTTACTTTGATGTAAAGATTCAAAGTTAAACACATCACATAATATACATGCAGAGCCCTGCAGCAATAAACATATACCTCAGTGATAGTGCAGAGTGATCACCGCCACGTGCAACTATCTTTTTTTCATGCGCAATATGGCGCAGCAACAAAGGTTTAACCCCCACCCTGGTCAGGCCTGACCCAGATTAAAACTCAGTCCCTTATGAGAATAATTCTTCGCATGCAACTTGAACGGTGGTGCACTTTCAGAAAACAATATTTGTAATCCAACGGTAGTAAATTAACAAGATGGGCCAAGGCAGTCACTAGGCCTAACAAAGTAAA
Source organism: Rana muscosa (assembly GCA_029206835.1). NCBI lineage: Eukaryota > Metazoa > Chordata > Amphibia > Anura > Ranidae > Rana > Rana muscosa. The sequence goes on along the minus strand of CM055118.1, from coordinate 930,398,577 downwards.
AGGGTAACGAAGTGAGCAAGTGCTCGCTCACCACTCCGGACGCGATCCCAGTCCGGGCTTCCACCACTGTGTATTCGCACACAGTGTCTCCAACGGCCGGGTCTCCGGTCCAGCTGATGTCCGCAAACTCGAACAGAAACAGGTGCCACCCAGGCTCCGCAGTGGGGTGGAAGGCTCTTTGGTCCGTATGCAAGGCCCAGGCTTCAGGCCTTACACAGCAGCAGATCCGCACAGGGAGTCCTATTGCTTGCAGCGCAGTGTCCAAAGAGGCCGAGCCTAGCCTCGCCCTCTTCTTATATAACCCCACCCATGAGTCTCTGCGGTGGCCCAATGCACCCTGGGTGCCGAGCGGGGTTCTGGGTAACGTAGTCCAGGGGCCTTAAAGGAGACCCCGCTACACACTCCCCACACTTAAACTCTTTGGTCCCCAAAGATAAAAGTTAACACATACTACGCACAACATTTGACAAAGCTGCGTATGTTGTCAGCAGAGGAAGTTCCCACCAAAAACGAGAGGGTATACTTCCCTGCCCACAGGTCACACTGTCATTCGTGGCCTGCCTAGCTGTGCCAGCGGGTGAGTTGGGGTTGCCCCCCACCAAATAAACAGTGGAGGGATCAGGGTCTTTCACACTCCTCCTGGCAGTGACCACAGTGTCTTCTGAGCTCTCCCCCATTTGTGGGTAAGTCAATTTTCGGGGATGCCTTATGGTCCTTCTCATCCTTCGTTCCCTTGGGATTTCTGATTCTGGTAATACAGGTTCCTCTTCTGGAACTGACTTGGGAGTGTCCACTGGTTCTGGGACGCTCGACTCAGGAGCAGGGAGGTACATAGAATCTCTCGGATCCTCCTCTAAGAGTAAGTCACGGGCATCTTCCCAAGAATCCGACAAAGGGCTGGACGGGATGAACTCAGTAGCTTCTGCATTCAGTGTACTATCTATGGCGTCTTCAGTAGGTGGAAGATCTATAGCAGAAGTTTCTGGGACCAGGGAAGGCCATAGCCAATCAAGTTCTTCTCCCTCATTCTCACTTAATTCAGAGACATCTGATTCATCAATCTGAGGAGTCTGGGACCTGGTGCTTGGCTTGGGAGTATCCAGGATGTAAGTTGACTCAGGAGAGTCCCTTGCAGGGGGTATCCGAACTGCCTCGGCAAGTGGGAGTAAATGGTTCAGATGCCAAGTCTTTAAGGGCCCCACTTTTCCTTCTGGCTTTAGTCTGTAAACAGGTAGGCCCGGCAGTTTCTTTCAAATAACGTAGGGTTCAGGTCTCCATCTGTCTGCAAGCTTGTGCTTTCCAGGGACCCCCAAGTTCCATAGCAGCACTCTGTCTCCAGGTTGCAGATCCTGAATCCGGACCTTTAGATCAAAGTTTTTCTTGTTGCGGGCTCCCCTTTGATCCGAGGCTGCTTGTGCCTGCTCATAGGCCAATTTTAAACTGTGTCTGAGCCTGTCTACATATCCCTTGTGTGAAGTGGCTGAGCAGTGGTCTATGGAGGTACCAAAAGCCAGATCCACCGGTAGTCTTGCTTCTCTCCCGAACATAAGTCGATAGGGCGAGTACCCTGTAGCATCACTTGTGGTACTGTTGTATGCATGTACAATTGCTGCTATATGCTTGCTCCAATGCTGCTTCTTTTCACTACTCAAAGTCCCCAGCATGTTGAGCAGGGTTCGGTTGAACCTCTCCGGCTGAGCATCACCTTGTGGATGATAGGGGGTGGTTCGGGTCTTCTTGATCCCTAAAGAATCCAGGAGCTTCCGAATCAGCCGACTTTCAAAGTCCCTCCCTTGATCCGAGTGGAGCCGTTGTGGTAGCCCGTAGTGTACAAAGTATTTCTCCATGAGTACTTTAGCTACAGTGGAAGCCTTCTGGTCTTTGGTTGGATAAGCATGGGCATACCGGGTGAAATGGTCGGTTATCAGCAGAACATTTCCTAGTCCACTCAAGTCGGGTTTGAGGCAGAGAAAATCAATGCATACCAAATCCAGTGGGCTTTGACTTTGCAGATGGCCCATTGGGGCAGCTTGGTGGGGTAAAGTCTTCCTCTGGATGCAAAGGAGTGGCAGTATTCCTCGACTTCCGCCCTCATGCAGGGCCAGTAGAACCGGTCCCTAACGAGCTGGAAGGTCCTTTCCGCTCCCAAGTGGCCATGATTGTCGTGCAGGGCGACCAGGACGGTCTCTCGATGTTTCTCGGGCAGAAACAGTTGCCATTTGTCTTCTAGGTCATCAGAGGGGCCCCTTCGGTAGACCACTCCCTGACGTACCTGCAGCCTGTCCCATTCCTTCCTCAGCAGATGAGCTTCCTTTGAAGGGTAGCGTAAGAGTTTATCTGGATCCTGACTCTCCAGGGCTTCCAGGACCAATCTCCCCATGAGGTCTTCCAATTGGTCGCACCTGAGCTCCTTTTTCGACAGTTTTGGCAAGTCAGCCTCTTCCAGCTGAGTTACCCCACAGTATTGTTTGGGGACCCCTACTACAGTGACTCCTATCTCTTCTGCCCTTGAACCGCCACTGGCCTGGAGTTCAGCCCCCTGACAGAGGGCCCGCACCCCATCGGGTGCCACTTGATTCCAGTCTTCTGTACTGCTGGGGGGAGCATGGAATCTTCTTGACAAGGCGTCCACATCTCGATTTCCAGCCCCAGGTCTATACTTCAGGCTAAAGTTGAACGCAGACAGGGCCGCCAGCCATCTGTGTCCTGTGGCATCCAGCTTTGCTGTGGTGAAGAGATAAGTAAGGGGGTTGTTATCAGTTTTCACTGTGAATTCTGCCCCATACAAGTAGTCTTTGAGCTTGTCTACTACAGCCCATTTGAGGGCCAGGAACTCCAACTTGTGGGTGGGGTAGTTCTTTTCCGAGGGGGTTAGACTCCTGCTTACATATGCAACGGGTCTCAGTTGCCCTTCATGCTCCTGATAGAGCACTCCTCCCAAGCCATCGTGACTGGCATCCACATGGAGTTCATAAGGTTTCTTTGGGTCTGCGTAAGCCAGGACAGGGGCAGTGGTTAGGCTTTTCTTCAACATCTGGAAAGCCTCTTCACACTTCTCATTCCACTGATCCTTGACTGACTCCCCCGGCTTCCTGGGGCCCGAGTCATCCTCTTCTCCTTCCGTCTTGAGCAGCTCATTTAGGGGTTTTGCAATCCGAGCAAATCCTTCCATGAACCTCCTGTAGTAGGAACAGAACCCCAAAAAGGATCTGAGTTCTGTCACAGTGGTGGGCCTAAGCCAGGAGGTGACTGCCTCCAACTTTTCAGGGTCTGTAGCTACCCCTTCTTCGGACACTATGTGTCCCAGGTAGTTGACGGATGACTGATAGAACTGGCATTTTTCGGGTGAAAGCTTGAGTCCCTCCTCACTGAGCCTTCTCAGAACCTTCTCCAGTCTCTCCTCATGCTCTTCCAAGGTTCTCCAAAAGACAATGATGTCATCTAAGTAAACAAGAACTTCGATGAGGCTCATGTCTCCCACAGTCTTTTCCATGAGGCGTTGAAAGGTAGCTGGAGCTCCAGACAGACCTTGGGGCATCCTGTCAAACTCAAAGAACCCCACTGGAGTTATGAAAGCTGTCTTCTCCTTGTCTTTCGGATGCATGGGGATCTGATAGTACCCATTCTTGAGATCCATTACACTGAACCACCTTGCTCCGGACAAGCTCTGTAAGGCATCCTCTATCCTTGGGGTGGTATACTGGTCAGGTATGGTTCTCCGGTTGAGGGTCCTGTAGTCTATACATAGCCTCAATGACCCATTCTTCTTCCTGACCACCACTATCCGAGAAGCATAGGGGCTTCTGGATTCTCGGATAACACCGTTTCGCTTGAGCTCGGCGAGCTGCTCCCGCAAGTCTTTGAGGTCTGCCAATGGGACTCGCCGGACTCTCTCTCTGAAGGGCTTGTCTTCTTGGAGGTGGATTCGGTGGGTGGCACTCTTCGCACACCCCACATCGAACTCATCTTGGGAAAAGATCCACCCCATTTGGTCAACTGGGCCTTGGCTCTCTCTTTCCAGGCCCTTGGCAGGTTCGGGTTCTCCATGCAGAGCTTCTCCCAAATAGTCCTTTCTCCATCTGTCTTCTCCACATCTGACAAGACAACCGGGGTAGCAGGGCTCACCTGGCCCAGTAACATCCTGGCTGGGATTTCCATCGGACCATCCGTAGTATTCCTGACACTCACAGGTACTTTACAGTGTGCCTTCTTCAAGGTCCTCAACGGGACCACTTCTGGGACTACTTCTAAGCCCGAGTGTCCTTCCCTTGGGTCAGATTCCAACATGACAAAGGGCCCAGGCTGCTCCCAAGTGAGCTTCACAGTGGCTCTGAGACAGGTTACTTCGCTGGGTTGCAGCACTATTCCTCTTCTTCCCAGCCTCCAGACCTTTCCTACCCCCTCTTCCGGGGCCTTCTGCTCTTGGATCAGTCGCTGGTAGGCTGTCTTCAGCATTGGGTGGATCTTGGTGGCCGTGGGGTCCTTTTTTCATACTAGAGGGGCCAAGAGCCTCCGAACCAGGTCCGTGTTGGTCCCTATTATTATGGAGCTCTTGCTAGCTCCAGGCGGTTGGGGGCATACCACAGCCAGGGTGTCGAACACTTCAGCCTTCCTGGCTAGGGATGAGCTCGGTGTTCGAGTCGAACATACGTTCGACTCGAACATCGGCTGTTCGATCGTTCGCCGAACAACGAACGATTTGGGCCGTTCGCGCCTAATTCGCGGCCCACAATGCACTACGCCATCGCAGTGTCATCCAGGCGCTGTGATTGGCCAAGCATGCACTGTGACCCCGCATGCTTGGCCAATCACAGCGCCGGCAGCGAGGAGAGCAATGATTGGCAACAGGCAGGATGCCTGTGGCCAATTATTGCTGAGGTTGTTTAGTACACGCCCCACACTATAAAAGGCCGCCAGCACGGCGGCCTAGTGTAGTGTGTTCCAGAGCAGGGAAAGAGAAGCATAGGCAGGGACAGTGACATTTTTTTTTCTTGCTTAACCTGGATTCCTTTAGTTTAGGGAAAGAGAAGGATAGGTAGGGAGAGTGTCAGTCTGTTTTACTGTGCTAAACCTTGTTTGTAGGGACAGGGAAGGACAGTGAGGGAAATTCTCATTGTGCTATACTGTGCTAAAGCATTCCTCATCAACCATCTTTAAAAAAAAAAAAATTATAGGGACAGAAAACTATAGGTAGGGAGAGTGTCAGTGTGTTTTACTGTGCTAAACCTTGTTTGTAGGGACAGGGAAGGACAGTGAGGGAAATTCTCATTGTGCTATACTGTGCTAAAGCATTCCTCATCAACCATCTTTAAAAAAAAAAAATTATAGGGACAGAAAACTATAGGTAGGGAGAGTGTCAGTGTGTTTTACTGTGCTAAACCTTGTTTGTAGGGACAGGGAAGGACAGTGAGGGAAATTCTCATTGTGCTATACTGTGCTAAAGCATTCCTCATCAACCATCTTTAAAAAAAAATATTTTTTATAGGGACAGAAAAATATAGGTAGGGAGAGTGTCAGTGTGTTTTACTGTGCTAAACCTTGATTGTAGGGACAGGGAAGGACAGTGAGGGAAATTCTCATTGTGCTATACTGTGCTAAAGCATTCCTCATCAACCATCTTTAAAAAAAAAAAATTTATAGGGACAGAAAACTATAGGTAGGGAGAGTGTCAGTGTGTTTTACTGTGCTAAACCTTGTTTGTAGGGACAGGGAAGGACAGTGAGGGAAATTCTCATTGTGCTATACTGTGCTAAAGCATTCCTCATCAAACATCTTTAAAAAAAAAAATTTTATAGGGACAGAAAACTATAGGTAGGGAGAGTGTCAGTGTGTTTTACTGTGCTAAACCTTGTTTGTAGGGACAGGGAAGGACAGTGAGGGAAATTCTCATTGTGCTATACTGTGCTAAAGCATTCCTCATCAACCATCTTTAAAAAAAAAAAAATTATAGGGACAGAAAACTATAGGTAGGGAGAGTGTCAGTGTGTTTTACTGTGCTAAACCTTGTTTGTAGGGACAGGGATGGACAGTGAGGGAAATTCTCATTGTGCTATACTGTGCTAAAGCATTCCTCATCAACCATCTTTAAAAAAAAAAAATTATAGGGACAGAAAACTATAGGTAGGGAGAGTGTCAATGTGTTTTACTGTGCTAAACCTTGTTTGTAGGGACAGGGAAGGACAGTGAGGGAAATTCTCATTGTGCTATACTGTGCTAAAGCATTCCTCATCAACCATCTTTAAAAAAAAAATTTTTTATAGGGACAGAAAACTATAGGTAGGGAGAGTGTCAGTGTGTTTTACTGTGCTAAACCTTGTTTTTAGGGACAGGGAAGGACAGTGAGGGAAATTCTCATTGTGCTATACTGTGCTAAAGCATTCCTCATCAACCATCTTTAAAAAAAAAAAAATTATAGGGACAGAAAACTATAGGTAGGGAGAGTGTCAGTGTGTTTTACTGTGCTAAACCTTGTTTGTAGGGACAGGGAAGGACAGTGAGGGAAATTCTCATTGTGCTATACTGTGCTAAAGCATTCCTCATCAACCATCTTTAAAAAAAAAAAAAAATTATAGGGACAGAAAACTATAGGTAGGGAGAGTGTCAGTGTGTTTTACTGTGCTAAACCTTTTTTGTAGGGACAGGGAAGGACAGTGAGGGAAATTCTCATTGTGCTATACTGTGCTAAAGCATTCCTCATCAACCATCTTTAAAAAAAAAATTTTTTATAGGGACAGAAAACTATAGGTAGGGAGAGTGTCAGTGTGTTTTACTGTGCTAAACCTTGTTTGTAGGGACAGGGAAGGACAGTGAGGGAAATTCTCATTGTGCTATACTGTGCTAAAGCATTCCTCATCAACCATCTTTTAAAAAAAAAAAAAATAGGGACAGAAAACTATAGGTAGGGAGAGTGTCAGTGTGTTTTACTGTGCTAAACCTTGTTTGTAGGGACAGGGAAGGACAGTGAGGGAAATTCTCATTGTGCTATACTGTGCTAAAGCATTCCTCATCAACCATCTTTAAAAAAAAAAAATATAGGGACAGAAAACTATAGGTAGGGAGAGTGTCAGTGTGTTTTACTGTGCTAAACCTTGTTTGTAGGGACAGGGAAGGACAGTGAGGGAAATTCTCATTGTGCTATACTGTGCTAAAGCATTCCTCATCAACCATCTTTAAAAAAAAATTTTTTTTACAGGGACAGAAAACTATAGGTAGGGAGAGTGTCAGTGTGTTTTACTGTGCTAAACCTTGTTTGTATTGACAGGGAAGGACAGTAAGGGAAATTCTCATTGTGCTATACTGTGCTAAAGCATTCCTCATCAACCATCTTTAAAAAAAATTTTTTTATAGGGACAGAAAACTATAGGTAGGGAGAGTGTCAGTGTGTTTTACTGTGCTAAACCTTGTTTGTAGGGACAGGGAAGGACAGTGAGGGAAGTTCTCATTGTGCTATACTGTGCTAAAGCATTCCTCATCAACCATCTTTAAAAAAAAAAAATTATAGGGACAGAAAACTATAGGTAGGGAGAGTGTCAGTGTGTTTTACTGTGCTAAACCTTGTTTGTAGGGACAGGGAAGGACAGTGAGGGAAATTCTCAGTGTGCTATACTGTGCTAAAGCATTCCTCAACAACCATCTTTAAAAAAAATTTTTTTATAGGGACAGAAAACTATAGGTAGGGAGAGTGTCAGTGTGTTTTACTGTGCTAAACCTTGTTTGTAGGGACAGGGAAGGACAGTGAGGGAAATTCTCATTGTGCTATACTGTGCTAAAGCATTCCTCATCAACCATCTTTAAAAAAAAAAAAATTATAGGGACAGAAAACTATAGGTAGGGAGAGTGTCAGTGTGTTTTACTGTGCTAAACCTTGTTTGTAGGGACAGGGAAGGACAGTGAGGGAAATTCTCATTGTGCTATACTGTGCTAAAGCATTCCTCATCAACCATCTTTAAAAAAAAAAAATTATAGGGACAGAAAACTATAGGTAGGGAGAGTGTCAGTGTGTTTTACTGTGCTAAACCTTGTTTGTAGGGACAGGGAAGGACAGTGAGGGAAATTCTCATTGTGCTATACTGTGCTAAAGCATTCCTCATCAACCATCTTTAAAAAAAAATTTTTTTATAGGGACAGAAAACTATAGGTAGGGAGAGTGTCAGTGTGTTTTACTGTGCTAAACCTTGTTTGTAGGGACAGGGAAGGACAGTGAGGGAAATTCTCATTGTGCTATACTGTGCTAAAGCATTCCTCATCAACCATCTTTAAAAAAACATTTTTTATAGGGACAGAAAACTATAGGTAGGGAGAGTGTCAGTGTGTTTTACTGTGCTAAACCTTGTTTGTAGGGACAGGGAAGGACAGTGAGGGAAATTCTCATTGTGCTATACTGTGCTAAAGCATTCCTCATCAACCATATTTGAAATCCTTGTTTTTTGGACAGTCAGGGAAATTGTCATTGTGCTATTCTGTGCGAAAGCAATCATCCTCAACCATATTTAGAAATCCTTTAGTAAAGGGACAGAGAAGGACACCTGAAGGTAGCCCTTATTGCTTTTTTTCCCATCTCCCTGCAGGCCATCCATTAGAATGTCTGGAAGGCAAACAAGGAGAGGCAGACAGTCAGGAGGCAATAAAAGAGGGCAAGCAGGCTCTGTGTCTGGGGGCAACAGTGCTGGTCGTGGACGCGGTGCATTGTCATCAGCACATGGCCATGGGACACGCTTGTCCTTCTTTTCAGCAGCTGGACATGTTGAGCCACATCATGCCGAAGACTTGGTAGAGTGGATGACCAAGCCCTCCTCCTCCTCCTCATCCTCTCTCACCCAGGCTCAGGGTACTGGCAAAGCAGCTGCCAAAGCATCCTCTTCCCTGGTATCAATGTCAGACTCATCATCAGTCACTCCTTCCCTAGACCCACCATGTCCTCCTCCTGAGGAGTCCCCCGAACTGTTTGAGCACAGTGTTGGGTACATGCTCCAGGAGGATGCCCAGCGTTTCGAAGGGTCTGATGATGAAACCCAGCTAGAGGAAGGCAGTAGCGTGAGAGCAGACAGAGGGGATGCTCAAGAAGGACACCAATCTGGCAGTCATGTTCCAGCAGCTGCAGCATACTGCCAGATTGGCTCCAGTGATGAGGAGGGAGGGGATGATGAGGTCACTGACTCCACGTGGGTGCCTAATAGGAGAGAGGAGGAGGAGGAGGATGAGGAGGAGGCACATCTCCAACGAGGCAGGATGCCCTTTGGTGGCCAGCGTAAGGGCAGTACACCAACGGAATCACACCGCAGAGCTCCGCCTGTGCAGGGCGCTGCCTCTGCCCGTCATTCAAAAAGTTCTTTGGTGTGGGCCTTTTTTGAGGCTAGTGCATCAGATCGCACAGCTGCTGTTTGCAACATATGTCTCAAGCGTATATCGCGTGGCCAAAACATCAGCCGCTTGGGTACCACATGCCTGACCAGACATATGTTGACCTGCCATGCAGCTCGTTGGCAAGCCTACCTCAAAGACCCACACCAAAGAACAAAGCGGACCTCTCCTTGCACCGCATCAGCTGGGATCTCCAACCCCACTATAACTTCAGTCCTCTCTGAAACATGCACTGAGAGGAATGAAGGTGTAGAATTAGGTGTGTCACAGCCAAGTACTTGCGGCCACTCTGCTAGCAGTACACCGACGTCCGATTCTAGCAGGCAAATTTCCCTGCCCCAGCTGCTGGACCGTCGAAAGAAGTTCACTCCCAGCCATCCACATGCCCAGCGGTTGAATGCTAGCTTGGCTAAATTGCTAGCGCTTCAACTGCTGCCTTTTCAGTTGGTAGACTCGGCCCCCTTCCGTGAGTTTGTGCAATGTGCGGTTCCTCAGTGGCAGGTTCCCAAACGCCACTTTTTCTCACGGAAGGCTATTCCGGCTCTCTACCGGCATGTGGAAGGCAATGTCTTGGCCTCACTGGACAGGGCGGTCAGCGGTAAGGTGCATATTACCGCTGACTCATGGTCCAGCAGGCATGGACAGGGACGTTACCTTTCTTTCACGGCCCATTGGGTCACTCTTTTGGCAGCTGGGAAGGATGCAGGACAAGGTGCAGTAGTGTTGGAGGTTGTTCCACCGCCACGCCTCCAAAATGCTACTACTGGTTGTGACACACCTCTCTCCTCCACCCCCTCCTCTTCTTCTTCCTCCATGGCCTCTTCCTGTGCTTTGTCCTCTGAACCAGCGGTGCTCCGTAGGCGTTCAAGGGGCTACGCAAGTACGCAGGCAAAAAGATGCAATGCCGTGCTTGCGCTGGTGTGTTTGGGGGACAGAAGCCACACTGGGGCAGAGGTCCTGTCTGCTCTGCAGGGCCAGGCCGAGAGGTGGTTGACGCCACGCCAGCTTAAGCCAGGAATGGTGGTTTGCGACAATGGCACCAACCTCCTCTCCGCCCTCCGACAGGGACAACTGACCCATGTGCCCTGTGTGGCTCACGTCCTTAACCTGGTGGTGCAGCGGTTCTTGGGCAGGTACCCGGGCTTACAGGATGTCCTGAGGCAGGCCAGGAAAGTCTGTGTGCATTTCCGCAGATCTTATAATGCCAGTGCTCGCCTGGCTGAGCTGCAAAAGGAGTTGAACCTGCCCAAGAACCGCCTTATATGTGACATGCCCACCAGGTGGAACTCAACGTTGGCCATGCTGCAGCGGCTGCGCACGCAGCAGAGGGCCATCAATGAGTACCTGTGCGACTACGGCACCAGGACAGGGTCAGGGGAGCTTGGTTTTTTTTCTCCACGCCAGTGGGGCATGATCAGGGATGCATGCACTGTCCTGGCACCATTTGAGGAGGCCACGAGGATGGTGAGCAGTGACAGTGCATGCATCAGTGACACTGTACCTCTTGTCCACCTGTTGGAGAACACGCTGCATGGAATAATGGACAGGGCACTTGAGGCAGAACAGAGGCAGGAAGAGGAGGACTTCCTTGCCTCTCAAGGCCCCCTTTACCCAGACAGTGTTCCTTCTGTCCCACCCATCGCACAGGAAGAGGACGAGGAGGAGGAGGAGGAGGAGGATTGTGTCAGCATGGAGGTGGAGCCTGGCACTCAGCAGCATCAACAGCAGCAGTCTTTTAGGGATGATTTACAGTCCCAAGAAACCCGTGGACTTGTACGTGGCTGGGAGGAGGTGGCTGCGGATCATGTCGTCCTTAGTGACCCAGAGGACTCTGGACCGAATGCCTCAGCTAACCTACGCTGCATGGCCTCCCTGATCCTGCAAAGTCTGCGGAAGGATCCTCGTATTCTTCGGATCAAGGAGAGGGACCATTACTGGCTGGCCACTCTCCTTGATCCACGGTACAAGGGTAAGGTTGCGGACCTTATGTTACCGTCGCAGAGGGAGCAGAGGATGAGACAACTCCGGGAGGCCTTGCAGAAAGGTCTGTGCACTGCGTTCCCAGAGACTGGGAGGTTACAAACTCCTGGTCCTGGACAACGAGTTGCTGAGGCTTCGGCCAGTCAAAGAAGGAGCGGTGGGGAAGGTGGCCGTCTGACCGATGTGTTCAGACAATTCTTTAGTCCGCAGCCCCAAAGTATGATCGGTTCCAGCAACCATCGCCAGCGTCTGATAAACATGGTGCAGGAATATCTAGGGGCAAGGTCAGACTTGGACACCTTCCCCACCGAAAATCCTCTGGCTTACTGGGTCTTGAGGATGGATCACTGGCCAGAGCTTGCACAGTATGCAATTGAGCTACTGGCCTGTCCTGCATCCAGCGTTCTTTCGGAACGCACATTCAGTGCTGCTGGAGGATTTGTCACGGATCACAGGGTGCGCCTGTCCACCGACTCGGTTGATCGACTGACTTTCATCAAGATGAACCAGTCTTGGATCACCACCAGCTACCACACACCTGATGCTGATATAACAGACTAATTGATTTTAACATGTCACATCCCTTCAGGACTGATGCTGATGCTGAGTGCCTGTGCTGTTATGTTGACTGGCTATCCTCCTCCTCCGAGTCCTCAATGATACGATTGATGATGATAGCTTGGAAGATCATTTTTGTTTATGGGTGCCGCCACCAGTGGCTAAGGCCCAATTTTTCAGCCCCTGTTTAACAGGGGCGTGTAATTACAATTTTTGAAGCAATACTTTGCAACAGGGCTCATTGCTGTGCTCCAAGTACAGTATCTGTGAGGGGTTGCAGTGTTGTGCCACCAGTGCCTAAGGCCCAATTTTTCAGCCCCTGTTTAACAGGGGCGTGTAATTACAATTTTTGAAGCAATACTTTGCAACAGGGCTCATTGCTGTGCTCCAAGTACAGTATCTGTGAGGTGTTGCAGTGTTGTGCCACCAGTGCCTAAGGCCCAATTTTTCAGCCCCTGTTTAACAGGGGCGTGTAATTACAATTTTTGAAGCAATACTTTGCAACAGGGCTCATTGCTGTGCTCCAAGTACAGTATCTGTGAGGGGTTGCAGTGTTGTGCCACCAGTGCCTAAGGCCCAATTTTTCAGCCCCTGTTCAACAGGGGCATGTAATTACAATTCTTGATCTAATAATTCACAGCAGGGCCCATTGCTGCACCCACCAAGAGTAACTCTGAGGGCTTACAGTGTTGTGGCAACGCCACCACCACCACCACCACGAAAGGCCCAATTTTTCAGCCCCTGTTCAAAAGGGGCATGTAATTACAATTCTTGATCTAATAATTCACAGCAGGGCCCATTCCTGCACCCACCAAGAGTAACTCTGAGGGCTTACAGTGTTGTGGCAACACCACCACCACCACCACCACCACGAAAGGCCCAATTTTTCAGCCCCTGTTCAACAGGGGCATGCAATTACAATTCTTGATCTAATAATTCACAGCAGGGCCCATTGCTGCACCCACCAAGAGTAACTGTCAGGGCTTACAGTGTTGTGGCACCAGCACCACCATCAAAGGCCCAATTTTTACTACCACTGTTCAACAATTATATGTAATTACAATTCCTGATATAATAGTTGACAGCAGGGCGTTCCAGCACCAACCAAGAGTAACTGTGAGTGCTTACAGTGTTGTGCCAACACCAACAACTAAGGGGCCTATTTCTGCAGAGTATATACGGCAGGTCCCTACTTTCAAACATCCAACTTACAAACGACTCCTACTTGCAAACGCAAGAAGACAACAGGAAGTGAGAGGAAATCTACCCCTAGGAAGGAAAATTCTCTCCTGTAAGAATTAATATGGGAGAAAGGTGTCTCCTCTGTACTGATGCTTTATCACCAATCCTTGTTTCAAGAAAAACACCACATTTCAAAAACAGTTGTCATTGGGACGGAAAGTGAGGTGAAATGTTCTGAACAGGGGCACAGACAGCAAAACAAATGTTACAGGGGTGATAACCCTTACCTATGTTTTCCAAAAAGTTTAAAAATAGATTTTTGGGCTGGAGCTACACTTAAACAATGTACCTGTTCAAAATTACAAACAGATTCTACATAAGAACAAACCTACAGTCCCTGTCTTGTATGCACCGCCTGTATACGGCTGTTCAGAGTATATAGGGCCTTTTTTATTTTATGTGCGGGGTTCCCCTTAATATCCATACAAGACCCAAAGGGGCTGGTAATGGGCTGGGGTAGGGGGGGGGTCATGGGGTAGCTATGCCATTTTTCTTAAAGATTTTCATCCATATTACCGGGACCAGACATTACATTAAAGCCGCAAGCAGTTTTAAATGGCTTTTTTTTCCTTTAGAAGTGTCATTTTGTGCAGGGACAGTTCTAAACACGGGAAACACGTGGCACTTCACAGGCATACTTTAGACACCCCCCAGGTACGATATTTAAAGGAATATTTGACTTTTTTTTTTCACTTTATGCATCATTAAAATGACTGCTCCCGAAAAACGACCGTTTTTAAAACTTCTTTTTGCATTGATACATGTCCCCTGGTGCAGAACCCGGGTTCCCAAACCCTTTTTAGGACAATAACATGCATAATAGTCGTTATAATTAGCACTTTAGAATTCGAACGTTCGCATCCATTGTATTTAATAGGGTTCTAATGTTCGTACGAACTTTCGGTCCTTTCGCGGGTTCTGGTGCGAACCGAACCTGGGGGTGTTCGGCTCATCACTATTCCTGGCTACAGATGGATCAAAGGTCAGTTTTATGGACAGATAGCCATCATAAGGGAAGCTCCTGGTCCCAATCCCCCATATCTTCAACTCTTCTATCTTCTGGATGGGTAAGTGGCTCAGATGCTTGTCATAAAAGTCTCTGTATAACAAGGTCACTTGTGCCCCAGTATCCAATATGGCTCTTGTGTAGACTCCCTCCACCTGGACAGGTACTATGGGTGAGGGGCCTACCAGCTTCTCTGGATATTGCTTCGAGGGGGTTTCTTTCTTTTGATCCTTGCATTTCCCTTTTGGACTCTCTTTCTTCCATTTCTCTTTGGACTTTAGTCTCTCTTGGGCTTGGTATGCATTGATCTCCCTCCTCTTAGTGGGTGTAGCTACCCGCTGAGGGACACTATTCTCTTTCTTTGGTGTGTATTCCCGCTGGGGAATAATGTGTTTCTTCTGAGGGGTGGTGCCCCCTCTCTTTCTTTGCTTCTCATTCAGTTTGGAGCTCACTGGAGAGGATGGGCACCCGGTTGACTCCTTCACCGGGGCCCTCTGAAGTTTTCCGCCGGCTTGCGGTTATTCATTTTTTTCTTCTTGGGACTGGAACACACTTTGGCGATATGACTAGCCCCTCCACAGTTGAAACAAATCGCATCCCCCCAATCTTGCAGGGATGCGGGCGCTGAGGTGTCTGGAAACAGCTCCTTCCTCGGACTTTCCCTCTCTGGTACCCCCTGATCCTTCTCCATCAGGGAGGTCAGCATCCCCAATACTTGGGACATCTGCGACTTCAAGGTATCCACCTTTGAGTCTCTCTCTAGGGTCATGGCCGTCCTGACCATCACCGCCGGAGGATGGGTTGGTTCAACTGTTTGGTTCCTTCTTTTGTCTTCCAACATAGCCTCTTCCTCTCTGACCACAGAGGGTACTCCAGGCTCTTCCCATCCTGTCGAGTGCGTAACGCCAATGCAATGGGGTCTAGGGGCTGAGCTCCCGCAACACCTGCTGAACACGGGCCTCATCCACCTTCCTTGGATCAGTTCCCTTCTTCAGTATAATTTTATGCAGGATCTTATCCAGACGCCTCATGAACTCTGACAGTTTCTCTCCTGTCTTTTGGTAGCAGTGTTCCAGCTGGTAAGTGAGCTCAGTGACTTTCTCTGTTCCACCGAACACATTCTGCAAAATGTCCAGATAATCCTGTGCATCACAGTCTTTCTTGCTCAGCTTGAGGTTGCGTATGGCCTCCAAGGCAGGCCCCTTCAGACTCTCTGTGATTCTCTGTTTCTTTCGGTGTTCTGGGACTTCCCATTCTTCTAAAGCCTGAGTGGCACCGTCTAGCCACTCCTCAAATCCCTCTTCCCCCGAAGGTACAGGCTTCCTTCCAGAAAATATCCTAAGTTTTCTGTATCCCGACATCGGGTAGTCTGTAGGATCCTTCTTACACTGGGCTACAATCTCCCCCAGGACCGTGCATAATTCTGCGCTGAGGGTGGCCGGTGGTGATCCGGGACTCTCTTTCTTATGCCTTCCTGCTTTTGGGGACTGCACTGGAGATATCTGTGGAGGTGATGGAATTGGTGTCTGAAACCATCCTCCCCTGACTGGCAGCACATGCATTAAGCTATAGGTCTGATCATCCATTGCTGTTATGCTTGGACTTTTGAAATGCTCTGGGATTTAATTCTTCCATTATATTAGTGCGTGGGTCAGCGAAGAATTCGACTTGACATCCATGGCCCATGCTTTCTGGTGTGGGGATAGCGACATTATTAGCTGCTTTACCGCTACTTCTTGCCAGATCCCCGGGAGTTCAATAACTACTGCCGCGGCTGAATCGGTGCCAGCCAACGCGCACCACCGTTCCACTTCTAATGGGTCCATGCCGGTACTTTTGCTTGCTGTATCAGGATCCCGGACTCGAGAGCCCCCACGTGTAGCGCTACCTCCAGTTAAGAGAGCCGCTGAGTTTTGTTTCGGGCCCTGTATACAGCACCGCCAACACCCGGCAATCTACTCAGCCCACACTGGCACAGTTAGTCTAGGGATTGTTACCTCGTAACGGTCTATACCTGATTATACACAATCTGGCAGCATTGATAGATAACCACTATCTGCAAAGATGACACCAATACCCATGTGATAAAATATAACTGGATTTACTTTAATGTAAAGATTCAAA
Source organism: Rana muscosa (assembly GCA_029206835.1). NCBI lineage: Eukaryota > Metazoa > Chordata > Amphibia > Anura > Ranidae > Rana > Rana muscosa. The sequence continues at coordinate 930,382,307 of CM055118.1, read as the reverse complement.
GTTAAACACATCACATAATATACATGCAGAGCCCTGCAGCAATAAACATATACCTCAGTGATAGTGCAGAGTGATCACCCGCCACGTGCAACTATCTTTTTTTCATGCGCAATATGGCGCAGCAACAAAGTTTTAACCCCCACCCTGGTCAGGCCTGACCCAGATTAAAACTCAGTCCCTTATGAGAATAATTCTTCGCATGCAACTTAAACGGTGGTGCACTTTCAGGAAACAATATTTGTAATCCAACGGTAGTAAATTAACAAGATGGGCCAAGGCAGTCACTAGGCCTAACAAAGTAAAAGGGTAACGAAGTGAGCAAGTGCTCGCTCACCACTCCGGACGCGATCCCAGTCCGGGCTTCCACCACTGTGTATTCGCACACAGTGTCTCCAACGGCCGGGTCTCCGGTCCAGCTGATGTCCGCAAACTGGAACAGAAACAGGTGCCACCCAGGCTCCGCAGTGGGGTGGAAGGCTCTTTGGTCCGTATGCAAGGCCCAGGCTTCAGGCCTTACACAGCAGCAGATCCGCACAGGGAGTCCTATTGCTTGCAGCGCAGTGTCCAAAGAGGCCGAGCCTAGCCTCGCCCTCTTCTTATATAGCCCCACCCATGAGTCTCTGCGGTGGCCCAATGCACCCTGGGTGCCGAACGGGGTTCTGGGTAACGTAGTCCAGGGGCCTTAAAGGAGACCCCGCTACATACATATGCTCAATTACATATAGTACATGTACACACATATATACACTCACTCAGATATATACAGATACACACACACACACACACACACACACACACACACGTAACGACCGCTCACTGTATATATACGTCGGCAGAATGGCACAGAAAGGCACAATCACGTACCTGTACGTGCCTGCCTTCGTATGGGTGGGGGGTCCCATCGGACCCCCCTCCGGTACAGTGAGCTGCCGGGATCGCTTCGGGAGCGATCCGTGATGAGGGGGCCGCCATTCGATTCTGGCCACCCCCTCGCGATCGCTCCCAGCGAATGAAAAGCTTCCTCTGCCTGTGTAGTGTTTACACAGGCAGGAGGAAGTGATGTCATCTCTCATGCGGCGCTCACATATACCGAGCACCGCATGAGAGTAGACATCAGGTTAGTGCACTAAACAGCACACTGACACCAGGACAAATAGGCACACGATCGCCCCCCCCAGGCCCCCCCAGATCACCCCCAGCCCCCAGTCACAGTGTCACTGATTGCAGTGACCATTTATTTACTGATCACTGCAATCAGTGACATTTGTGACTGTAAAAGTGTCAGGGCAGAGTGTTTTAGGTCCAGTGTAGCCCCCTAACCCCCCCCCTAATAAAGGTTTAACCCCTTGATCGCCCCCCAGGTAACTCTTTAACCGCTGTCACTAAGCGATCGTTTTTCTGATCGCTGTCTTAGTGTCGTGATGCCGATAGGTAGCCAGTTATTTTTTTTAGGTTCGCCGCAGGTTTTTATAGCGTCGGGTACCCCCATATATTACCTAATAAAGGTTTAACCCCTTGATTGCCCCCCAAGTAACCCTTTCACCTCCTTTTGCCAGTGTCACTAAGCGATCGTTTTTCTGATCGCTGTATTAGTTATGCTGGTGCCGATAGGTAGCCAGTTATTTTTTTTAGGTTCGCCGCAGGTTTTCATAACGTCAGGTACCCCCATATATTATCTAATAAAGGTTTTAACCCCCTAATTGCCCCTAGTTAACCCTTTCACCATTGATCACTGTATAAGTGTTACAGGTGACACTGGTTAGCCAGTTAGTTATTTTGTTATTTAGGTTCCCCGTCAGGTTTTTATATAGCGTCAGGTACCCCCATATATTACCTAGTTAGTTTGCTTTTTACAGTGTCAGGTCACCGCCGTATATAACCCAATAAAGGTTTAACCCCCTGATCGCCCGGTGGGTGATATCAATTAGGTTTTAGTGTCAGAGAGGGTCTGCGTCGCCCCAGGTAGCGTCAGGTTAGTGCCAGGAACGCTAACACCCACGCGTGAAGCATACACCTCCCTTAGTGGTATAGTATCTGAACAGATCAATATCTGATCTGATCAGATCTATACTAGCGTCCCCAGCAGTTTAGGGTTCCCAAAAACGCAGTGTTAGCGGGATCAGCCCAGATACCTGCTAGCACCTGCGTTTTGCCCCTCCTTCCAGCCCAGGCCACCCAAGTGCAGTATTGATCGATCACTGTCACTTACAAAACACAACACACATAACTGCAGCGTTCGCAGAGACAGGCCTGATCCCTGCGACTCCAGTGCTGTAGGAGGTGATTTCACCACCACAGTTTAAAAAAAAGAGCATATATGCCGAAGCAGGGGTTCAGGAGGGGCGGAGGAGCCATTTTGCTCCTAATGCCGCGTACATACGGTCAAAATTCCGACGGAGGCATGCCCGTGGAAAAGTCAGACCATGTGTGTGCGGCATAACTTTTGCGGGAGGATGCCCCCATGCTTCGGCATATATAAATGGTGCATGTATGCCCATCATTAGAAGTGGCTGAATGAAGGGAGGTATTCTAATGGTGGGCATACCCACTGATCAATCTCTTTTTTTCGTTCAGCCAACAGGCTGCATGAAAAAAAAGATTACAATACATGTCCAACAAGGACCAGCAACGTACTGGTATGTTGCTGGACTTTGGTTATACCAGATTGATGCCTGCGGGTTTAGGTATCATCTTGGTATCATTCTTTTCAGCCAGTGGCCGACTTTCATGTAAAAGCAATCCTAGCGGCTAATTAGCCCCTGGACTGCTTTTACAAGCAGTGGGAGGGAATGTCCCCCCGGATATAAAAAGCGCCATTGGGAAATTGGGAAAGCATTTTATCACAGCGATCTTGGTGTGGTCAGATGCTTTGAGGGCAGAGGAAAGATCTAGGGTCCAATAGACCCCAGTTTTTTCAAAAAAAGAGTACCTGTCACTACCTATTGCTATCATATGGGATATTTACATTCCCTGAGGTAACAATAAAAATGATAAAAAAAAAAAATATGGAAAGAACAGTTTAAAAATAAAATAAAAGAGCAAAATTAATAATAAAAAAAAAAAAGCACCCCTGTCCCGCCCTGCGCAATGGCGAACGCAAGCGTCGGTCTGGCGTCATATGTAAACAGCAATTGCATCATGCATGTGAAGTATCACCGCGAAGGTCAGATTGAGGGCAGTCATTTTAGCAGTAGACCTCCTCTGTAAATCTAACGTGGTACCCTGTAAAGGCTTTTAAAGGCTTTTAAAAATGTATGTAGTTTGTCGCCACTGCGCGTTTGTGCGAAATTTTAAAGCATGTCATGTTTGGTATCTATGTTCTCGGCCTAAGATCATCTTTTTTATTTCATCAAACATTTGGGCAATATAGTGTGTTTTAGTGCATTAAAATTAAAAAAAGTGTATTTTTTCCCCAAAAAATGTGTTTGAAAAATCGCTGCGCAAATACTGTGTGGAAAAAAAAATGCAACACGCACCATTTTAATCTGTAGGGCCTTTGCTTTAATAATATATATAATGTTTGGGGGTTCAACATAATTTTCTTGCAAAAAAAAAAAAAATGTTTTCATGTAAACAAAAAGTGTCAGAAAGGGCTTTGTCTTCAAGTGGTTAGAAGAGTGGCCTAATGTTGTGTATAAAATGCCAGGACAGTTCAAACCCCCCCCCAAATGACCCCATTTTGGAAAGCAGACACCCCAAGCTATATACTGAGAGGCATGTCGAGTCCATGGAATATTTTATATGTTGACACAAGTTGCGGAAAAAAGACAATTTATTTTTTATTTTTTTGCACAAAGTTGTCACTAAATGATATATTGCTCAAACATGCCATGGGCATATGTGGAATTACACCCCAAAATACATTCTGTTGCTTCTCCTGAGTACGGGGATACCACATGTGTGAGACTTTTTGGGAGCCTAGCCGCGTACGGGACCGCAAAGCCAAGCACCGCCTTCAGGCTTTCTAAGGGTATACATTTTTGATTTCACTCCTCACTGCCTATCACAGTTTCGGAGGCCATGGAATGCCCAGATGGCACAAACCCCCCCCCCCCCCCAAATTACCCCATTTTGGAAAGTAGACACCCCAAGCTATTTGCTGAGAGGTATGGTGAGTATTTTGCAGATCTCGCTTCAGGGGCGGATCCAGGGGGGGGGGGCAACAGGGCAATTGCCCCTCCCCCCGAGACCATCTGTCACACTCACTTGCTTGCTCTTTTTTTTTTTTGCGCCTGATCTCCCGGACTTTGGGGACCCGGTACCGGCCGGCCATAGGTCTCCTGGACCCCAAACGTGGCACACATGTAGCCCCATGTCTCCTCTACAAGTGTACAAAGTTTGGTGTTTGGGGGACCTACGGACAGGGAGCACTGACTTTTTAAAGCCGGGCACCCCTTCCATTGACTCCAATGTTAAACGGTAATTTCTCCAGTGAATTTGCGGACCCGTTACCGGCCGGTCGTAGGTCCCCTGGACCCCAAGCTTGGCATACATGTAGCCTCATGTCTCCTCTACAAGTGTGAAAAGTTTGGTGTCTGGGAGGCCTACGGCCGGGGAGAACCGATTTTTCAAAGCCGGGCACTCCTTTCATAGACTCCCATGTTAAACATCAGTCTAGTCATGGGCACAGTGAAGCATGGGCTCAGTGAGGCATGGGCACAGTGAGGCATGCAGGTGGACACCCTAGGCTTATACTCGAGTCAATACGGTTTCCCAGTTTTGTGGGGTAAAATTAGGTGCCTCGGCTTATATTCGGGTCGGCTTATACTCGAGTATATACAGTACTTATTCTGCGGCTGCCGCTGCCTCTCTGAGTCTCTCTCTCAGTTTCTCACATCAGCTAATCAGCGGCGCCGAGAGAGATACTCGTCTAATGTAGTTACGCGGCGCACTGACACAATACCAGGAGCGGAGGAGGAGGTGGGTGGAGCCTCTTCCCTGCACTCGTTGCTAACGCCTGGGCCGCTTGGCGTCTAGCAACGAGTGACGTCAGTGAGTCACGTCGGGCCACTCTGCGGACAGGTGCGATAGCGTGCGGCTCCACAGATGGGTAAGAAAGCGGGCGGTACCGCTTGTGGCGCGGTTTGTGGGCGGGCGGCGCAGTTCGTGGGCAGACCATGCTGCTCAGTGTGTTGGCAGCGCAGGTGAGAGTGAGAGAGCAGGCTCAGTGTGGCAGATGGCCAATCAGCTAGCCGGGAGCGGGGGAGCAGAGAGATGAGATCATCTCTCACCACCCGTGCCTGCCCTGCATTCCTGCAGTGACTTCCGCCCTCACTGTGCAGGCAGCAGAGAGATTACATTATCTATCTGCTGCCTGACTCTGGGAGTCTGGGACACAGCAAGAGACAACCTAAACTACACCTTAGCAGGCAAGTTAGTGACAATCCGCAAGGTGTGGCAGGCGACGTGGCAAGTGACAATCCGCAAATTGTGTCAGGTGACATGGCAAATGACAATCTGCATCTGGTGGCAGGCAAGTGACAATCAGCAAGGTGTGGCAGGTGACGTGGCAATAGGGTGACCACATTTCCAAACTGCCATTCAGGGACACCCCCCCCCCAAAAAAAATGATGATTTTTGACCAAAAAAAAAAAAATGCAAATTTTTGGGGCAGGGGTGTATCATGAAATCAGCGGGCCCGTGTGCGAGATCAAAAGTGTCATGGTGAACAGTGGACATGTCTTAAATTGCGCTAAATATTGGGCGTGTCTTAGAGGGGGTGTTGTTAAAGAGAGTCTGAGATGACTTATATAGTGCAGAATGTGATAATGTTAAATAGGGAATGCAGAGTGTATGGCGGGGGTAATATGTACAGGAGAGGAGTGCGGAATGTATGGCGGGGGGTAATATGTACAGGAGAGGAGTGCGGAATGTATGGCGGGGGGTAATATGTACAGGAGAGGAGTGCGGAATGTATGGCGGGGGGGTAATATGTACAGGAGAGGAGTGCGGAATGTATGGCGGGGGGGGGGTAATATGTACAGGAGAGGAGTGCGGAATGTATGGCGGGGGGGGTAATATGTACAGGAGAGGAGTGCGGAATGTATGGGGGGGGTAATATGTACAGGAGAGGAGTGCGGAGTGTATGGCGGGGGGTAATATGTACAGGAGAGGAGTGCGGAATGTATGGCGGGGGGTAGTATGTACAGGAGAGGAGTGCGGAATGTATGGCGGGGGGTAATATGTACAGGAGAGGAGTGCGGAATGTATGGCGGGGGGTAATATGTACAGGAGAGGAGTGCGGAATGTCTGGCGGGGGGGTAATATGTACAGGAGAGGAGTGCGGAATGTATGGCGGGGGGGTAATATGTACAGGAGAGGAGTGCGGAATGTATGGCGGGGGGGGGGTAATATGTACAGGAGAGGAGTGCGGAATGTATGGCGGGGGGGGGTAATATGTACAGGAGAGGAGTGCGGAATGTATGGCGGGGGGTAATATGTACAGGAGAGGAGTGCGGAATGTATGGCGGGGGGGTAATATGTACAGGAGAGGAGTGCGGAATGTATGGCGGGGGGGTAATATGTACAGGAGAGGAGTGCGGAATGCATGGCGGGGGGGTAATATGTACAGGAGAGGAGTGCGGAATGCATGGCGGGGGGGGTAATATGTACAGGAGAGGAGTGCGGAATGTATGGCGGGGGGGGGGTAATATGTACAGGAGAGGAGTGCGGAGTGTATGGCGGGGGGTAATATGTACAGGAGAGGAGTGCGGAATGTATGGCGGGGGGTAGTATGTACAGGAGAGGAGTGCGGAATGTATGGCGGGGGGTAATATGTACAGGAGAGGAGTGCGGAATGTATGGCGGGGGGTAATATGTACAGGAGAGGAGTGCGGAATGTATGGCGGGGGGTAATATGTTGTCATGGATATGCAGCAGTGTTTGTCTGTCAGCTTACCTTCCTTCCCATGTGTTCATCTTAGAGGCCTGAGCCCTTTCACCTGGCTTCCTTTATAATCTCCTCCCAGCCTGACTCCACCCCAGGCCCTATCACAGAACACTATATTAACCTGTGCACTGCAAGCCTGCTTGGCTGATCAACGTGTTTGTTAGGCATTGTGTGTTTGGGTTCCTGCCTGCCGTGTGCTACGTCTGTCTCTCTGTTACGTTATTGGCTTGTCCCCGACCATCCCTGTCTGCTCGTGACCCTTGACCTTCGGCTCGTTCTTCGTTATCCTTGTCTGCTTGTGGCCCCTGACCTTCGGCTTGTTATTCAGTTCTCTCTATCGTGTGCTGCTGCTTCCCCTTATCCTACGGGGCGTGAGCTAGGAAACTCCAGGGGCCGCGACCTGGTCCCAGCCTGCAGCGTAACATCCTCACCACTAGAGGCCCTGGAGAAGACCAGCTGGGTCTTAGACTCCGCGCCCTGGGGAATCTTGGCTCTCGCTTCCGTTGGGATCCCGGTTGTGCTCCTCTGGTCCCGCTTTCCACAACCACCCAGTTTCCTATCCACAGAAGCCAGCCATAGGGTTCACTACCTCGCGGTGCACTCCTGTCCCCCTACGGTGTGCATCTGTCACCTGGCCACAGGTGACCCTGACAGTTTGATCAGCCATGGACCCGGCTGACATCCCGATCCCCGCGGATGATCCATTGCAGGGCATAGTCCACAGACTTGAAACCCAGGAATCGAATCAGACTCAGGTGATGCGATTCCTCCAGGATCTGGCTTCTCGATTCGAGCAGCTTCAGGCCTCCTTGGGAACCCCGAATCCGCAACCTCAAGTACAACCAGCGGTGGTACCTATCGCACCAGTCGCAGCCACACACTCACTAATACTGCCAGCTCCGTTCCGTTTCTCTGGGGACTCCAAGGCCTGCAGAGGGTTTCTTAGCCAATGCACGATTCATTTTGAGCTTCAGCCTCAAAACTTTCTGTCTGATAGGGCAAAGGTAGCCTATATCATTTCCCTCCTCTCCGGTGAAGCTTTAGCCTGGGCAGCCCCTCTGTGGGAACTGAATGATCCAGTGGTTTCTAGCCTGTCTGGCTTCTTGAAACTTTTTCGGAATATCTTTGAAGAACCGGCTCGTGTCTCTTCAGCGGCCAGCGCCCTTCTACGTCTCCGCCAAGAGTCTGCTTCAGTGGGACAGTACGCCCTTAATTTCCGCATACTGTCGGCTGAGTTGAGCTGGAACAATGAGGCCTTAGTCGCAACCTTTTTGCATGGCCTTTCTGATAGAGTGAAGGATGAATTAGCAGGAAGAACCATCCCCACTGATCTGGACGGAGTTATCTCCTTGTGTAACCAGATCGATATTCGCTTTCAGGAAAGGACCCTAGAAAAGCGGCGCCAGCACTCCTTGGTCCTTAGTCAGCCTGAGCTCCCCTCTCCTCGACCCGTGGAGCATCTCCTGCCAGCTGAGGAACCCATGCAGCTGGGCAGGACCAGGCTATCCCCAGAGGAACGTGCTAGGCGCAGAAATCTAGGCCTGTGTCTCTACTGTGGGGGCAAAGGTCATTTTCGTGACACTTGCTCTCTTTGTCCAGAAAAACGTTTGGGTCCACTTCATCTGGAAAGTGGAGTATTGGACCCAGAAATATCACCTTCCCCTTCTCGTCTTCTGCTTTCTGTGTTCCTTCATGTTGGTGCTTCTTCTCATTCGGTCTCAGCATATCTGGATTCCGGAGCCGCTGGTAATTTCATGGACTGGGAAATCGCATCGTCCATGAGACTTACTCTTTTGCCCCTCACCACGCCATTGGTGGTCTTGGCGATTGATGGTACTGTTCTCCCAGGGGGACCTATCCGCTTCCAGACCCTCCCTGTTAAGATGTCGGTGGGTACACTCCACCAGGAGTGGATATCCTTCCTTATCTTACCCAAGGCCTCAACGCCTATAATTTTGGGTCTCCCATGGTTACAGCTCCATTCTCCTCATGTGGACTGGACTACTGGACAGATCCTGGCTTGGGGTCCCTCCTGTTCCTCGTCCTGCCTACCCAAGGTTGCCCCCTGTGAATCTGAGCCGGTCATTCATTCCAGGTTGCATAACCATTTACATTTCTCTGTCCCTAACCACCCTTGGACGCACAGCCAGGCTAGCTTGTCTACAAGTCCTGCAGTCGCTACGTCTTGCGATGCGATTCAGGTAGTCGCTACACCTGACTCAGCTATTCACTCTGCCTCTGTACTAGTTATGCCAGTCCAGCCCATGCCCAGTGAGCCTCCTACTTTTTCTTGTTCGGGACATTCTGCTTGTCCTTCAGCTATTCAGCTTGACTCCTGCGACATGTCACCTTCTAACCAACCTGACTTCAGGGTTCCACTGACATCTGCCCAGTCTGATGGTCCTGTGCAAGATGACCAGTTCCCCTTTAAGGGTCTAGGGGACCCCCCTCAGATTCCTGTTGATCCTCTCATGCCCTTGCTTATTCCTAGAGAGCCTTTGGTCCTCAATAGATCTTCTTGTCATCTCCCTACCTCATTTTCGGTCTCTGAGGATAATCTTAAGTATGAGGTTAGACAAGTTCTGGATTCTCGGCTCTGCAGAGGCATTCTTCAGTACCTTGTGCATTGGAGAGGTTTTGGTCCTGAGGAGGCGTCTTGGATTGCTGCATCTGATGTCGCTGCACCTCATCTGTTGAGAAGGTTTCATCAGAGATTTCCCTTTAAGCCTGGGTCCAGGCGGGGGAGGGCCCATAAGAGGGAGGGTACTGTCATGGATATGCAGCAGTGTTTGTCTGTCAGCTTACCTTCCTTCCCATGTGTTCATCTTAGAGGCCTGAGCCCTTTCACCTGGCTTCCTTTATAATCTCCTCCCAGCCTGACTCCACCCCAGGCCCTATCACAGAACACTATATTAACCTGTGCACTGCAAGCCTGCTTGGCTGATCAACGTGTTTGTTAGGCATTGTGTGTTTGGGTTCCTGCCTGCCGTGTGCTACGTCTGTCTCTCTGTTACGTTATTGGCTTGTCCCCGACCATCCCTGTCTGCTCGTGACCCTTGACCTTCGGCTCGTTCTTCGTTATCCTTGTCTGCTTGTGGCCCCTGACCTTCGGCTTGTTATTCGGTTCTCTCTATCGTGTGCTGCTGCTTCCCCTTATCCTACGGGGCGTGAGCTAGGAAACTCCAGGGGCCGCGACCTGGTCCCAGCCTGCAGCGTAACATCCTCACCACTAGAGGCCCTGGAGAAGACCAGCTGGGTCTTAGACTCCGCGCCCTGGGGAATCTTGGCTCTCGCTTCCGTTGGGATCCCGGTTGTGCTCCTCTGGTCCCGCTTTCCACAACCACCCAGTTTCCTATCCACAGAAGCCAGCCATAGGGTTCACTACCTCGCGGTGCACTCCTGTCCCCCTACGGTGTGCATCTGTCACCTGGCCACAGGTGACCCTGACATATGTACAGGAGAGGAGTGCGGAATGTATGGCGGTGGGTAGTATGTACAGGAGAGGAGTGCGGAATGTATGGCGGTGGGTAGTATGTACAGGAGAGGAGTGCGGAATGTATGGCGGGGGTAATATGTACAGGAGAGGAGTGCGGAATGTATGGCGGGGGGTAATATGTACAGGAGAGGAGTGCGGAATGTATGGCGGGGGGTAATATGTACAGGAGAGGAGTACGGAATGTATGGCGGGGGGTAATATGTACAGGAGAGGAGTGCGGAATGTATGGCGGGGGGTAATATGTACAGGAGAGGAGTGCGGAATGTATGGCGGGGGTAATATGTACAGGAGAGGAGTGCGGAATTATGGCGGGGGGTAATATGTACAGGAGAGGAGTGCAGAGTGTATGGTGGGGGGTAGTTAGTGGAGAGAGGAGGAAGAGGAGTGAAATACCACCTACCTGCCAACTACACTGACCTACCTGACCCCTAAATGACCTGTCCACTACACTGACCCCTGCACTGACCTACCTGACCACTATAACCTACCTGCCCTCTACACTGACCTACCTGAACCCCCTGACCACTACACTCCTTCTTGCAGTACTCACACTACTGACTACTCCCCCACACAAACACAAGGTAGATCGGTGGATTTCACTCACCACTCCAGGCCAGGACCCCATCAATGAAGATCATCCATAGGTAACTGCTATCTCCCAGTCGCTCCTTGATATCCCCCGCAGGCCGAGAACTCCGCCAGCAGCCGCTGCACGCTCGTCTGCACCGAGCACCGCCCCTCCCACTCACACACACGGACCGCCCATGGCAAGGCATCATGGGGCACAGGAGGACAGGCTGGACCAATGGAGTCCCGGTGGGCGGGGGAAGCGCGGCCCGGGTGCTGACTGCTGAGGAGTCTGCCTCATTAAAGATAACAGGGGCTGCTGAAGCCTGGAGGAAGTCACTCTTGGGACAGCAATGGCAGCACAGGATTGGAATAAGGCCGCCTACACGCAGGGGAGAGAGCACTGGCTTGGCTGGCCACCCCCACGCTACACTACTGGGCTGGCCCGGCCGGATGACATAATGCATCAGTCATTCCGGGATACTATATTGTCCCGCAATGAGGGTGTCCGGGACCCGGGACAGATCTGCTAATTGCGGGAATGTCCCGGGCAATCCGAGATACGTGGGCACCCTACGTGGCAAGTGACAACCCGCAAGGTGTGGCAGGTGATGTGGCAAGTGACAATCCACAAGGTGTGGCAGGTGACGTGGCAAGTGACAATCCGCAATGTGTGGCAAGTGACACGCTCAGGGCTCCCACTAATTGCAGGCGACGGTGGCAAGTGACACACTCGGGGCTCCCACTGATTCTGCATTGAACTATTTAATTTTATATTACAATGTAATAATAGAAATAATGCGCTTCAATCATCCTGACACCATAACAACCATGGTGCCGGGATGATTGAAGCGCCGACACCAGCCATTTCCCCGATATATTTCCCACAAACAAAACATATTTTTTGGCAGTGCCCCTCCCGAGAAAAGACTCTGGATCCGCCCTTGTCTCGCTTTTTGTCACAAAGTTTTGAAAATTGAAAAAAAAATTATTTTATTTCTTAATTTTCAAAAACAAATGAGAGCTGTAAAATACTAACCATGCCTCTCAGCAAATAGATTGGGGTGTCTACTTTCCAAAATGGGGTCATTTGGGGGGGTTTTGGGCTATTTTGGCATTTTATGGCCTTCGAAACTGTGATAGGTAAGTGAGGAGTGAAATCAAAAATTTGTGCCCTTAGAAATCCTTAAGGCGGTGCTTGGTTTTCGGGGTCCCGTACCCAGCTAGGCTCCTAAAAAGTCCCACACATGTGGTATCCCCGTACTCAGGAGAAGCAGCAAAATGTATTTTGGGGTGCAATTCCAATGGCATGTGTGAGCAGTATATAATTTAGTGACAACTTTTTGTAATTTTTATTTTTTTTGTCATTATTCAATCACTTGGGACAAAAAAAAAATATTCAATGGGCTCAACATGCCTCTCAGCAATTTCCTTGGGGTGTCTACTTTCCAAAATGGGGTAATTTGGGGGGGGGTTTGTGCTATTTTGGCATTTTATGGCCTTCAAAACTGTGATAGGTAGTGAGGAGTGAAATCAAAAATTTGCGCTCTTAGAAATCCTGAAGGCGGTGCTTGGTTTTCGGGGGCCCGTACGCGGCTAGGCTCCCAAAAAGTCCCACACATGTGGTATCCCCGTACTCAGGAAAATGCAGCAAAATGTATTTTGGGGTGCATTTTTTTTTTTTTTTTATAAATCTTTTTATTTAATTTCTTAAACAAACAAAACATAACATAACATGACAACACATCATACACATTAAATCTAAAATATATTAGTAAAATAACACGATCCCATCACCTTGCATAGCAAAAAACAAGAAATAAAGAAATTATGATTATCACTATTATTTCCAATCATTTCTAAACACAAATATCCCATATAGGGAACATCCCTTCTATGAGTTGTTACCTCCCTCTATGTTAGATGCCGTATATGGCTTATCCAGCCACTTTGCCCAAACCTCATCATACTTACTAGGGCGACCCCTATTCCTATAGGTATCTCTGTACAATGGAAGATTATTATTAATCAATTGTTTCCAATATATAAACGGAGGAGGATGAGGTTTCTTCCAATATAATGCAATAGATTTTCTTGCGTAGAATAATGTTGTATTAATAAATATTCGTTCGGTCTCTATAGGGGTAATATCCTCTACTAAGCCCAGCAAACAGACTGACATTGAAAACGGTAAAGGAGCAGAGGTAATAGAGTTTAATAGATCCACTACCTCCATCCAAAATGTAACTATATATGGACAGGTCCAGAAGATGTGTGTGAAATCCCCTCGAGCTGCTCCGCACCTCCAGCACTTAGAGGAACAAGCAGGATTTATCTTTTGAAGTCTATATGGCGTGATATATGCTCTGTGTATGAGTTTAAATTGGATAACACGATCCCTCAAGGAGACCAGAGATCTCAAAGGGAAATCCCACACACAGCTCCAGTCCTCCATACTCAAATCTGGTATATCTCGAATCCACCTAGCTCGAAGACTCTCTAATGGCAGGATAGAAATTAAAGTAAGATGAGAATAGAGTCTCGAGGTAGGCTTATCCAGACACTCAGACCTAAGTACTAGCTCCAAGGTAGATTGTATCATCGTTAAACTATTCTGTGGAAACTCTGCATGAAAAGTATGTGAAAGCTGGTATAGAGGGACATTTGGAGAAATTGCTCCCTTTGGATAAACCTCACATCTAAGGCTGGCCTCCCAAGCTTGAATAGTATTAAGCATAGGAATAGTCACCTGATGAAGTGCCCTACGGCCCCTAAATAAGAGAACCTTAAGAGCTTCTACGGAACCTACTACTGCTGCTTCTAACCAGGTAGAAGAGTTATATAGATCTGGGTTTAACCACCATGCGGCCGTAACCAACTGAGTGGCCAAAAAATATTTGTATAGATCCGGAAAAGCTAGTCCTCCCTCTTCACAAGGGCGCATCAGAGTACTTAATTTATACCTAGGATTTTTTATCCCCCATAAAAAAGATGAAAACAACTGATTTAGTCTTTTGAAAAAGGATACAGGGAGCCATTGAGGAGAATGTCTAAATAGGTACATGAATTTAGGTATAATTTTCATTTTTAAAAGATTAATACGCCCCAATAGAGACAACGGTAGAGACTTCCATACTTTTAATTTAGACTCAGTATCTCCCAAAATTGGGGTCAGATTCAGAGACATAAATTCAGAAGATTGACGAGAAATTACCACTCCTAAATACTTAAAATTATCTACCCACTGCAGTGGAGTATCCTTCATAGCCGTACTGCGAGCCTCCATATCTATTGGAAACAGCAATGACTTAGTCCAGTTTACCTTCAGCCCTGTAACCGTTGAAAATGAATCCAGTATATCCAAGGCCCCTTGTAACGAGGGGCCAGCATCATTTAAAAATAATAAGAGGTCGTCTGCATACAAAGCTACCCTCTCCTCCAGCCAACCGATCCGCAATCCCCTAATATTAGGTGAAGTACGTAGAGCCTCAGCCACCGGTTCCATAGCAATCGCAAAAAGGGCTGGAGAGAGAGGGCAACCCTGACGGGTTCCCCTAAATAGTGAGAAGGAAGCTGACAACCCTCCTCCCATCTTTACTGCAGCTCTGGGATTCTTATATAAGACCTGTAACCATTTTATAAATACCGTTGGGAAGCCCATTCTGCGGAGTACTTCCCACAGAAAGGGCCACTCCAAGGTATCAAAGGCCTTCTCAATGTCCAGGGAGGCAATAACCCTAGATCCCATATTAAGATGTGAAGCATAAATATTGGTATATAATCTCCTCAAGTTCACATCAGTGGATCTGCCTGGCATGAAACCAGTCTGATCTGAATCAATGATATTAGACATCAACGGTTGTAATCGTCGGGAAATTAACTTTGTCAAAATCTTGAAATCTACATTCAAGAGTGCAATAGGCCTATATGAAGCACAGAAGGATGGGTCTTTCGGATGCTTGTAAATTAGGACTATATGAGCTTGACTCATTGAGTCTGGCATGGATCCCTCCTTCAGACAATCTGAGTAAAGAGAGGCCAGTACAGGAGATAAAAGCTCTCCATGAGCCCTATAGAATTCAATAGGAAGACCATCAGGCCCTGGTGACTTCCCCAATGAAAAGGAGCCAATAACAGAAAGGACCTCCTCCGATGTTATAGGACGTACTAGCATCTCCCTCTCATTATCGGATAGCCATGCCAATGCGACTGAGTCCAGTAACTCCGCTAACTCAGTCGACTGAAAACTAGAAGGCAGCTGAGATGTATATAATGTCTGATAGAATTGTCGAAACGTCTCTAAAATTTTAGGCTGTGTACGGACCGTATCTCCAGAAGTGGTATGTATTTCCAAAATCTGGGTACTAGATTGTTCATGTTTAGCCATCATGGCCAAAAACCGTCCATTACGGTCCCCCTGCTCAAAAGATTTCTGTTTATTTTTATATAGATCTATCCTCGTAGCCTCTGTTATATGCAAATGTAGGGTCTGTTTACTATGTAATAAGGCATTAAAATTTAATTCTGAGGGATCCGCGGTATATTGGGCTGTTTGTTCCTCTACTATAACTTTCAAAGCGTCATTTTTTGCTCGTTGAGACTTATTAACCGCTTTAATAGCGGATATATATTGTCCTCTTGCATATGCCTTAAAAGCATCCCATAATATTGCCGAAGTGGATGATCCTACATTAAACTCCCAATACTCTACTAAAAGGGGCGGGATTTTTTTAACTATGTCTGAGTGTGAGATCCAATGCGTGCCCAGTCTCCACTGTGCTGCATCACGAAGGTGATGCATGCAGAGTGTAAGCATGAGCGGAGCATGATCGGATAACCCACTCGGCAAATATTCAGCATCTACTATATCTGCTAATATCGCTGAATTGACAAAAGCTAAGTCTATACGTGAAGCTGTCTTATAAGAAGTTGAAAAACATGAATACGTTCTACTTAGTGGATTTTTCCATCGCCAAACTTCTACCAAATCTACTGTTGCCTTATGAGGAATTTTTATGAATAATTTCCTTGTAAACTGGGAATATCTGTAACATATATGTATTGTGACAGCAGGAAGGTAAAGTCACCTGGTTGCATCCAGGGGGGTAGATATATTTCGCCCAGATTCAGGCTTTACGCCGACTTATACAACTAGGTGGAGAGTTGTATAAGCCCAGCTGAGGATAGTGGGCTCATGGATGACTCATACCTCTAGGGAGAGTGTGGGGCGTCGTGCAGACAGGGAGTTGATGAGACCAGCTGAAGCTTGTCAGCTCATTTAGGCCTCTATAAGAACTCCCAGCTTCATTAGATGTTAGCTCATGCCTGGAAGCAGACCTGTGTGGACTTCCTGGAGAGAGTGAACCCTTGTGCGGTGAGACAAAGCCTGTGTGGCTATTTGCTTGGACATTTAAAACCAGGGACTTAGGGACTAGGACAGCACTAGGCTGATCCCAGTTGTTAGTTAGGAAACCTGTATGTTTAGTCAGAGGTCAAATTGACCAGGATTTATTTTGTTTATGTTTCTTTTGCTTTGCTGTGTTTTTGTCACTGTAAATAGAAAATAAACCGCACCTTTTTGATTTTGAAAACCACAACCTCCGTCTGCTGGGCCTGTTTTTGTGTGGGGAGCCCATCCTGGGGGTCACACACACCCGCTGCCGAGCTAACCCCCTCACAGTTGGTGGAGAATGCGGGCAGTTTTTTTAAGCCAGCATGGAGGAGATACTGAAACAGCTGGCTCTAGCAAATGCCAATCAACAGCAGACAAATGCAGGTTTGCAAAAGAGCCTTGCAGCTCATCAACAGAGCCTTGCAGCTCAACAACAGAACTTCGCAGCCCAGCAGCAAGCTCATCAACAGAGCCTTGCAGCCCAGCAGCAGACAAACGCAACTTTGCAACAGAGTCTGGAGGCTCAGCAACAAGCCCAGCAGCAATCTGAGGCCCGCTTCATAGACCTGTTGCAGAAGCAAGAGCAGAGACTACAACAACAGATGGAAGCAGTAATGCAGCAACGTCCGCAGACCAGTGAGGAAAGCCGTCCCACTAATACCGCGTCCTTTGGGGTGAGTCGTTTATTGACAAAAATGACTGGAGAGGATGATCCAGAGGTATTTTTGACCACATTTGAAAGGACCGCTGAAAGAGAAAAGTGGCCTGAGGAGCAGTGGGCTGGACTAGTGGCTCCTCTGTTAACTGGTGAATCGCAGAAAGCTTACTATGACCTAGAGCCTAACCAAGCAAAAGACTATGTGATGCTAAAAGCTGAAATATTGGCAAGGCTGGGTGTCACCCTGGCTGTCCGGGCTCAGCGTGTGCATAACTGGACTTTCCAGCTTGGAAAACCCCCCAGGTCTCAAATGTATGATCTCATTCACCTGAGCAGAAAGTGGCTACAGCCAGAGACTTTGTCCGCACCAAAGATTGTGGAACGTGTTGTAATGGATCGGTTTTTGAGAGCTCTTCCTACTGCCATCCAAAAGTGGGTAAGCCATGGAGACCCAGAGACGGCCGATGGTCTTGTGGATCGTGTGGAGAAATACTTGGCTACAGAGAACCTGACGGTCTCTTCCAGAGACACTCGGACTTTCCACCCTAAGACCAGACCATCCCCAGGGGCGGATAAGATGATTCCAAGGGGTAAGGGTGGAGAGAGTGAGAGGGTGGGAGCTCTACCCCAAGTTTGGCGAGAACAGCCTGGGAAATCAGCGGCTCAAGAGGCGGCAAGAAGGATCGTTTGCTACCGCTGCCGGCAAGCGGGACATATTGCAGCAAATTGCCCGGTTGTGGAGGAACCCATGCAGTGTGACTTTCTGACGGGCAGACGTCAGTCGCTGTGTGCGACAGTCGCATGCACTGCCATTCGAGGAACTGAGAAACATTTATGCAAAATGTGTGTTAATGGTAGAAATGTTGTGGTATTGCTGGATTCAGGTAGCCTTGTGACCCTGATAAAGGCTGAGTTAGTTAAAACAGAGGTCTCTGGGAATAGCAAGGTAGCTGTTATTTGTGTGCATGGGGACACCCGAGAGTATCCAGTGACTACAGTGTGTTTCGAGACCCCCAAAGGTACCCTCTCTCATCCAGTGGGCTTAGTATCTCAGTTACCGCATGACGCCATTGTGGGAAGGGATTTTCCGAAGTTCTGGGAACTGTGGGATGATCCTGAGCCCCCCACTGGTGCCCCTATGTACCAGGAATGTGATAGCCAGAACTCCCCTGAGAGTGGTGAGGACTCTCCGGAATTTCCCTTGTCAGTATTGGCAGGGGAGACTCAAGAAACTGGAGAGGAGCCCACCTCCTCAGACGAAAACCTACCGTCTGTGGAGTTTTCTGATCTTGAGGTTCACAGGGAAAACTTTGCCACAGAACAGTTGAAAGACCCCGCCCTAATAAAGGCACGGGAAAACGTAGTGAAAATAGATGGCGAGTTAGTGAACCCAGATAATACCTGCACTTACCCATACTTCAGCGTAGAGAAGGACCTACTGTATCGGGTGGCAAAAAGGGCAGAAGAAACCGTTGAGCAGCTTGTGGTGCCCAAACCGTACAGGAAGTTGGTGTTGGAGTTGGCCCATGGGCACATTCTTGGAGGTCATCTGGGGACAGAGAAAACCCGAGAGAGGGTATTACAGAGATTCTATTGGCCGGGGGTGATGAAGGACATAGAAAATTATTGTTCCTCCTGCCCTGTGTGTCAGAGGTCGGCCCCGATGCCACATTTCCGTAGCCCGCTGGTCCCTCTACCCATCATTGAGGTCCTGTTTGAGAGGATCGCCATGGATTTGGTAGGGCCTATAATCAAGTCCGCTAGGGGGCACCAGTACATATTAGTTATAATGGACTATGCCACCCGTTATCCAGAAGCGATCCCTCTCCGAAATACCTCGGCCAAAACCATAGCCAAAGAGCTATCTCTTGTGTTTAGCCGGGTGGGTATTTGTAAAGAACTGCTTACGGACCAAGGTACACCCTTTATGTCCCGGGTTATGAAGGAGCTATGTAAATTGTTCAAAGTGACGCAATTACGTACATCTGTGTATCACCCCCAAACCGATGGGCTGGTTGAAAGATTCAACAAAACCCTAAAACAAATGTTGAAGAAAGTGGTGGATAGAGATGGAAAGGATTGGGACTGTCTACTTCCTTATCTGATGTTTGCTATTAGGGAGGTGCCCCAATCCTCTACGGGATTCTCCCCCTTTGAGTTACTGTATGGGAGACACCCAAGAGGGCTGTTGGATATTGCCAAGGAAACTTGGGAAAGTGAGAGTTCTCCCCACAGGAGTGTGATTGAGCATGTCGCCCTGATGCAAGACCGAATTGCACAGGTAATGCCCATCGTGAAGGAACATTTGGCCCAAGCGCAGTTAGCACAGCAGAGAGTGTACAACCGTGGAGCCAAGACCCGTACCTTTTCCCCGGGGGATAGGATACTGGTACTGGTCCCTACGGTTGAAAGTAAATTCCTTGCCAAATGGCAAGGCCCCTACGAGAT
Source organism: Rana muscosa (assembly GCA_029206835.1). Taxonomy (NCBI): domain Eukaryota; kingdom Metazoa; phylum Chordata; class Amphibia; order Anura; family Ranidae; genus Rana; species Rana muscosa. The sequence goes on along the minus strand of CM055118.1, from coordinate 930,362,857 downwards.
AATGGAAAAAGTGAGCGAAGTGAATTACAAGGTCAGACAACCAGGAAGGCGAAAGCCCGAACAGATCTATCACGTTAATCTGTTGAAAGCCTGGAGGGATAGAGAGTCCCTAGTCGCAGACACTTGGTCACCAGCTCAAACTGGTTGCGTGATTCCTGAGGTTGGAATCGCAGCCACCTTGTCACAACCCCAACAACAGGAGGTTAAGGAGTTTGTGCTTCGCAACAAGGAGGTATTCTCTGAGCTGCCGGGACAAACATCTGGGGTAGAGCATGACATTATTACCCCGCCCGGTGAAAGGGTGAAATTAAAACCCTATCGGATCCCAGAGGCCCGACGGGAGGCAATACGGGAGGAAGTACAGAAAATGCTGAACTTAGGGGTGATAGAGGAGTCCCAAAGTTATTGGTCTAGTCCCATTGTGTTGGTGCCTAAACCGGATGGGAGCTGGCGATTTTGTAACGATTTTCGTCAGTTGAACAAAGTTACAAAATTTGACACCTACCCCATGCCACGTATAGATGAGTTGATCGACCGGCTGGGAACAGCCCGATACATGACGACTCTTGACCTCACAAAAGGGTATTGGCAAATCCCCCTGGCCAAGTCGGCCAAAGAGAAAACCGCATTTGTAACCCCAGACGGGGCGTTCCAATATAAAAGAATGCCGTTCGGGTTACAGAATGCGCCGGCCACATTCCAGCGGAAAATGGACCAGATGCTGAGGCCCCATCGGAAGTATGCTGCGGCTTACCTGGATGACGTAATTGTCCATAGCACAGATTGGGCCTCACATCTGCCAAAAGTGCAAGCAGTCCTGGACTCTGTTCGGGAAGCGGGGTTTACGGCTAACCCCAAGAAGTGTACCATTGGGCAGGAGGAGGCCAAATATCTTGGGTACACCATTGGGAGGGGAGTAATAAAGCCCCAACTCAACAAAGTCGAGGCCATCCAGAGTTGGCCACGTCCCAACAGCAAGAAGCAGGTACGAGCCTTTCTGGGAATCGCTGGGTATTATCGGCGATTCATTCCCCACTTTGCTTCTAAGGCTGTGCCCCTAACCAACCTGACGAAGGGGAAAGGGTCGGTCATGATTAAATGGACCCCCGAGGCTGAGGCAGCATTCCAATTCTTGAAACAAGCCTTATGTAGCCAGCCAGTGTTGTACTCACCCGACTTCTCTAAAGACTTTGTCGTACAAAGTGATGCGTCAGATGTGGGGTTAGGAGCAGTATTGTCCCAGGTCTGGAACGGGGAAGAGCACCCAGTCATTTACCTCAGCAGGAAGTTGAAGTCCCATGAGGTAAATTACGCCACCGTTGAAAAGGAGTGTTTAGCGGTGAAGTGGGCTCTAGATTCCCTTCGGTACTACCTGCTAGGTAGGCACTTTGACATGGTTACGGATCATGCTCCGTTAAAGTGGATGGCTCAAAACAAGGAAACAAATAGAAGAGTGAATAGGTGGTTCCTGGCCCTCCAGGAATTCAACTTCACAGTAAAGCATTGCCCTGGCGTTCAAATGGGGAATGTGGATGCTTGTCTCGAGTACATGAATGCCTGATTGCTGGTGTTCCAACCCCGAGGTTAAAACAAGAGGGGGGGGGTATGTGACAGCAGGAAGGTAAAGTCACCTGGTTGCATCCAGGGGGGTAGATATATTTCGCCCAGATTCAGGCTTTACGCCGACTTATACAACTAGGTGGAGAGTTGTATAAGCCCAGCTGAGGATAGTGGGCTCATGGATGACTCATACCTCTAGGGAGAGTGTGGGGCGTCGTGCAGACAGGGAGTTGATGAGACCAGCTGAAGCTTGTCAGCTCATTTAGGCCTCTATAAGAACTCCCAGCTTCATTAGATGTTAGCTCATGCCTGGAAGCAGACCTGTGTGGACTTCCTGGAGAGAGTGAACCCTTGTGCGGTGAGACAAAGCCTGTGTGGCTATTTGCTTGGACATTTAAAACCAGGGACTTAGGGACTAGGACAGCACTAGGCTGATCCCAGTTGTTAGTTAGGAAACCTGTATGTTTAGTCAGAGGTCAAATTGACCAGGATTTATTTTGTTTATGTTTCTTTTGCTTTGCTGTGTTTTTGTCACTGTAAATAGAAAATAAACCGCACCTTTTTGATTTTGAAAACCACAACCTCCGTCTGCTGGGCCTGTTTTTGTGTGGGGAGCCCATCCCAGGGGTCACACACACCCGCTGCCGAGCTAACCCCCTCACAGTATATATATAATTTAGAGTAGGAAATATGTGGGTCTGCAAAGGGTTAAACTGGGCTGACAAGCTGGGCTTGAGGACAATCTAATTACCTGTCCTCTTATTTGAATATGCATGAATGCAGGGTAACAAGAGCTGCGGAGTCTTAGGGTCTGACGAGATAACTTAGTACTCAAACAAGCTAGAAAAGAGATCACATCTGAAACTGGTAGTCTATGCGGCAGCGCTTTTTATCCTCTAGATAAAGGCGTGTGTATTCTCCCATATTAACACCCATATCCATTTAAGGGGTAATTCTTCCTGGCTAGTTCCATGCATAGCTAAGCGCCCCCTTCAAGGGAAGTTAACGACCTCCGGTTTAATTAATTTATATTCAAATCCAATTATCACATTCATTCCAGTAAGGAGTGGGCTAGTGTGGGAAATTAATATAAAGGCAGGAAGGAGGAGAGAAATAACCGCAACCAATCGTAGCCGCCCTGGGTTAGTCAATGGGAGAGGGCTCCATAAAAGGACCCCCCCATCCAGTAGAGAGAGAGAGAGATGAGAGAACCTGGGCCCAGGATTCATTATAGGTAATTATTAAGACCATCTCCCAGCACTTACCCCTTATGCTTGCATTTTTCCTATGTTTGTCTGTCTATTTGTAATGTAATGTATATACTTTGTGTTTGAAACTAATATTTACTCCCTTGCCAAAGACTGTAAATGTTTGCGGTGTATTAGATAGACTAATAACCTTAATTCTTTAATAAATGCTTGTTAAATTGAAGTTATCAAATCTTGTCAAAAAGAACTCTTATTTAAACCATATCAATAATCATAATCATATTAATTGAATATTAAATATTAAATATTAATATTTAAAAATCAACAGTTGGCGACCACGAAGATAAGTACAGGACTGAAAGCATTTAATATAACAACAAAATCTGTATATTAGAAATTAAGGTTATTAGGGGGAATTCAAGTTGAGTCAGCTTATCCAATCTATATAGGGAAAATATAGGTAAATATTTTTGTTTTATTAGTGGGTATTACCTCCAAGGAGAGAATATACACCACAGGTTATTTTTTTTTTTTTTTTGTTTGTTTTGCTTTTTTTTTTTTATTTTATCCCAAAATCATAATTGATAAAATACTTTGGATGTACCATTATAACCGGTCAATTTAATGGGGAGGAAGTACAGAATGGGAAAATTTTTGTTTTAATAATTGTTGTTTTTGAGACACTTAAATAGTGATCCTTAGTTTTGTGAAAAAAAATATATTTTTACAGAGCGAAAACATTTTTTGTTTTGATTTTTGTTGTTTTATTGGAAGGAGGACACTGAAATCGTGGTCCTTGGTTTTGTGGAGAAAAAGTGTATTTCCTTTTTTTTTGCAATTTATTAATTTTAATTTTAAATTTTTGTTATTGAATTATTTTTTTTTTTTATAATTCTTGTTATCATAAATTTTTGGTAACCTGGCTTAGTTTTAGCCTTTATTTTTTTTTTTTTTTTGGTTTTTAGTTTCTTTGTTTAAGACACAGACACGTGCTTGTGTTCTGGTGTGTGTAGGTTGAAACAGGCTCAATAGGGTTTTGCTTGTTATTTAATTTGCATGTCCACTAACATTAAAAATAGGACATTGCAAATAACCTACAAGAGATTTTTTTTCTTTACTCTTATTTTTGTTTTTGGTTTTTATTGTACCTTTTTTTTTTATTAACTGTAAGAAGTTACAAGCAGTCATATTCTCATTGGTGTCAATTGAAGTACAAGTCTGTGGAAGTCTTGCTATGGAAACTAATATCTGAGAAATATTATTAGAAGTGTATTGAACATTTTATTTTTTATTTTTTTTAAGTTTCTTTTAAATTAGTTTTTTCTACTCTATTGAGTGTTACAAATAGTAGTGTAAACACTGCCGTGTTGACATTCCTATTATCAGACTACAGGTATTCATTCTAATTGATCCCTGTGGGGCTTCTATTGTCCCTTGGTCTATTGAGTAGGCTCAGACAAGATAGGCTAAATGCTATTGTTAGTATAATTAGTTTTCCCCACCAATCTAAAAGATTGTTTATTGAGAGCTGGAAAATATTGTTTAACTTTTACTATAGTTTCTGCAGCTTATTTCATTTGAGTTCCTATTTATTGTTTTTTTTTGCTTCCTTTTCTTTTTCTTTTTTTTTTTCCTTTTACTGTAATCACAAGGGAATTTATAGTATAAGGGAACAATTAATTTAATTTAGCTCACAAATTGTGCATACTATCACAATGGCTGCCATGACCTGTCTAGAAAGTTTTGTAGCAACTTATACTCTTAACCACTTAACAACCACCTGCCGACAAATAACGTCGACAAGGTGGTTGCTTAACTCTGGGAGGACGTTATATAACGTCCTCCCAGAATCGCGCTCCCGCGCGCCCCCTGGGGCGCGCACACGGGAAACTCCGTGACCGCCGGGTCCAGAGGACCCGGCGGATCACGAATCGCGGTAAATCGCCGCTGATAGCGGCCGTTTACCACGTGATCGCTCCGTCAAATGACGGAGCAATCACTTGTAAACAGACCGGCGTCATTTGATGACGCCGGTTCCTCCCTCCCCTCTCTGTACCGATCGGTACAGTGTGAGAGGGGAGGGGGAGGGAGCGGATGGCAGCAGCAGCACTGTGGGCTGGATCTGTGACAATTGCAGTCACAGATCCAGCCATCCATCCATCCCTGCTCAGCCATCCCTGTGCTATACCCTGCCAATACTCTGCAATACACCCTGCCAATACTCTGCAAAATACCCTGCCAATACCCTGGTGCAATACTCTGCAATACCCTGGTGCAATACTCTGCAATACCCTGGTGCAATACTCTGCAATACCCTGGTGCAATACTCTGCAATACCCTGGTGCAATACTCTGCAATACCCTGCGAAATACTCTGCAATACCCTGCGAAATACTCTGCAATACCCTGGTGCAATACTCTGCAATACCCTGGTGCAATACTCTGCAATACCCTGGTGCAATACTCTGCAATACCCTGGTGCAATACTCTGCAATACCCTGCACAATACTCTGCAATACCCTGCACAATACTCTGCAATACCCTGCAAAATACTCTGCAATACCCTGCAAAATACTCTGCAATACTCTGCGCAATACTCTGCAAAATACTCTGCAATACCCTGCACAATACTCTGCAATACCCTGCACAATACTCTGCAATACCCGCCACAATACTCTGCAATACCCTCCACAATACTCTGCAATAGACTTGTGCACAACGGAAAAATTCGTTCCGTTTCGGTTCGTTTCTTTCCGGTCCTGTTGATTCGTAATCATTCGTAATTTTGCTAGACGGGATTTTTCGTGTTCGGACTCATTCGTATTTTTGCAAGCGACATTTTTCGTTGAATTTTTTGTTGCTTTATAATTCGTACTTTCGGTAGAGTACGTTGTTTTTCGTTGATTCTGGACACAACTCCTACTTTCGTAACTTTTTTTGGGTTCGTTGATTCGTAATTTTCCGTGTCTCTCTCACAACGACGCTGCCTATTATGCCTAATGTGCTTCGAATGGATTTGTACTTTTCTAAATACATAGCGGTTATTTGTAACGATTCGAAATCTCGTATTTTACTTTCGTTTTTTACATGCGGCTATAGGCTCCGCCCCTGTACACCATTTTGAGAGGGTTCAGCACGGTGAGGGAGAAGCAGAGAGCAGAGCAGAGTGAGTGTTATTGTGCTTCGAATGGATTTGAAATCTCGTATTTTACTTTCGTTTTTTCATGCGGCTATAGCCTCCGCCCCTGTACACCATTTTGAGAGGGAGTTCAGCACGGTGTGGGAGAAGCAGAGAGCAGAGCAGAGTGAGTGTTATTGTGCTATGGATTCGTACATTCGTAACTTTTTCATAACGAATTATGCCGAAGACATTCGGGCATTCGCTATTTGCGGTATAATTTATTTCGGATTCGGTCTTATTCGTAATTGCTTTGTTCGGAAATTCGAATGCTTCCGAATGTCCGAAAGTTGCTAAATTCGGACGAATTTCGATTCGTTACGAAACGAATTGCACAAGCCTACTCTGCAATACCCTCCACAATACTCTGCAATACCCTCCACAATACCCTGTGCAATACCCTCCACAATACCCTGTGCAATACCCGTGCAATACCCTGCCATACACCGCAATACCCTGCCATAGTCCGCAATACTCCGCAATGCCCGGCAATACTCCGCAATGCCCGGCAATACTCCGCAATGCCCGGCAATACTCTGCAATAACCACTTCCCGCCCTCCGGCCGTCATATGACGTCCTTGACTTTGTGCGGGGATATCTGAATGATGGGAGCAGCTACAGGCATCATTCAGATATTAGCTTTTTCAGCCGGCGATTCCCTACACCATAAGAACAATCATAGCGGCTGTTCCGCCGCTTGATCATTCTTACAGGAGGCGAGAGGGGATGTCCCCCCCCCCCGCCGCCCTCCGGTGCTTCTACCGACTCACCGCTACGATCAAAGCCAGGATTGTTGTTTTTTTTTTTGTTTTTTTTTCAGGCTTCCCAGCCTAGAGGTGAGATGTGGGGTCCTATTGACACCCCCCCATATCTCACTGTAAAGAGGACCTGTCATGCCATATTCCTATTACAAGGGATGTTTACGTTCCTTGTAATAGGTATAAAAGTGATCAAAAAAATGTTTAGGGCGGAAAAACATGTCAAACTAAAATAAATAAAGTAAAATGAAGAATAAAATTTTTTATTTTTTTTTAAAGCGCCCCTGTCCCCGTGAGCTCGCATACAGAAGCGAACGCATACGTAAGTCCCGCCCACATATGAAAACGTTTTTCAAACCACACATGTGAGGTATCTCTGCGAACGTTAGAGCGAGAGCAATCATTTTGGCCCTAGACCTCCTCTGTAACTCAAAACATGTAACCAGTAAAAATATTTAAAGCGTCGCCTATGGGGATTTTTTAAGTAGCGAAGTTTGGCGCCATTCCACGAGTGTGTGCAATTTTTAAGGGTGACATGTTAGGTATCTATTTACTCGGCGTAACTTCATCTTTCACATTATGCAAAAACATTGGGCTAACTTTACTGTTTTTTTTTTTTTAAGCACAAAACATTTTTTTTCCGTAAAAAACGCTTAAAAAAATTGCTGCGCAAATATCGTGCGAGATAAAAAGTTGCAACAACCACCATTATATTCTCTAAGGTCTTTGCTAAAAAAAATATATAATGTTTTGGGGTTCTATGTAATTTTCTAGCAAACAAATGATGATTTTTACATGTAGGAGAGAAATGTCAGAATTGGCCTGGGTGCTCCAGAACGCCTGAAGGTGCTCCCTGCATGTTGGGCCTCTGTATGTGGCCACGCTGTGTAAAAGTCTCACACATGTGGTATCGCCATACTCGGGAGTAATAGCAGAATGTGTTTTGGGGTGTAATTTGTGGAATGCATATGCTGTGTGTGAGAAATAACCTGCTAATATGACAATTTTGTGAAAAAAAAATCTTGATTTTGCAAAGAATTGTGGGAAAAAATGACAACTTCAAAAAACTCACAATGCCTCTTTCTGAATACCTTGGAATGTCTTCTTTCCAAAAAGGGGTCATTTGGGGGGTATTTGTACTTTTCTGGCATGTTAGGGTCTCAAGAATTGAGATAGGCCGTCAGTACTTCAGGTGTGATCAATTTTCAGATATTGGCACCATAGCTTGTGGACTCTATAACTTTCACAAAGACCAAATAATATACACCAATTTGTACTTATTTTTACCAAAGATATGTAGCAGTATAAATTTTGGCCAAAATTTATGAAGAAAAAATAGTAATTTGCTAAATTTTATAACAGAAACGAAAAAAAAATCATTTTTTTACAAAATTTTCAGTCTTTTTTCTCTTATAGCGCAAAAAATAAAAAACCCAACAGTGATTAAATACCACCAAAAGAAAGCTCTATTTGTGTGAAAAAAAGGACAAAAATTTCATATGGGTACAGTGTTGTATGACTGAGTAATTGTCATTCAAAATGTGAGAGCACCGAAAGCTGAAAATTGGTCTGGTTATTAAGGGGGTTTAAGTGCCCAGTGGTCAAGTGGTTAAACATAAGAGCAATGAATTTGCCTGTGATGCTAAATTATTGGAAGAACAAGCAAAAGCAACCAAAAATAACAAAAAGCTTAAAAGTCTAGCGTTAGCAGGCATATTGGCTATGAAGGCTAAAATACAGAAATTGAAAGATATAGTCTATAATCAAAATATTACAATTTCTGAGAGGGAAAAGGAGAATACAGCTTTACAAAGCCAATTACAGACCTTAACTACCCTTAATCAAATAGTTAATGCCTCACAGGAGGAAAATTGTAAAAATTACAAATTGGCCCAAAAAGACGCGGTACAGTATAAAAGCATGCTAACTAAAGCTGACACTGAACTGGACCATATAACAAGTGCATACAAAGTGCTAGATCGCACACAGGGCACGCAAACAGAGCCACAGTTGCTATTGCTACAAACAATTTCAATCCTTAAAGGACAGACTATGGCCAGCACATGCGAACATAGTAATGCTACGGCACCTACTTGTGCCTATGAAATTGGGGATACTGAGAAATATGAAGAGTATTGGGGAGAGGAAGATATGGATCCTAATTCTACTTTTCCGGTGGCAATGGGAGAAATCGCAGAGCCACAGGAAAATCGAGAATGCACCATGGTCATAGACCCACCAGACAATGGGGACCAGCTATCCACAAATGAGGAGCATGTCAAGTTCCCCATCATGGTTAGGACCCAGATCTCCTCCTCTACTGAAGGAAATCAAACATTTTTGGGGTTTGATAATGAAGGAAATTAGGTGATTTCCAATGTATATCCAATTCAACCGGTAAAAATCCTTATGAGTGTGGCTGATTTCATTGACAAAATTAAATCTAGTGAACACATGACTTCATATGCAACCATGACAGATATTTTAACTGATTTTTCTTCCCCAAAGAATCTTTTTTAGTACATTGACAATTTACTTAAAGCCACATGCGACAAAGGAAAGCATTTGCGGCTATTGGAGGAACTCCTACGGATCCTAGGAAAAACGGAACTGAAGTGTAATCCCATTAAGGCACAATTGTTGCAGGAATTTGTATCTTCTCTTGGGATTACAGTGACAGCATACGGTAGTAAGATAGTAACTGAGAAGGTAGAAACCAGTCTACAATTACCTCTGTCAGTAAGTATGCCTACTCTCAGATCTTTCCTAGGAATGGTAAATTATTTGCGGCCTTTCATCCCTGATTGTGCCCAAAAGTCTGCACCACTGTATGATTGGTGGAAAAAGGATACCTGATGGCACTGGACTGAGCAACACACCAATCCAGTGCAGGAGCTTAAAGAAGCTTTAGCGCAAGCGCCAGCATTAGCCAACCCAAAGAACCAACTGCCCTTTCACAGTGAGACTGCCATATCAGAGACAACCATGTCAGCGGTTCTGTCACAGGAAAACCATTGGCCTCGGTTGCTCCATGATCGAGACAAACACACAAATAATTCTTCCACTAGGGCCCATGGCCTCCTTTACCAACGAGTACCACATGAATGTGATATCATACCACAATCAGTTGCGCAACAATTCTTTAGACCTTTGTCAGCAAAGGAAAATGTCCCTGAAAATGCAGTCCAAATTTTCACAGATGGATCATGTTTTTACGTGGAGGGTTCACCACATGCAGGATTTGGAATATACCTTAACAATCCACATGCAAAGACCCAAACATCAATCTTTCGGTCATGGCAAGTCAAATCAGCACAATTTGCTGAGCTGGCTGCAATTGCTCATGCCCTAGAACTGATAAAAAGGGACCAAGAAATAGTTTTATACTCAGATTCTGCGTGGGTCTGTAATACTATTACAGAAATTCTGCCCTTCTGGCACACCCACCAGTACATGTCCTCAGATGGGTCTCCACTTAAACATGCATCCCTGTTGAAATTTATTGTAACATTGGTGCAAAAGTTGCCAGTCAAACCATGGGGGTGCAAAGTAAAATGTAATTTAGGCACTGCCCCATACTGGGAACAAAATGAGGTAGCGGATTGTTTGGCCAAACAAGGAGCACAGGGGGGGGGGAGATCTGGGAAATTCCTTGGAATTTACTGGACTCAGTCTTGTGCCCCAGCGTTTGTGCCCTCACAAAATCCTGCAACTAAAATGTTCTGCTTTCTTCCCTTTTGGAGCCATGAAGTCGATGTGGATTGTGATCCTGATCGGACATACCAAGGGAGAAGAGACTGGAATGCTCATCAGCGTGATCGTTGACCAAGAATCCGGTCTACTACCTAGAGGGGAAATCCATCTTATTGCATGTGTCCCCAAAGACTAACACCCCTGCTCCTACAATTGTGCCCAAAAATACAGTTGCAATCCCCTATTATGAACCAACATCCTTGGAATGCCCATCAATGCAAGAGGGACCACCTAGCAGCCTAACGGCAACCTCAATCCCTGTAATATTGTTTAATAACGTTAAGTTCATTCATGTGCCGTTGGTACTTAATTTGTCCCAGTGGAACATGGCCGAATTCGGCTCATGTGCCCGGACAAATGGGTCTGTTTTACTCTTCCTTGCTAGTAGATTTGATTGCCTCCCATGCAAGCCGAACTCAGGATCCATTTGCAGAACCAAACCTCCCTCCCCACAGGGGCATTTTCAGATCCAGAAAGTTAAAGGGTTTGGACAGCATACTTGCATCCATCCCAGGACTTTTTGGATCTGGCATGTCAATTTGAAACAGAGCCGATTTGTCAGCAATTCGCAGGCATATCGGAAATTTTTAACAGAAGAAGGGTCGGCAAGTGCTGAAACCAGTTCTGCAGGGTGTTGAGGGGCTTGCAGAGGAGGAAAGGTTTACGGTTTATAACATGAAGCTAGAGAGGATGGTATGGGCAAAGAGGTATAATGCTCTGCGTATGGAAAGTAAAAGATATAGACCTTACCCAGTGGTATTGTACTCACACTAATACTAGTGGTGGAATGAATGTACATTCTGGAGACAAGTGCAAACCTGTGCCAGTTTCCACAATTTGAAATATAGGGATAGTGACACCACACCCAAATAGAGGGCCATTTGCTTTCAAGAAGAGCCAGTCACTGTCCACATACCGTGACCTACTGTACGTGTCCTTCACAATGTCGCTGCCCGTGTTCCATCCACAAGATGACTGCTTTACACAATGGCGTCCATACACTCCCTCGGATACCTCGAAAATGACGTGTACAAGGAAAGGTTGCACCTCCCCAAAATGCTCATTCAAGTTCAAGGGAGATGGAAAGCACCACACACTGCCTGCTGCACTGTCAAAGACAATAGATACTTATGCCGCTGTGATGTGTTCGAAATGGACACTCCAGTCTGTGGTCTAAGCAATGACCCAGTTCCCACAGCCAAAGTAGCAAGGGACCCCCAACTGGAAAGTCCACGCCAACCACCTCAAGAAACCAGTCCATGCCAACCACCTCAAGCCAAGTGAGATGGAAGCTAAACTGCCCAGTAAAGTTGTCAAAATGGAGAACACCAAGCACAAGGGTCACCTACCACATGAATGGACTATACTGTGTCATTACCAATCACCAGACATTTCTCTGTGGGGGTCAGTCGTGTCCAATACCCTATCCAAATTTTTGCTTCATTCCACATGAGTACACTACTATTGGGGAAACTGTAGTAACCCCCATACCCGTGTTAACAGAAGATTGTATCATTGAGAGTACCCCCGATGTCCCAGATCCTATCACATACATACCCCATTTTGATGTACAAATTGATACTCTGTCAGTAAATCTTCACAATCTGCTTGCAAGGAAGGATACCCATATAATTTATATTAGTAATGATATGGTGAAAACAGGGAAGAGTTTGAATTAACTTTTACATGCTGGGGATTTCAGCCTAGTCACAACGAGGACCTGGGTGGAAATGGGAATAAAAGGTGTTCTCATAGTGCAATGTGGGGTACTGATTTTCATGACGGGCATGGTGATATATCTTGGCCGACTTCTAAGATGGCAGAGGGAGAAACGTAACAATTTAACGGAAATTAGACATAAACAATTACTCACTTAAGTGTGGCCTCGTCTCATCTGTCTCAACTGGCCACAAGGGGTCATCTGTTGCCTTATGAGGAATTTTTATGAATAATTTCCTTGTAAACTGGGAATATCTGTAACATATATGTATATATATATAATTTAGAGTAGGAAATATGTGGGTCTGCAAAGGGTTAAACTGGGCTGACAAGCTGGGCTTGAGGACAATCTAATTACCTGTCCTCTTATTTGAATATGCATGAATGCAGGGTAACAAGAGCTGCGGAGTCTTAGGGTCTGACGAGATAACTTAGTAGTCAAACAAGCTAGAAAAGAGATCACATCTGAAACTGGTAGTCTATGCGGCACCGCTTTTTATCCTCTAGATAAAGGCGTGTGTATTCTCCCATATTAACACCCATATCCATTTAAGGGGTAATTCTTCCTGGCTAGTTCCATGCATAGCTAAGCGCCCCCTTCAAGGGAAGTTAACAACCTCCGGTTTAATTAATTTATCTTCAAATCCAATTATCACATTCATTCCAGTAAGGAGTGGGCTAGTGTGGGAAATTAATATAACGGCAGGAAGGAGGAGAGAAATAACCGCAGCCAATCGTAGCCGCCCTGGGTTAGTCAATGGGAGAGGGCTCCATAAAAGGACCCCCCCCATCCAGTAGAGAGAGAGAAATGAGAGAACCTGGGCACAGGATTCATTATAGGTAATTATTAAGACCATCTCACAGCACTTACCCCTTATGCTTGCATTTTTCCTATGTTTGTCTGTCTATTTGTAATGTAATGTATATACTTTGTGTTTGAAACTAATATTTACTCCCTTGCCAAAGACTGTAAATGTTTGCGGTGTATTAGATAGACTAATAACCTTAATTCTTTAATAAATGCTTGTTATATTGAAGTTATCAAATCTTGTCAAAAAGAACTCTTATTTAAACCATATCAATAATCATAATCATATTAATTGAATATTAAATATTAAATATTAATAATTAAAAATCAACACTACCATCTGGGCCCAATTAAGGAGCCCTGCAGAGAATTTTTTTGCAGGAGTTGGTCTATCCAAAACAGGATCAAGTATAGAATTAAAGTCACCCATTATCAGTAACTTAGCCGGACCGTACAAATAATTTTTTTCCACAAGACTATATAAGGGGGTCACCAAAAAAGGAGGTGGTATATACACACTAACAATTATATATCTCTGGCCCCATAGCAAAAACACAACAAGAACATATTTACCCTGAGGGTCAGAGAATACATCTTCCACCATACAGGATAAAGATCTGCTAATCAATATCGAAACCCCTCTAGAGAAAGTGGAGTATGTAGCGTGGTAAGCCTTCTGTACCCATGGCTTCTTTAGGGTCAGTAGCCTACTCCCCATAAGGTGAGTTTCTTGAAGTAGTACTATATGGGGAAGATAACTTTTCAAATACTTAAATAACAACGCTCTCTTAAATTTGGAATTTAGGCCATGGACATTCCATGACAGAATAGATAAGACCTCCTGATCACGTGATACCATCTAAACAGAGAAAAAAGTTAAAGTAAAAGTAATACTTAACGAATAATTTATATTTCAAGATGGCTTGCAAGGTGATGGACCTCAAAAACAACAAACTTCTGAGTGAATATATTTCAGAAAAAATACAATAATAAAAATGAGATAATGTGTATAGACATTTAACAAAACCCCTACCCACCCTACCTTTCTCCAGCGCCATCCCCCCAAAAAAACAGGGGGGCGTGGGGAAGGCCTTATCCCAAAATCTATCAGAAAATAGGCAACTATACCCTAATTGTCCTAAAAGGGAGAAAAAAAATTAAAAGAAACCCCCCCCCCCAAAAAAAAAAAAAAAAAAAACCCCAAAAAAAAGAAGGGGTAGGAGCAGGTAGAAGTGGCCCAACAAAAACAGTCCACCCCCACCGCCCCAGGTCTATATTCCGAGACAGGAGGGGCAGACTGCAGTTTATTCTAAGGGGGTGTTAGGAAGTCGTCCATGAGGCGCTGATTGGAGCTCCTGATCAAGGATTTGTGAGCAATTTGATTATCTTCCATCTAGCCAAGCTGAAGCAGCAGCCGAAGTATCAAAAAAAAATGTATGTCCATCATCTATAATGCGCAATCTACTTGGAAACAGTAGGCTGAACTGTATACTCTTTTCTCGTAATCTCTTACGAATCTCTGTATAGGACTTTCGGCGTTGCTGAACTTCTTCAGAATAATCTGGAAAAAATAATAATTTGGTATTTTCATAGGGTATATCTTGTTTGGCTCTGGCAGCCGCCAGAACCTTATCTCTATCTCTTGAATTCAGTAATCATAGCAGAAAGGTCCTAGGGGGAGCACCAGGTTTAGGTGGTATTGATGGAACCCTATGTGCCCGCTCAACCACAAATGCGGGTGGCCCACTACTTAGGTCCAGAACAGAGATAAGTAGTTGCTCAGCAAATTCAATTGACTTAGTCCCTTCTGCCCTTTCGGGTAAACCCAGAATGCGAATATTATTCCGTCTGAGACGGTTTTCAGTATCAATTGCCTTTTCCTGCAACCGTCTGACCTGTAACTGTAAAGCTCGCATTTCTTTAGAGTTTGATTGAGCAGAGTCTTCCAATATAGAGACCCTATTTTCCACTTCAGAGACCCTGGTTTTAAACCCATCTAAGTCCTGAAGGATCCGAGAAACATCTGAGGCTATAAGATCCATTTGTCCTTTAAGAGTCTCTTTACATTCCTTAATAGCTGCTAAAATAACTTCAGCAAAGGAGGGATCCCCCAAGGAAGTAGCTGATGTATCACTAGGTGGTTGAGAAATAGCAGTCATTCTTGCTTTTGCTGTCTTTACTTTCTTTGTAGGAATAGTTATAGCTGCAGAGATTGTATCTGGCTTACTTAATGTCGCTAACTTGCCTGATGTTGCTGAGCGTGTCTGCGGCTGAGACATCTATCTCCAGCCACAGAGGGGTGCATTTCTACATATAACCATGGCATGTGCGAGCAATATATAGTGACAAATTTTTGTATTTTTTTTTTTTAGTTAAAAAGATTCAATGGGCTCAACATGCCTCTCAGCAATTTCCTTGGGGTGTCTACTTTCCAAAATGGGGTCATTTGGGAGGGTTTTGTATTGCCCTACCATTTTAGCACCTCAAGAAATTAGATAGGCAGTCATAAATTAAAAGCTGTGTAAATTCCAGAAAATGTACCCTAGTTTGTAGACGCTATAACTTTTGCGCAAACCAATAAATATACGCTTATTGACATTTTTTTTTTACTAAAGACATGTGGCTGAATACATTTTGGCCTAAATGTATGACTAAAATTTAGTTTATTCGATTTTTCTTATAACAAAAAGTAGAAAATATCATTTTTTTTCCAAATTTTCAGTCTTTTTCCGTTTATATCGCAAAAAAAAAAAAAAAAATCGCAAAGGCAATCAAATACCATTAAAAAAAAGCTCTATTTGTGGGAAGAAAAGGATGCAAATTTAGTTTGGGTACAACATTGCATGTCCGCACAATTTCCAGTTAAAGCAGCGCAGTGCCAAATTGTGAAATCACCTCTGGTCATTAAGCTGCGTAATGGTCCGGGGCTTAAGTGGTTAAATGCATATAGATACTGAGATATATACATATGCTCAATTACATACAATACATGCACACACAGATATATACACACACTCAGATATATACAGATATACACACACGCACACACACTTAAATGCATATAGATACTGAGATATATACATATGCTCAATTACATACAATACATGCACACCCAGATATATACACACACTTAGATATATACAGATAAACACAGTCAGATATATACACACACTCAGATATCTGTATATATCCGAGTGTTTATATATCTGAGTGTGTATATATATCTGAGTGTGTGTATATCTGAGTGTGTATGTGTGTATATATCTGAGTGTGTATATCTGTATATATCTGAGTGTGTGTATGTGTATATATCTGAGTGTGTGTATCTGTATATACCTGAGTGTGTGTATCTGTATATATCTGAGTGTGTATATATTTATATATCTGAGTGTGTATATATTTATATAACTGAGTGTGTATATCTGTATATATCTGAGTGTGTGTATCTGTATATATCTGTATATATCTGTGTGTGTATCTGTACATCTGTGTGTGTGTGTGTATCTGTATAAATCTGAGTGTGTATATCTGAGTGTGTTTATATCTGTTGTGACAGCAGGAAGGTAAAGTCACCTGGTTGCATCCAGGGGGGTAGGTATATTTCTCCCAGATTCAGGCTTTATGCCGACTTATACAACTAGGGAGAGAGTTGATGAAGCCCAGCTGAGGCTAGTGGGCTCATGGATGATTCATACCTCTAGGGAGAGTGCTGGGCGTCGTGCAGGCAGGGAGTTGATGAGACCAGCTGAAGCTTGTCAGCTCGTTTAAGGCCTCTATAAAAACTCCCAGCTTCATTAGGTGTTTGCTCATGCCTGGAACCAGACCTGTGTGGACTGTCTAGGGAGAGTGAACCCCTGTGCGGTGAGACAAAGCCTGTGTGGCTATTTGTTTGGACATTTACTAAACCAGGGACTTAGGGACTAGGACAGCACCAGGCTGATCCCAGTTGTTAGTTAGGAAACCTGCATGTTTAGTCAGAGGTCAAGCTGACCAGGGTTTATTTTGTTTATGTTTCTTTTTGCTTTGCTGTGTTTTTTGTCACTGTAAATAGAGAAATAAACCGCACCTTTTTGATCTTGAAAACCACAACCTCCGTCTGCTGGGCCTGTTTTTTTGTGGGGAGCCCATCCAGGGGATCACACACACCCGCTGCCGAGCTAACCCCCTCACAGTTGGTGGAGAACGCGGGCAGTTTTTTTTTAAGCCAGCATGGAGGAGATACTGAAACAGCTGGCTCTAGCAAATGCCAATCAACAGCAGACAAATGCAGGTTTGCAAAAGAGCCTTGCAGCTCAACAACAGAGCTTCGCAGCCCAGCAGCAAGCTCATCAACAGAGCCTTGCAGCCCAGCAGCAATCTGAGGCCCGCTTCATAGACCTGTTATAGAAGCAAGAGCAGAGACTACAACAAATGGAAGCAGTAATGCAGCAACGTCCGCAGACCAGTGAGGAAAGCCGTCCCACTAATACCGCGTCCTTTGGGGTGAGTCGTTTATTGACAAAAATGACTGGAGAGGATGATCCAGAGGTATTTTTGACCACATTTGAAAGGACTGCTGAAAGAGAAAAGTGGCCTGAGGAGCAGTGGGCTGGACTGGTGGCTCCTCTGTTAACTGGTGAATCGCAGAAGGCTTACTATGACCTAGAGCCTGACCAAGCAAAAGACTATGTGATGCTAAAAGCTGAAATATTGGCAAGGCTGGGTGTCACCCTGGCTGTCCGGGCTCAGCGTGTGCATAACTGGACTTTCCAGCTTGGAAAACCCCCCAGGTCTCAAATGTATGATCTCATTCACCTGAGCAGGAAGTGGCTACAGCCAGAGACTTTGTCCGCACCAGAGATTGTGGAACGTGTTGTAATGGATCGGTTTTTGAGAGCTCTTCCTACTGCCATCCAAAAGTGGGTAAGCCATGGAGACCCAGAGACGGCCGGTGGTCTTGTGGATCGTGTAGAGAAATACTTGGCTACAGAGAACCTGACGGCCTCTTCCAGAGACTCTCGGACTTTCCACCCTAAGACCAGACCATCCCCAGGGGCGGATAAGAGGATTCCAAGGGGTGAGGGTGGAGAGAGTGAGAGGGTGGGAGCTCTACCCAAAGTTTGGCGAGAACAGCCTGGGAAATCAGGGGCTCAAGAGGCAGCCAAATGGATTGTTTGCTACCGCTGCCGGCAAGCGGGACATATTGCAGCAAATTGCCCGGTTGTGGAGGAACCCATGCAATGTGACTTTCTGACGGAAAGACGTCAGTCGCTGTGTGCGACAGTCGCATGCACTGCCATTCGGGGAACTGAGAAACATTTATGCAAAATGTGTATTAATGGTAGAAATGTTGTGGTATTACTGGATTCAGGTAGCCTTGTGACCCTGATAAAGGCTGAATTAGTTAAAACAGAGGTCTCTGGGAATAGCAAGGTAGCTGTTATTTGTGTGCATGGGGACACCCGAGAGTATCCAGTGACTACAGTGTGTTTCAAGACCCCCAAAGGTACCCTCTCTCATCCAGTGGGGTTAGTATCTCAATTACCGCATGATGCCATTGTGGGAAGGGATTTTCCGAAGTTCTGGGAACTGTGGGATGATCCTGAGCCCCCCACTGGTGCCCCTATGTACCAGGAAGGTGATAGCCAGAACTCCTCTGAGAGTGGTGAGGACTCTCCAGAATTTCCCTTGTCAGTATTGGCAGGCGAGACTCAAGAAACTGGAGAGGAGCCCACCTCCTCAGACGAAAACCTACCGTCTGTGGAGTTTTCTGATCTTGAGGTTCACAGGGAAAATTTTGCCACAGAACAGTTAAAAGACCCCGCCCTAATAAAGGCACGGGAAAACGTAGTGGAAATAGATGGCGAGTTAGTGAACCCAGATAATACCTGCACTTACCCATACTTCAGCGTAGAGAAGGACCTACTGTATCGGGTGGCAAAAAGGGCAGAAGAAACCGTTGAGCAGCTTGTGGTGCCCAAACCTTACAGGAAGTTGGTGTTGGAGTTGGCCCATGGGCACATTCTTGGAGGTCATCTGGGGACAGAGAAAACCCGAGAGAGGGTATTACAGAGATTCTATTGGCCTGGGGTGATGAAGGACATAGAAAATTATTGTTCCTCCTGCCCTGTGTGTCAGAGGTCGGCCCCGATGCCACATTTCCGTAGCCCGCTGGTCCCTCTACCCATCATTGAGGTCCCGTTTGAGAGGATCGCAATGGATTTGGTAGGTCCTATAATCAAGTCCGCTAGGGGGCAGCAGTACATATTAGTTATAATGGACTATGCCACCCGTTATCCAGAAGCGATCCCTCTCCGAAATACCTCGGCCAAAACCATAGCCAAAGAGCTATCTCTTGTTTTTAGCCGGGTGGGTATTTGTAAAGAACTGCTTACGGACCAAGGTACACCCTTTATGTCCCGGGTTATGAAAGAGCTGTGTAAATTGTTCAAAGTGACGCAATTGCGTACGTCTGTGTATCACCCCCAAACCGATGGGCTGGTTGAAAGATTCAACAAAACCCTAAAACAAATGTTGAAGAAAGTGGTGGATAGAGATGGAAAGGATTGGGACTGTCTACTTCCTTATTTGATGTTTGCTATTAGGGAGGTGCCCCAATCCTCTACGGGATTCTCCCCCTCTGAGTTACTGTATGGGAGACACCCAAGAGGGCTGTTGGATATTGCCAAGGAAACTTGGGAAAGTGAGAGTTCTCCCCACAGGAGTGTGATTGAGCATGTCGCCCTGATGCAAGATCGAATTGCACAGGTAATGCCCATCGTGAAGGAACATTTGGCCCAAGCGCAGTTGGCACAGCAGAGAGTGTACAACCGTGGAGCCAAGACCCGTACCTTTTCCCCGGGGGATAGGATATTGGTACTTGTCCCTACGGTTGAAAGTAAATTCCTTGCCAAATGGCAAGGCCCCTACGAGAAATTATGGAAAAAGTGAGCGAAGTGAATTACAAGGTCAGACAACCAGGAAGGCGAAAGCCCGAACAGATCTATCACGTTAATCTGTTGAAAGCCTGGAGGGATAGAGAGTCCCTAGTCGCAGAAACTTGGTCACCAGCTCAAACTGGTTGCGTGATTCCGGAGGTTGGAATAGCAGCCACCTTGTCACAACCCCAACAACAGGAGGTTAAGGAGTTTGTGCTTCGCAACAAGGAGGTGTTCTCTGAGCTGCCGGGACAAACATCTGGGGTAGAGCATGATATTATTACCCCGCCCGGTGAAAGGGTGAAGTTAAAACCCTATCGGATCCCAGAGGCCCGACGGGAGGCAATACGGGAGGAAGTACAGAAAATGCTGAACTTAGGGGTGATAGAGGAGTCCCAAAGTGATTGGTCTAGTCCCATTGTGTTGGTACCTAAACCGGATGGGAGCTGGTGATTTTGTAACGATTTTCGTCAGTTGAACAAAGTTACAAAATTTGACACCTACCCCATGCCACGTATAGATGAGTTGATCGACCGGCTGGGAACAGCCCGATACATGACGACTCTTGACCTCACAAAAGGGTATTGGCAAATTCCCCTGGCCAAGTCGGCCAAAGAGAAAACCGCATTTGTAACCCCAGACGGGGCGTTCCAATATAAGAGAATGCCGTTCGGGTTACAGAATGCGCCGGCCACATTCCAGCGGAAAATGGACCAGATACTGAGGCCCCATCGGAAGTATGCTGCGGCTTACCTGGATGACGTAATTGTCCATAGCACAGATTGGGCCTCACATCTGCCAAAAGTGCAAGCAGTCCTAGACTCTATCCGGGAAGCGGGGTTTACAGCTAACCCCAAGAAGTGTACCATTGGGCAGGAGGAGGCCAAATATCTTGGGTACACCATTGGCAGGGGAGTAATAAAACCCCAACTCAACAAAGTCGAGGCCATCCAGAGTTGGCCACGTCCCAACAGCAAGAAGCAGGTACGAGCCTTTCTGGGAATCGCGGGTTATTATCGGCGCTTCATTCCCCACTTTGCTTCTAAGGCTGTGCCCCTAACCAACCTGACGAAAGGGAAAGGGTCGGTCATGATTAAATGGACCCCCGAGGCTGAGGCAGCGTTCCAATTCTTGAAACAAGCCTTATGTAGCCAGCCAGTGTTGTACTCATCCGACTTCTCTAAAGACTTTGTCGTACAAAGTGATGCGTCAGATGTGGGGTTAGGAGCAGTATTGTCCCAGGTCTGGAACGGGGAAGAGCACCCAGTCATTTACCTCAGCAGGAAGTTGAAGTCCCATGAGGTAAATTGCGCCACGGTTGAAAAGGAGTGTTTAGCGGTGAAGTGGGCTCTAGATTCCCTTCGGTACTATCTGCTAGGTAGGCACTTTGACATGGTTACGGATCACGCTCCGTTAAAGTGGATGGCTCAAAACAAGGAGACAAATAGAAGAGTAAATAGGTGGTTCCTGGCCCTACAGGAATTCAACTTCACAGTAAAGCATCGCCCTGGCGTTCAAATGGGGAATGTGGATGCTTTGTCTCGAGTACATGAATGCCTGATTGCTGGTGTTCCAACCCCAAGGTTAAAACAAGAGGGGGGGGTATGTGACAGCAGGAAGGTAAAGTCACCTGGTTGCATCCAGGGGGGTAGGTATATTTCTCCCAGATTCAGGCTTTATGCCGACTTATACAACTAGGGAGAGAGTTGATGAAGCCCAGCTGAGGCTAGTGGGCTCATGGATGATTCATACCTCTAGGGAGAGTGCTGGGCGTCGTGCAGGCAGGGAGTTGATGAGACCAGCTGAAGCTTGTCAGCTCGTTTAAGGCCTCTATAAAAACTCCCAGCTTCATTAGGTGTTTGCTCATGCCTGGAACCAGACCTGTGTGGACTGTCTAGGGAGAGTGAACCCCTGTGCGGTGAGACAAAGCCTGTGTGGCTATTTGTTTGGACATTTACTAAACCAGGGACTTAGGGACTAGGACAGCACCAGGCTGATCCCAGTTGTTAGTTAGGAAACCTGCATGTTTAGTCAGAGGTCAAGCTGACCAGGGTTTATTTTGTTTATGTTTCTTTTTGCTTTGCTGTGTTTTTTGTCACTGTAAATAGAGAAATAAACCGCACCTTTTTGATCTTGAAAACCACAACCTCCGTCTGCTGGGCCTGTTTTTTTGTGGGGAGCCCATCCAGGGGATCACACACACCCGCTGCCGAGCTAACCCCCTCACACTGTATATATCTGAGTGTGTGTATATATCTAAGTGTGTGTATCTGTATATATCTGAGTGTGTGTATGTGCATATATCTGAGTGTGTGTATCTGTATATACCTGAGTGTGTGTATCTGTATATATCTGAGTGTGTATATATTTATATATCTGAGACTTAGGGTGACCACGTGTCCCGGATTGCCCGGGACAGTCCCGCATTTTGCAGATCTGTCCCGGGCACATTCATTCCAGGACAATACAGTGTCCCGGAATGAAACTGACACAGCCACCCCCCCGGGCCAAACTAATTCCCCCAAAAAAGGCCACCACATTACCGCTTTACTCACTGAGAGTATTTTTCCTGGCAAGGAATGCCTGGAGGAGCACAATCCCACCCCCTGCTTGTGATTGGAGAAATCATAAATCCCGCCTCTTGTGTCCAAACACTGTGCTGTGATTCGTTACAGCACAAGCTGATTTTTAGGAAGGGGCGGGTGTCCCTGAATGGTAGTTTGGAAATGTGGTCACCCTAATCTGAGTGTGTATATATTTATATATCTGAGTGTGTATATCTGTACATATCTGAGTGTGTGTATCTGTATTAGGGATGAGCTCGGTGTTCGAGTCGAACATACGTTCGACTCGAACATCAGCTGTTCGATCGTTCGACGAAGATCGAACGATTTGGGCCGTTCGCGCCTAATTCGAGTGACGCGAACGGCCCACAATGCACTACGCCATCGCAGTGTCATCCAGGCGCTGTGATTGGCCAAGCATGCACTGTGACCCCGCATGCTTGGCCAATCACAGCGCCGGCAGCGAGGAGAGCAATGATTGGCCACGGGCAGGATGCCTGTGGCCAATTATTGCTGAGGGTGTTTAGTACACGCCCCACACTATAAAAGGCCGCCAGCACGGCGGCCTAGTGTAGTGTGTTCCGGAGCAGGGAAAGAGAAGCATAGGCAGGGACAGTGACATTTTTTTTTCTTGCTTAACCTGGATTCCTTTAGTTTAGGGAAAGAGAAGGATAGGTAGGGAGAGTGTCAGTGTGTTTTACTGTGCGAATCCTTGTTTCTAGGGACAGGGAAGGACAGTGAGGGAAATTCTCCTTGTGCTATAGTGTGCTAAAGCATTGATCATCAACCATCTTTAAAAAATCTTTTTTTCTAGGGACAGAAAACTATAGGTAGGGAGAGTGTCAGTGTGTTTTACTGTGATAATCCTTGTTTCTAGGGACAGGGAAGGACAGTGAGGGAAATTCTCCTTGTGCTATAGTGTGCTAAAGCATTGATCATCAACCATCTTTAAAAAAACATTTTTTCTAGGGACAGAAAACTATAGGTAGGGAGAGTGTCAGTTTCTTTCACTGTGATAATCCTTGTTTCTAGGGACAGGGAAGGACAGTGAGGGAAATTCTCCTTGTGCTATACTGTGCTAAAGCATTGATCATCAACCATCTTTAAAAAAACATTTTTTCTAGGGACAGAAAACTATAGGTAGGGAGAGTGTCAGTTTCTTTCACTGTGATAATCCTTGTTTCTAGGGACAGAGAAGGACAGTGAGGGAAATTCTCCTTGTGCTATACTGTGCTAAAGCATTGATCATCAACCATCTTTAAAAAAACATTTTTTCTAGGGACAGAAAACTATAGGTAGGGAGAGTGTCAGTTTCTTTCACTGTGATAATCCTTGTTTCTAGGGACAGGGAAGGACAGTGAGGGAAATTCTCCTTGTGCTATAGTGTGCTAAAGCATTGATCATCAACCATCTTTAAAAAAACATTTTTTCTAGGGACAGAAAACTATAGGTAGGGAGAGTGTCAGTTTCTTTCACTGTGATAATCCTTGTTTCTAGGGACAGGGAAGGACAGTGAGGGAAATTCTCCTTGTGCTATACTGTGCTAAAGCATTGATCATCAACCATCTTAAAAAAAACATTTTTTCTAGGGACAGAAAACTATAGGTAGGGAGAGTGTCAGTTTCTTTCACTGTGATAATCCTTGTTTCTAGGGACAGGGAAGGACAGTGAGGGAAATTCTCCTTGTGCTATACTGTGCTAAAGCATTGATCATCAACCATCTTTAAAAAAACATTTTTTCTAGGGACAGAAAACTATAGGTAGGGAGAGTGTCAGTTTCTTTCACTGTGATAATCCTTGTTTCTAGGGACAGGGAAGGACAGTGAGGGAAATTCTCCTTGTGCTATACTGTGCTAAAGCATTGATCATCAACCATCTTTAAAAAAACATTTTTTCTAGGGACAGAAAACTATAGGTAGGGAGAGTGTCATTTTCTTTCACTGTGATAATCCTTGTTTCTAGGGACAGGGAAGGACAGTGAGGGAAATTCTCCTTGTGCTATACTGTGCTAAAGCATTCCTCATCAACCATCTTTGAAATCCTTGTTTTTTGGACAGTCAGGGAAATTGTCGTTGTGCTATTCTGTGCGAAAGCAATCATCCTCAACCATATTTAGAAATCCTTAAGTAAAGGGACAGAGAAGGACACCTGAAGGTTGCCCTTATTGCTTTTTTCCCATCTCCCTGCAGGCCATCTATTACAATATCTGGAAGGCAAACAAGGAGAGGCAGACAGTCAGGAGGCAATAAAAGAGGGCAAGCAGGCTCTGTGTCTGTGGGCAACAGTGCTGGTCGTGGACGCGGTGCATTGTCATCAGCACATGGCCATGGGACACGCTTGTCCTTCTTTTCGGCAGCTGGACATGTTGAGCCACATCATGCCGAAGACTTGGTAGAGTGGATGACCAAGCCCTCCTCCTCCTCCTCATCCTCTCTCACCCAGGCTCAGGGTACTGGCAAAGCAGCTGCCAAAGCGTCCTCTTCCCTGGTATCAATGTCAGACTCATCATCAGTCACTCCTTCCCTAGACCCACCATGTCCTCCTCCTGAGGAGTCCCCCGAACTGTTTGAGCACAGTGTTGGGTACATGCTCCAGGAGGATGCCCAGCGTTTCGAAGGGTCTGATGATGAAACCCAGCTACAGGAAGGCAGTAGCGTGAGTGCAGACAGAGGGGATGCTCAAGAAGGACACCAATCTGGCAGTCATGTTCCAGCAGCTGCAGCATACTGCCAGATTGGCTCCAGTGATGAGGAGGGAGGGGATGATGAGGTCACTGACTCCACGTGGGTGCCTAATAGGAGAGAGGAGGAGGAGGAGGATGAGGAGGAGGCACATCTCCAACGAGGCAGGATGCCCTTTGGTGGCCAGCGTAAGGGCAGTACACCGACGGAATCACACCGCAGAGCTCCGCCTGTGCAGGGCGCTGCCTCTGCCCGTCATTCAAAAAGTTCTTTGGTGTGGGCCTTTTTTGAGGCTAGTGCATCAGATCGCACAGCTGCTGTTTGCAACATATGTCTCAAGCGTATATCGCGTGGCCAAAACATCAGCCGCTTGGGTACCACATGCCTGACCAGACATATGTTGACCTGCCATGCAGCTCGTTGGCAAGCCTACCTCAAAGACCCACACCAAAGAACAAAGCGGACCTCTCCTTGCACCGCATCAGCTGGGATCTCCAACCCCACTATAACTTCAGTCCTCTCTGAAACATGCACTGAGAGGAATGAAGGTGTAGAATTAGGTGTGTCACAGCCAAGTACTTGCGGCCACTCTGCTAGCAGTACACCGACGTCCGATTCTAGCAGGCAAATTTCCCTGCCCCAGCTGCTGGACCGTCGAAAGAAGTTCACTCCCAGCCATCCACATGCCCAGCGGTTGAATGCTAGCTTGGCTAAATTGCTAGCGCTTCAACTGCTGCCTTTTCAGTTGGTAGACTCGGCCCCCTTCCGTGAGTTTGTGCAATGTGCGGTTCCTCAGTGGCAGGTTCCCAAACGCCACTTTTTCTCACGGAAGGCTATTCCTGGTCTCTACCGGCATGTGGAAGGCAATGTCTTGGCCTCGCTGGACAGGGCGGTCAGCGGTAAGGTGCATATTACCGCTGACTCATGGTCCAGCAGGCATGGACAGGGACGTTACCTTTCTTTCACGGCCCATTGGGTCACTCTTTTGGCAGCTGGGAAGGATGCAGGACAAGGTGCAGTAGTGTTGGAGGTTGTTCCACCGCCACGCCTCCAAAATGCTACTACTGGTTGTGACACACCTCTCTCCTCCACCCCCTCCTCTTCTTCTTCCTCCATGGCCTCTTCCTGTGCTTTGTCCTCTGAACCAGCGGTGCTCCGTAGCCGTTCAAGGGGCTACGCAAGTACGCAGGCAAAAAGATGCCATGCCGTGCTTGCGCTGGTGTGTTTGGGGGACAGAAGCCACACTGGGGCAGAGGTCCTGTCTGCTCTGCAGGGCCAGGCCGAGAGGTGGTTGACGCCACGCCAGCTTAAGCCAGGAATGGTGGTTTGCGACAATGGCACCAACCTCCTCTCCGCCCTCCGACAGGGACAACTGACCCATGTGCCCTGTGTGGCTCACGTCCTTAACCTGGTGGTGCAGCGGTTCTTGGGCAGGTACCCGGGCTTACAGGATGTCCTGAGGCAGGCCAGGAAAGTCTGTGTGCATTTCCGCAGATCTTATAATGCCAGTGCTCGCCTGGCTGAGCTGCAAAAGGAGTTGAACCTGCCCAAGAACCGCCTTATATGTGACATGCCCACCAGGTGGAACTCAACGTTGGCCATGCTGCAGCGGCTGCACACGCAGCAGAGGGCCATCAATGAGTACCTGTGCGACTACGGCACCAGGACAGGGTCAGGGGAGCTTGTTTTTTTTCTCCACGCCAGTGGGGCATGATCAGGGATGCATGCACTGTCCTGGCACCATTTGAGGAGGCCACGAGGATGGTGAGCAGTGACAGTGCATGCATCAGTGACACTGTACCTCTTGTCCACCTGTTGAAGCACACGCTGCGTGGAATAATGGACAGGGCACTTGAGGCAGAACAGAGGCAGGAAGAGGAGGACTTCCTTGCCTCTCAAGGCCCCCTTTACCCAGACAGTGTTCCTTCTGTCCCACCCATCGCACAGGAAGAGGAGGAGGAGGAGGAGGAGGAGGAGGAGGAGGATTGTGTCAGCATGGAGGTGGAGGCTGGCACTCAGCATCATCAGCAGCAGTCTTTTAGGGATGATTTACAGTCCCAAGAAACCAGTGGACTTGTACGTGGCTGGGAGGAGGTGGCTGCGGATCATGTCGTCCTTAGTGACCCAGAGGACTCCGGAACGAATGCCTCAGCAAACCTACGCTGCATGGCCTCCCTGATCCTGCAAAGTCTGCGGAAGGATCCTCGTATTCTTCGGATCAAGGAGAGGGACCATTACTGGCTGGCCACTCTCCTTGATCCACGGTACAAGGGTAAGGTTGCGGACCTTATGTTACCGTCGCAGAGGGAGCAGAGGATGAGACAACTCCGGGAGGCCTTGCAGAAAGGTCTGTGCAACGCGTTCCCAGAGACTGGGAGGTTACAAACTCCTGGTCCTGGACAACGAGTTGCTGAGGCTTCGGCCAGTCAAAGAAGGAGCGGTGGGGAAGGTGGCCGTCTGACCGATGCGTTCAGACAATTCTTTAGTCCGCAGCCCCAAAGTATGATCGGTTCCAGCAACCATCGCCAGCGTCTGATAAACATGGTGCAGGAATATCTAGGGGCAAGGTCAGACTTGGACACCTTCCCCACCGAAAATCCTCTGGCTTACTGGGTCTTGAGGATGGATCACTGGCCAGAGCTTGCACAGTATGCAATTGAGCTACTGGCCTGTCCTGCATCCAGCGTTCTTTCAGAACGCACATTCAGTGCTGCTGGAGGATTTGTCACGGATCACAGGGTGCGCCTGTCCACCGACTCAGTTGATCGACTGACTTTCATCAAGATGAACCAGTCTTGGATCACCACCAGCTACCACACACCTGATGCTGATATAACAGACTAATTGATTTTAACATGTCACATCCCTTCAAGACTGATGCTGATGCTGAGTGCCTGTGCTGTTATGTTGACTGGCTATCCTCCTCCTCCGAGTCCTCAATGATACGATTGATGATGATAGCTTGGAAGATCATTTTTGTTTATGGGTGCCGCCACTAGGGATGAGCTTCGAGTTCGAGTCGAACTCATGTTCGACTCGAACATTGCCTGTTCGCCGAACAGCGAACAAATTGGGGTGTTCGCGGCAAATTCGAAAAATCTATGGGAGAAATCTAAAGTGCTAATTATAAAGGCTTATATGCAAGTTATTGTCCTAAAAAGTGTTTGGGGACCCGGGTCCTGCCCCAGGGGACATGTATCAATGCAAAAAGAAGTTTTAAAAACGGCCGTTTTTTCGGGAGCAGTGATTTTAATAATGCTTAAAATGAAAAAATAAAAGTGAAATATTCCTTTAAATTTCGTACCTGGGGGGTGTGTATGATATGCATGTAAAGTGGCGCATGTTTCCCGTGCTTAGAACTGTCCCTGCAAAAAGTGTCATTTTTGAAAGAAAAAAATGCATTTAAAACTGACTCGCGGCTATTAATGAATTGTCGGCTCCCGGCAATACATACAAAAGTCATTGATAAAAAAAAAAAAAAAAGCGTGGGGGTTCCCCAGAATTCAATTACCAGGCCCTTCAGGTCTGGAATGGATATTAAGGGGAACCCCGCCGCAAATAAAAAAAAAATTGACGTGGGGTTCCCCCAAATATCCATTCCAGGCCCTTCAGATCTGGCATGGATTTTAAGGGGAACTCCACCCCAAATTAAAAAAAAAATGGCGTGGAGTCCCCCTAAAAATCCATACCAGACCCCTTATCCGAGCATGCAACCTGGCCGGCCGCAGGGGAAAAGGGGGGGACGAGAGAGCGCCCCCCCTCCCTCCTGAACCGTACCAAGCCACATGCCCTCAACATGGGGAGGATGTCCCCATGTTGATGGGGACAAGGGCCTCATCCCCACAACCCTTGCCCGGTGGTTGTGGGGGTCTGCGGGCGGGGGGCTTATCGGAATCTGGAAGACCCCTTTAACAAAGAGGACCCCCAGATCCCGGCCCCCCCCCTATGTGAATTGGTAAGGGGTACATTGTACCCCTACCATTTCACGAAGAAAGCGTAAAAAAAGTTTAAAAAAACACACAAACACCTTGAAAAAGTCCTTTATTTAAAAAAAAAAAAAAAAAAAAACATTCCAGCGGTGAAATCCAGTGTCCCGCGGCGATCCCGATGTCCAGCGCTGTCCGTCATTGGTTGTGCCTGAGCGGACCTGATGGGGAACTCCCTCTCAGTATTTTAAATGTATAGACCCGCCCCTTCTAAAGTTCCCCATCAGGTCCGCTCAGCGGACCAGATGCGGAACATGAGAAGGGGCGGGTCTATACATGTATTACCAAAGTGAGAGCAGTTCCCCATCAGGTCCGCCTCCTCGGTATGTCAGACCCGCCTACGTCATTGGCTTGAGCGGGGAACTTCCTTCACTATGTAAATTTAAATTTACATAGTGAAGGAAGTTCCCCGCTCAAGCCAATGACGTAGGCGGGTCTGACATACCGAGGGGGCGGACCTGATGGGGAACTGCTCTCACTTTGGTAATACATGTATAGACCCGCCCCTTCTCATGTTCCGCATCTCGTCCGCTGAGCGGACCTGATGGGGAACTTTAGAAGGGGCGGGTCTATACATTTAAAATACTGAGAGGGAGTTCCCCATCAGGTCCGCTCAGGCACAACCAATGAAGGACAGCGCTGGACATCGGGATTGCCGCGGGACACTGGATTTCACCGCTGGAATGTTTATTTATTTATTTTTTTAAATAAAGGACTTTTTCAAGGTTTTTGTGTGTTTTTTTAAACATTTTTTTTACGCTTTCTTCGTGAAATGGTAGGGGTACAATGTACCCGTTACCAATTCACATAGGGGGGGGCGGGATCTGGGGGTCCCCTTTGTTAAAGGGGTCTTCCAGATTCCGATAAGCCCCCCGCCCGCAGACCCCCACAACCACCGGGCAAGGGTTGTGGGGATGAGGCCCTTGTCCCCATCAACATGGGGACATCCTCCCCATGTTGAGGGCATGTGGCTTGGTACGGTTCAGGAGGGAGGGGGGCCGCTCTCTCGTCCCCCCCTTTTCCCCTGCGGCCGGCCAGGTTGCGTGCTCGGATAAGGGGTCTGGTATGGATTTTTAGGGGGACTCCACGCCATTTTTTTTTTAAACTTGGGGTGGAGTTCCCCTTAAAATCCATGCCAGATCTGAAGGGCCTGGTAATTGAATTCTGGGGAACCCCCACGCTTTTTTTTTTTTTTTTTCTCAATGACTTTTGTATGTATTGCCGGGAGCCGACAATTCATTAATAGCCGCGAGTCAGTTTTAAATGCATTTTTTTTCTTTCAAAAATGACATTTTTTGCAGGGACAGTTCTAAGCACGGGAAACATGCGCCACTTCACATGCATATCATACACACCCCCCAGGTACGAAATTTAAAGGAATATTTCACTTTTATTTTTTCATTTTAAGCATTATTAAAATCACTGCTCCCGAAAAAACGGCCGTTTTTAAAACTTCTTTTTGCATTGATACATGTCCCCTGGGGCAGGACCCAGGTCCCCAAACACTTTTTAGGACAATAACTTGCATATTAGCCTTTATAATTAACACTTTAGATTTCGAACGTTCGAGTCCATTGTATTTAATAGGGTTCTAAAGTTTACACGAACATTTTGTCTGTTCGCAGGTTCTGGTGCGAACCGAACAGGGGGGTGTTCGGCTCATCCCTGGCCGCCACCAGTGGCTAAGGCCCAATTTTTCAGCCCCTGTTTAACAGGGGCGTGTAATTACAATTTTTGAAGCAATAATTTGCCATAGGGCTCATTGCTGTGCTCCAAGTACAGTATCTGTGAGGGGTTGGAGTGTTGTGGCACCAGTGCCTAAGGCCCAATTTTTCAGCCCCTGTTTAACAGGGGCGTGTCATTACAATTTTTGAAGCAATACTTTGCAACAGGGCTCATTGCTGTGCTCCAAGTACAGTATCTGTGAGGGGTTGGAGTGTTGTGCCACCAGTGCCTAAGGCCCAATTTTTCAGCCCCTGTTTAACAGGGGCGTGTCATTACAATTTTTGAAGCAATACTTTGCAACAGGGCTCATTGCTGTGCTCCAAGTACAGTATCTGTGAGGGGTTGTAGTGTTGTGCCACCAGTGCCTAAGGCCCAATTTTTCAGCCCCTGTTCAACAGGGGCATGTAATTACAATTCTTGATCTAATAATTCACAGCAGGGCCCATTGCTGCACCCACCAAGAGTAACTCTGAGGGCTTACAGTGTTGTGGCAACACCACCACCACCACCACGAAAGGCCCAATTTTTCAGCCCCTGTTCAAAAGGGGCATGTAATTACAATTCTTGATCTAATAATTCACAGCAGGGCCCATTCCTGCACCCACCAATAGTAACTCTGAGGGCTTACAGTGTTGTAGCAACACCACCACCACCACCACGAAAGGCCCAATTTTTCAGGCCCTGTTCAACAGGGGCATGCAATTACAATTCTTGATCTAATAATTCACAGCAGGGCCCATTGCTGCACCCACCAAGAGTAATTGTCAGGGCTTACAGTGTTGTGGCACCAGCACCACCATCAAAGGCCCAATTTTTACTACCACTGTTCAACAATTATATGTAATAAAATTCCTGATATAATAGTTGACAGCAGGGCGTTCCATCACCAACCAAGAGTAACTGTGAGTGCTTACAGTGTTGTGCCAACACCAACAACTAAGGGGCCTATTTCTGCAGAGTATATACGGCAGGTCCCTACTTTCAAACATCCAACTTACAAACGACTCCTACTTGCAAACGCAAGAAGACAACAGGAAGTGAGAGGAAATCTACCCCTAGGAAGGAAAATTCTCTCCTGTAAGAATTAATATGGGAGAAAGGTGTCTCCTCTGTACTGATGCTTTATCACCAATCCTTGTTTCAAGAAAAACACCACATTTCAAAAACAGTTGTCATTGGGACGGAAAGTGAGGTGAAATGTTCTGAACAGGGGCACAGACAGCAAAACAAATGTTACAGGGGTGATAACCCTTACCTATGTTTTCCAAAAAGTTTAAAAATAGATTTTTGGGCTGGAGCTACACTTAAACAATGTACCTGTTCAAAATTACAAACAGATTCTACATAAGAACAAACCTACAGTCCCTGTCTTGTATGCACCGCCTGTATACGGCTGTTCAGAGTATATAGGGCCTTTTTTATTTTATGTGCGGGGTTCCCCTTAATATCCATACAAGACCCAAAGGGGCTGGTAATGGGCTGGGGTAGGGGGGGGGGGGGGGGTCTTGGGGTAGCTATGCCATTTTTCTTAAAGATTTTCATCCATATTACCGGGACCAGACATTACATTAAAGCCACAAGCAGTTTTAAATGGCTTTTTTTTCCTTTAGAAGTGTCATTTTGTGCAGGGACAGTTCTAAACACGGGAAACACGTGGCACTTCACAGGCATACTTTAGACACCCCCCAGGTACGATATTTAAAGGAATATTTGACTTTTTTTTTTCACTTTATGCATCATTAAAATGACTGCTCCCGAAAAACGACCGTTTTTAAAACTTCTTTTTGCATTGATACATGTCCCCTGGTGCAGAACCCGGGTTCCCAAACCCTTTTTAGGACAATAACATGCATAATAGTCGTTATAATTAGCACTTTAGAATTCGAACGTTCGCATCCATTGTATTTAATAGGGTTCTAATGTTCGTACGAACTTTCGGTCCGTTCGCGGGTTCTGGTGCGAACCGAACCCGGGGGTGTTCGGCTCATCACTAATCTGTATATATCTAAGTGTGTGTATACATCTGAGTGTGTGTGTGTGTGTGTATCTGTATATATCTGAGTGTGTATATCTGTACATATCTGAGTGTGTGTATCTGTATATATCTAAGTGTGTGTATACATCTGAGTGTGTGTGTGTGTGTGTATCTGTATATATCTGAGTGTGTGTATCTGTATATATCTGAGTGTAAGTGTGTGTGTGTATGTATGTATCTGCATACACACACACACACTTAAATGCATATAGATACTGAGATGTATACATATGCTCAATTACATATAGTACATGCACACACATATATACTGTGAGGGGGTTAGCTCGGCAGCGGGTGTGTGTGACCCCCGGGATGGGCTCCCCACACAAAACAGGCCCAGCAAACGGAGGTTGTGGGTT